>CADEHL010000394.1:310206-340953 GCA_902827135.1 Harpagifer antarcticus
TTTGTAGTCTACCTCTTTCCGCGATCTAAACAGTGATCGTAACACAAAAGTTAAAATCCCACATTTCTCTCCCACACCACCATTGAACTCCTTTGCTCACTTCTGTAAGATATTGAGATCACTATGTAACATTTGCACTTCTATTGGCTAGCGCTCCAACACATTGTACGTGATAGACTAAGGGGCGGGACATCTCTAAGCGGTTGACCAATCACAACAACCATACCCAATCAGAGCAGACTGGGCTCTGGTTTCAGACAGAGGGGGAAATGAGGTGTTGCAGCACAGGCAGTATGAGAAAAATAAAGAGCTTTTTGAACATTAAAGCATGGAGACATTAGAGACACTACATACTGATATACACCTGAACATCAGCAGGAGAGAACTCTTTAAAGTAGAGATACTACATACTGATATACACCTGAACATCAGCAGGAGAGGACTCTTTAAAGTAGAGACACTACATACTGATATACACCTGAACATCAGCAGGAGAGGACTCTTTAAAGTAGAGACACTACATACTGATATACACCTGAACATCAGCAGGAGAGGACTCTTTAAAGTAGAGACTCTACATACTGATATACACCTGAACATCAGCAGGAGAGGACTCTTTAAAGTAGAGACACTACATACTGATATACACCTGAACATCAGCAGGAGAGGACTCATTAAAGTAGAGACACTACATACTGATATACACCTGAACATCAGCAGGAGAGGACTCTTTAAAGTAGAGACACTACATACTGATATACACCTGAACATCAGCAGGAGAGGACTCTTTAAAGTAGAGACACTACATACTGATATACACCTGAACATCAGCAGGAGAGGACTCTTTAAAGTAGAGACCCTACATACTGATATACACCTGAACATCAGCAGGAGAGGACTCTTTAAAGTAGAGACACTACATACTGATATACACCTGAACATCAGCAGGAGAGGACTCTTTAAAGTAGAGACACTACATACTGATATGCATCTGAACATCAGCAGGAGAAGACTCTTTAAAGGAGAGACACTACATACTGATATACACCTGAACATCAGCAGGAGAGGACTCTTTAAAGTAGAGACACTACACACTGATATACACCTGAACATCAGCAGGAGAGGACTCTTTAAAGGAGAGACACTGATATCAACCTGAAAATGAGTATAATAGGGCCCCTTTAATAAAATGCAAGGCTTGGAATAGATCACTGGATGTAAATAGCTTATTATGCAATCCGAGCTAACAGGTAGATTTTCCACATTTAGCATTTTAATAGCCAGACAGTGGAGAGAACAAGAGAGCGAAGGAGAGGTGGAGACTGAGGGAAACAAAAGGAAAGAAGAGAAAGAGAGAGAGAGATCAATAAAGCAGCTGAATATAAACCATAGCCGTCGGTCAGGACACACTCAGACGGACAGGCTTCATTCTGGAAGAGAAAAAGATGGATAGCACAAAGGGCTCGCTCTGTCTCTGTGTCTCGAAGCATTTTATTGCACTCTCTCCTCATCACCTTTCTCACTCCGTCTCTCCCAGTTCTCAATTTGTCCCTTTCCTGCGGGTCTTTGTCCTTCTTTTGCTTCACCCATCTTCCTCGTTTCTCTTTCATCATCTCTCTTGTCCTCATTATCTCTCTCTAACTCTCTTCTATATTGTCTTCCTTCCTCAAACTCTTTCTTATCATCTCCTTGCCTCTGTGTCTCCTTCCCCTCCTTCCCCTCCTTCATCTTCCTGTCCCTCCTACTTTTCTCTTTTCTCCATGTCTCTCCTCTTCCTTCTCTCTCCGTGTATATATTTTTTTATTGCACCATTACCACTTAAGCCTTGGTATCCATTACACAGAGGGCATATAAGTGCAGGGTAAGTAGTGAAGTCGCCCTTCCACATACACTTCGCTGCTCGTGTGTGGCGCCACATTTGGACGCTTTGACACGGAGCTGAGCGATGTTTTGATTAAATCATTAATCAGCTGTTACATGGGTACAATGTTAACGTGTGTGTGATGTGGTCATGATGTCACTGCACTGACTTTCCCCCCAAACTGCTAACTGTCATTTAATAAAGCCTATACTGCAGTTTTGATGATAAGTCACATGGTTTGGAATGAAATTGAAAAAGGACTCTAACATAAAAAAAACACCCTGAATGAATTCAAGTAATACTTTTAGCGACCGATTTAAACGGTGAAATCAGTAAAAAGAAAAAAATTACGGGGGTGAATTATTGAAGTATCACACTAACATAGAAGGTATTTGTTTCTCTAATGCAGTGCTTCTCAAAGTGTGGTCCGCGGACCACTGGTGGTCCGTGAGCGCCCCCTAGTGGTCCGTGAGTACATTGGTAAAATTTCACATTTGAAATAAATATTTATTTAAGTTTTCCGCACTCTCGCGGGAATATCTCCGCAATGGAACGAGCTTAAGTTTCACTTTCGATTGCATGATATAGCCCAGATAAACACCTTCATCACACATGTTGCCACCTGTTTGTACCATTTTCAGGCGATTTGTAAAAAACGATGTGTTTTTGGATGTTTGTGGAGTTAGGTGGTCCGCGAGTGTTTTTTTATTGGTTAAGTGGTCCTTGGTATGAAAAAGTTTGAGAAACACTGCTATAATGGATGCTTAGGGCTTATGATGAAGCAGTGCTAGTGTAACTATCTTAAAATGTCCTAAGAAATTGTATCATTACTACCTTATTTTTATGTTTTTCTTACAGGAATCTATTTTAGTGTGATACTTCAATAATTCACCCCCGTAATTTTTTTTTTACTGATTTGGTTTTCACCGTTTAAATTGGTCGCTAAACGTATTACTTGAATTCATTCAGGGTATTTTTTATAATGTTAGTGTCCTTTTTAAATTGCATTTCTGAGTCTATAGTGCAGATATATTCAACGTCACAAACTCTAAAAAAAGCCCACCAGTTAGACTTAGATTCATATGGAGGATGGAGACAGAGAGGTTCACCAAGAACACCATAAGGAGTCCCAAATGTTGATTTCAAAATGTAAACATTGCGTACTCTACTCAAATGGAGATCCTTAATCCATAGTGAGGTTTAACCTAATAGAGATTTAGGACTCCAATATCACCATGATCAAAACAATGGTCATAGGCAATTTGACCATCTAATATTATGTCTGAAAAACACCTTCAACCACAAACCAACAGATAAACAAGTTACCACCAAGCAAGTCAAATCAACCCCAACATGTACTCTTTGTATTACTAGATTTCTGGTTAAGAGCTAATGTTTACATGCAGTTATACGGTGCTTCTGAGTAACTCATAAGTCATCAAAACCGAGAGAGATGATATAAAATAACATTTTTCTCTGGAGTAGTAGCAGGAGTATTGCAGTACATTACATTTTACTGACTACATGAGAGGCTCAGCATGGCAGGGGCACACACTTGATGCATCACATCTCAGCACTTAAACTCACACACACAGATGTATACACAGACAGCACTGTAGCAATCAGCCATCCACTATAAGCTTTTGTGTGCGTGTGCATGTGTGTGTGTGTGTATGTGGTTCTTAATGCACCACGATGATTTCCTCCTGCCATGCTGACACGACAAATGGAAACGGAATAACAGACTATCTCAGTGTCTCCCACACAAACACACACACTGTACAATAACTGAGAGCATGGATGAATCTGTCAGAATATCCTCTAACAAAATGCAATGAAGGTGTATGGAGTTTGAAATGTGGATTGTAAGGGAGACTAGTAGTTTGATCATCATTTGAGAAATCACTTGAGAAAAAATGATTTTAGTTGAAAGTGTCTATTTCTATCACCTGAGAAATAAGGCACCCAAGTTAATATTGGTGCTATTTTCTTCTAATAAGCCAAGCCAACTATTTGTGTTTCAAAAAGTGGAATATTTCCTTTTGCCTCCACTTCAAGATTTTCATAATTCAGAAGTGGGCCTAAAAAAAAAGTTATGATTGAAAACCCTTTCTTTAAAACATTGATGTTATCTGTTTTACATTGATATTAATACATCCTGTACTACATCACATTTACAGACAAATGGATAGATCCATGTCTATGACTTATTGTACCGAGGAGGAACAAAGGGAGAGAATATGTGTGTGTGTGTGTGTGTGTGTGTGTGTGTGTGTGTGTGTGTGTGTGTGTGTGTGTGTGTGTGTGTGTGTGTGTGTGTGAGTGTGTGTGCGTGTGCGTGCGTGCGTGTCCAGAGAGATGGTTTATCAGTGTATAATCTTTATGTCCACACGGTCTGTGGTGACATCACCGGACAAAGGTCCCTCTGACTGCTTAGACACCCACCCACACACACACACACACACACACACACACACACACACACACACACACACACACACACACACACACACACACACACACACACACACACACACACACACACACACACACACACACACACACACACACACACACACACACTGTAATGTATCTCCAGTTGTTTACCAGAAGAAACGGGCTGACCAATCACAGCTTCTGGTGACTCAGTGATGTCATTGAGCTGATGAGGAAATGGCCTCAGAGGAGTTTGATGTCATCCCCCTCTCTCTCCATCTCTCTCCCTCTCTCCCCCCCTCTATCTCTCTCTCTCTTCTTCTCTCTCTTCTTCTCTCCTTTTCCTCTGTTTCTCTTTAATTATCAAGCTGCTTTTCAACAATTCATGAGGTTGCCAAGCAGAAAGACACCTACAACATCAAAACAATGCTAATGAAATGTAGTCACTGTGCTCTTGCTCTGATTTGTGTTGTTAATCAATACAGTTGTCATCAGACATTTTTGATGAGTTAATTGTTGCATTAGCTGGACGCTCAAGGCCCTTAAACACCAAGCTGACAATTGGCCGGTCAATGTGGAGTTGACGGTGAGCCTCATCTTTACTTTGTGTCTCGAACTCTCTCCACATTCTGCCCTGTTCAGAATAAATCACTCTGATTGGCTTTTAAACTTTAGCGAATCAGTGCACAAGAACAGCAACACATGTGGAGAAAAGGAACAACCTAAATCCAGAGGGCACCCAAACAGTTACCCACATATTCAGGACATCTGAGTGATGTGATATGTTCGGCAAATGCTGGTTTGTTTTAATGTGTGTTATTTAAAGGGGACCTATCAGGCAAAATGCACTTTGTGATGTCTTTCATACATAAATATGTGTCCCCGGTGCGTCTGGGAACTCACGCAGCGTCAGAAAATAAAACCCTTTCTCTTTTCCTCCGTACCCAAATCTTTTAAAAATACCGTACACTACCTTCTAAGTTGCAATGAGCCGACAATCAAAGTTAGCGACTGGCTGTAAAACATACCAGAGCTCAATCAAAGCTAAAGAGACTTCCCTCAGGGGTTTGTAGAGACCAGAAGCAGAGCTAAAAGAGGGTGAATATTGGACTTACAGGTGGACACAAACACAACGTTGCTCCATCTCTGCCGTAATATCGAACTGTTTGCCAACAGGTTTAACTTTCAAAGTTACGATATGTCAGTCTTTGCTGCCCCTCGAGCGAAGAAATGACATTACTTGTTAGACGCTTTTATCCAAAGCGACAGTTATGGAAACCAAGGCACTCGACCACTGCGCCACAGCCTCAGTGGAAATGATCAGTTACAGGTTTACATATGGAGAGAACATATGAAGCACAATAATATTTCCGAACCAGACACTGTATCATGTAGCATCATTTATAATGCCAAACTCCAACATGGTTGCCCCAAATAGAAACACAGGTCAAATCCCGGAAGAAAATATAATAATTGTAAAAAGTGATACCAGTAAAATAAAGTCTGATGTCCAAAGCAAATGTTGCTGAGAGAAAGTTTCCAAACTTCTGGGAAAACATTCACTGACCTTTAACCTGCCCAATGTTGACAGTGAGGATAAGTCAGCTCTGTTTGAACATCAAACACACACACACACACACACACACACACACACACACACACACACACACACACACACACACACACACACACACACACACACTGACTGACTAATAGATGATGAGTTAACCGGCCTCTCAGTTCCTTATCAGTGAGGTCTTTTGGCTTCCCGCCGCTCAGACACAGCTCCAACAGGACAAACACAGGCAGAAAGATAATATTCTCTCATCAATAGATAGTATTGTAATCGTTGATTGATCGAAGGAAGGTTTGGCAGCTTTAAACGGACACACTGGCGAACCGCTCACCATTGTGTTTGTCTCTAAACGATCAGCTCAAGTGATACAAATTGATCCGGTTTCCTGCTCCGAGAGATAGAACCAGCTCAGAGATCAAAGATCCAGAAGTGTCCGCCTTACCCTTCCTATTTCTTCGTTTAATTTTCTCTTATTCTTTTATTCTGTGTATTTATTGATTCTTATTCTTAGTATGTTTCTGTCTTTATCTTTTCCTTCGACATGCTTCTGTCCCGTTCTGCTAAACGTGTCTCCGTTAAAGGCTGTCATTTCACAATTGGATGCCATCCATCCAATATGAAACATAATCCAATAACAGACAGGTTCAGCTAAATGAATCCAGTTATGTGGCACAATCAAATAGATTAGGATTCCCATCAAACCCATCGGTCTGTTGCACATCACGCTGGCTGCTTTTAATGCTTCTACCACCCAATCTGCAGGAAGTGAGCACGAGGGGAAAACACAAACAATTTCACCATCCAAAAGATGAAGAGCGTAGTTATCTTGGTCATGTGTTAGTTTGGTTTGGACTAAGCAGTACACAAGACGAGACAGATTTCATTCAAAATGTATTCTTAATTTAAAACAATTCCTATTAGAAAGGGATTCTGGATTCAAGGCATTTGGGTGGTGATTTTAGGATATACTCTAGTCCAGTGGTTCTCAACTGGTAGGTCGCGGACCCGTTTCGAGTGGGTCGCGGACCCGTTTCGAGTGGGTCGCGGACCCGTTTCGAGTGGGTCGCGGACCCGTTTCGAGTGGGTCGCGGATGTGTGAGTGAAGAAAAAAAGATGTAAAAAAAAACTTTTATTTTGAAGGCCCGATTTTGTAACGCTGTGCATGCAGTCGGCGTTGGACTGGAAGTACCGGAGACCATAAACGGTTTTGAAAACTTCTGTCACGTAGTGATCATCTTTTTCCAATAATATATCTTTGCTGATGTTATTTCGAGTCTTCTGGCCAATCAGAATCAAGATTGTTGCCGGAAGTCCCCACGGAGAATAACTTAGCGGTAGAACTCTTCTTTACACATCCATGGTTACAACTTCAGATAAAAATGAACATATAATGAAATATGACCCCCGGTCTGATGACTGACAGGTCACAGAACAATGGGAGCTATCTCCCCTTACCCACAATTTAAAGTAAGTCACACAGACTATCTCCTCTTTACTCTTCTCGCAGCAAGATGTCAGAACAAAGTGAAAAACAAACAATGGCATAAAAGATTATTAATATGTCGGGTAGTAATAGATTTATTTATTTTCTTCTCAGAGAACCAGAATGCATAGTTTATGTTAGTATTTCTAAAAATCTCCTGGGGGAGAATCCCCCCAGACCCCCCTGCTGGAGTTGGGTTTTCAGCATGTGTGCCTTTTTATATAGTTCAGCTTTGATTCCATCATTAAACCTTTTTAAAAGCATACTTTAGTTCCGTGAAGGGATATATGCACTGTACTTCACTTGTATTAATATTGTATGCTGAAAAGCGTATATATATATTACAGCACGAGTTGTTGTTGAATAGATTTGAGTGCTAAAAAATGTTGGGTCGCGATCTATTGACTAAGGAAAAAGTGGGTCCCGAGGCCTGACCAGTTGAGACCCACTGCTTTAGTCTACAGTATGTACACTAATATAGGTGGTGTCGCAAATTATGATATGAACAGTGTCTAACATTATGGAATCTGTGTGTTATAAAAATGTATATTAAATGTTTTAAACACAAAGACAAAACTAGGGCATTTATTCATGATATATCTTGATTTTCTCTCAAAATTAAGAAAAACAAGTTCATAAAAATTAAAATAATGTTCCATTAATTTAATACAATTAGTAGTTACTGCTTTTTTTCATTTTCTCAGAAACGTGGCTAATTTCAAGCATAAACTCTTTACACTTTAAAACCTGTATTACGTCTGAATTGTAACGTAATTTCAGAATGACGCTTGACACAACTGGGGATACTTATCATTGGCAATGTCAACGTTCTTTGGTAGATTTTTTTTAATTCTAATTTTGTAATATGTGAATTGATTCAGACATTTTGAAGACAAACATCTGTTTTATTTCCCCCAACCCTAACTGCTAAAACACAAGCAATATCTCAACCACTTTCACCCAAAACATTACGGGTGAAATCAGTGATGTATCACATGTGTATCACAATCCAACCCAAAATATATTCAGATATTATAACTCATTTTTTTGACATTCTAACAGATCCTACTGTTACCTTACTGTGTTATTCATTTGAACATCAAAGTGTCCGTGTCATTATTGTTATTATTATCACCATGAGCCTTTGAGCTTCATCTTGTCTTTCTGTGTTGTATCATGTCAGCTCTCTCTCCCCCCTCTCTCTCTCCCCCCCTCTCTCTCTCTCTCTCTCTCTCTCTCTCTCTCTCTCTCTCTCTCTCTCTCTCTCTCTCCCTCTTCCAGGAACTAGTCTGGATCAGGTTCCTGCAGATCAATGGAGATCTGGGTCCGCACAGTTTACGTTATCGCTGCCAGTATTAATGCTCTTTTAATCTGCTCGGGATTACAGCTATCGATCCACATAATCCATCCGGACGCACAGTGGAGCCCAAAACTGCTGTTTCACACACACACACACACACACACACACACACACACACACACACACACACACACACACACACACACACACACACACACACACACACACACACACACACACACACACACACACACACACACACACACACACACACACACACACACATATATTTGATATAAACACACCGACACTGAGACACAGAGACTGCAGAATAACAGAAAACAACAACAGAGAGTGCGTCCACTTCCTTGTTTGTGTTCTGTCTCAGGATCTGACCATCAGAGTATTGATCGGCTGGAGATACACATCAGCACATTCACATGCAGAGAGCTGTTCAGGCAGGCACACACACATCACACCAGATACAAGGAGGAGAAATTATACATGTGTTTGGTATGTTTTTATAATAATAATATATATCTTTAAATTATTATTATTTTTTTTAGAATATTGCCGGTTTGTCTTATCAATAACAACAATAAAAAACAGCGAATACAAATATAGTAATATATATATAATGTATATATGAAATATATAATCTTGTAATAGTTAAATATAAATATATTAATAATCATAACATATCATAATAATCATACAAATATATAATACTAATATTAATAACAACAATAAATTATAAATCATATATAGTACATATATATTATTTAATATATAATATAAAAAATAATGGATACATTTACTTAATTTAATTCAAACTATTTAATTATTTATTGTTCTATTATTATATTTAATGTGTAACTTTTAGCTATTATTGTTTATTTTTTTAATTGAGAAAACAAATGCTATTGTGCAGTATTATTATTGACAATAATAATACTGTACATATATATATATATATATATATATATATATATATATATATACAGTATAACCTCTATAGGGTATTATTTGGGGGAACATTTTATATTGAGAATTAGTTTCAAATAGATTTTGTATATTTCCTTTCTCAAACTCTCAACAATAATAACCATAATAGTAAAAATAATCAAAATGATAAACTTGAAATGTAGTTATATGTTTGTTTGTTTGTTTGTTTGTTTGTTTGTTTGCTATCCTCTCAGGTACACACAGGATGTTGGTGAGACACAAGGTCAAACCAGAGCTCTTGTTTATTTTCCTCCATCTGTTTTTTTCCAGCACTGTTTGTCTTCCCCCATAAACCCTGCGCTGCTGACGGCTCCGTCCCGCCTGTCCTCGTCCATTACGCATCCGGACAGAGTTATTTCAGCAGCACTGCAACACCAATACTAATGAACCCCAGAGAGAGGTGGGGGGGAACCAGAGAGCAATGACAGAAAGAGTGTGAGAAAGACAATTCAAAAGGAAGAAGACATAACAACCAGAGCTAACTAACAAACTGCGACAGAGATTGAATGAATGGGATTAAGGAGTGACGTCCAGTCGCTAAACGGTGTTCCACGAGCCTCATATAAACATCGATACATTAATCCCACGTATTGTTTGACATTCTCATAATGACTAATGATCTACACGTCCTTTTCTAAACCCCAGCACGGCAAGAACCAGATCCAGACTCCAGGTGCATTCTGGGTCAGCTCTGACCTATATTGCCACGAGTCTCCAATATTGATTGGACCTGAGACACAAACAAACACATAGTGCATCGTCTGACATGTTTTATCGTTCATAATAAGCCACCTGACATGCATTATCATAACATCAAGAGGGTCCTGAAGTTACTACCGCCTTCTACATGTGAAGTAGAAAACATGCACTAAACATAATAACGCCTGTGTGTTAATTTCATGTGCATTCAGTGTGAGATAAGTTACCATAGACACATGTGGAATTGGCCTTTTTATATGGTGTCAATTGAAATAAACAGAAAAGAAGCAATACAATCCTAATTTTGATAATTAAGAAAAATATCTACCAATAAATCATCCAAAATCAACCGTAAATTAATCAGGATGCAGATATTTACTTGTAATGATAGGCTACTTCATCTGACAGATTAATGCATTCCTTTAAAAGCATTGCGTTTGAAAGCTAGTCATGTTAGCTTCTGTGTTAGCACCTCCTGTCACTTTACCACAGGCGTTTTTTTTTACAAAGCTATTGTTCCTTTGGAGACTGCACATGGAGTTTGGAATGGACCAGATACAGATAAAAATGGCAAAAAGTGTTATACTTTATACTAAAGGGCGACTGTGGCTGCGAGGGAGGGTGGTTGTCTTTCAACCAGAAGGTTGTGGGTTCGATCCCAGCCCGTGCAGTCAACATGTCGATGTATCCTTTGGCAAGATACTTAACCCTGAGTTGCTCCCGATGGCCAACGGTGTGTGAATGTTAGAACAGTGTTTCTTAAACTTTTTCATACCAAGGACCACTTAACCAATAAAAAAACACTCGCGGACCACCTAACTCCACAAATATCCAAAATCACATCGTTTTTCTAGAACAGATTACAAATCGCCTGAAAATGGTACAAACAAGTGGCAACATGTGTGATGAAGGTGTTGCGCTGGGCTATATCATACCATCGAAAGTGAAACTTTAGCTCGCTCCATTGCGGAGATATTCCCGCAAGAGTGCGTAAAACTTTAATTTATTAATTTATTTAAAATGTGAAATTGTACCAATATACTCACGGACCACTAGGGGGCGCTCACGGACCACCAGTGGTGCGCGGACCACACTTTGAGAAGCACTGTCATTAGGCGCATTCACACTGCGGTACTTTTCCCACAAAGGTTCATGCGAACTTAGTTCAGTGAACTCTTTTATCGCGTTCACACCAAAAAGAGCCGGTACTAAATATAGCTCTTTTCTCACAAAAGAGCCGCTCGTAAGTCCCTGCTAGAGAGCAGGGACTTACGAGCGGCTCTTTTGTGAGAAAAGAGCTATATTTCTGATTGGCTGGGCGGATTGCAAACCACGCCCCGTAAAACTTCCAAAAAGTTTTGTGAAGCCGCCATTTTATTATCCTCGCATTAGCATTATTAGCATTAGCATTAGCCCAGCGCAGAAACGCAGAGAGACTAACTTATGGCAACACAAAATAAAACATGGGAGCGGTGGAGATGAGGAGGTGTCGGCGTTCTGGCGATTTACTCGGAAGGCTTCAGTAGAAGCTGCTGGGAGTCCCAGCAACTTCTACTGAAGTCCTCTTACAACTCCGGGGACTTCCGGCCGGGGACTTTGGGCGGCAGTATCCGCCGTGAAGTTGTTTGTAGCCTGCCAGTAAACCCAAAGCAGAAGAAGAAGAAGTGAAGTCAGCGGCTTCATTTGCCTAATCCACCCCCAGGGACTTTTTCCGGTGTGAACGCGATCTGTACTTAGTTCATGCGAACTAAAGAGTTTGCATGAACTAAGTTCGCATGAACCTTTGTGGGAAAAGTACTGCGGTGTGAATGCGCCTCTTGAGTAAGGTACACTGCTCTGTGTGAACGACATGTAGTCTGTAAAGTGCTTTGAGGGGTCTTAAAGACTGGATAAAGCGCTATATAAGTACAGTCCATTTACTAAAAGATACCACGGTAAAAGGCCCCAGTTGATTACTTGCTAAAATGCATACTCTTCCTAAAATGGTTTACATATTAAGTAGGAAAAAAATAGATTTAAATGGGTCTACGAATATGAACGAAAACCTCAACAAACCCCTCTGTATAAGAAACAAACATTTTGAAAAAACAGCTTTTGAAGATATGATTGGTAAAAGTCACACTGTAAGACACTACAGTACAAAAAGGGCAATAATAATTTAAATCACAATAAGACTTCCCCAGTTAATTATGTTACTTTTATCCAAAGCGACTTACATACTCAATACTGTGGGCAATCCGTACAGGAGCAATGTGGGGAGAAGTGTCTCAGGGACACAACGACATGCTGACAGTAGTGGGGTTTGAACCTGTGCCCCCCTGAACCGAACACCAACGCACAACCCACTGCGCCACACGCCTGTTGCATCAAGACAATTTCTCATGGTTTTTTATATATATTATATTTAAATATGCAAATAGAGATGTGTCTCTCTGTCTCACTTTAGGTAGATTACGGGTAAATCTACAACCAAAAAGATAGTAAAATAAATGTGAAGGTGGGACAACTACTCGTTAAGAAGATATGTAGCGGATGATATTTTGCTGGAAAAGTGAAAATTGAACAGTCCATGAAATATTTGTATCGTCTTAAAGAAGTACTGCAGTGATTTAGTAATTCACTTTAATACGTATTAGAGAGAAGGACTCTTTTAATAATATCACTTTGGTGAGATATTAACGGGAATGCTCTGTTTTCAAACTGCAGGAGTTACTCTGTACAGTATGGTGTGTATTCTCTGTATGGTGTGTATTCTCTGTGTGGTGTGTATCCTCTGTATGGTGTGTATTCTCTGTATGGTGTGTATTCTCTGTGCGGTGTGTATTCGGTGTGTATCCTCTGTGCGTTGTGTATTCTCTGTGCGGTGTGTATTCGGTGTGTATCCTCTGTGTGCTGCGCCTCGATAGACTCAGAGTCCAGGTGTCACGTTTGATTTGACTGTTGTAATAAAGCGGCGACAGGACCATTTTCTCCCCTGAACCCAAGAGCCGCTCAGTCGGCCCCGGCAACACTTTCCCCACTCCAATACCGCGGGGCGATGTAATTGAGGTGGACAGACTTAACGAAAAATCACTACGCTATTCCACTGATTTTCTTTTTGGGAGCTACAATCAAGGTTGTAAAGAGTCTGAGCGCACGAGGCTGATGTTTGGAGTTTGCAGGTTTTATAAAGAGCTTGCTGCTAGGCTGATGAATTTTGATTTCCGGCCTTAGCATTTACAACTAGCCTAGTCCCACTCCCAGGGCCTCACATACTGACACCTGGGCACATTAGGCGTTCAACTAACTTCAATATTAACTTTTCGGTATCATTTTTAGAGCATCAGACGATTATAAAGAACCAGAAAGCCCAATATATCGTGGGAGTTAGTGGATGGGTCTAAAAACCACAGGGCGTTCACCCACGGGGACTAGTGTTTGTGTGACACCAACATTCTAGTTATTTTTACTCTCTGGCCGTTTCTCAATGTCGAGTACACATGCTGCAGAGCAACTATTTCCAGTATACTACATCATAGAGTGGCGCAGAATGCTGGGCATTTAACATGCATTTAAACAGCCCTTCGGCGCCACTCGATGACGTGGTATACTGGAAATAGTTGCTCTGCGGCAGTTTTAATCGCGATTGAGAAACGGCCACTATGTTACGTGACACTACATTACTGAGTTAATTACTACAAAATATAATCAAGAAATAGTTTATCATGTATTATTAAAGGTTAAGATACAATTGTATTGATCCCATGGTGAATTTCACACGCTACCCAGCCAGCAGTATATAATGTAATTTAAATCAGCTCCTCCACTTCAGCTCTCGAGCAGAAAGAAAGTATTTAAGCATTGTGGCTTTCCAGATCGCCATGATGTCAAATTAATTCTTGCGTCCAGGTGAGATGAAAATGAAAAAGAATAGCCGTCTGTGTGTGCCTAATGATTTGTTTGCGTACCGTTTCGCTTCTCATGCACTGATTCGCTAAGCTGAACAGCCAATCAGAGTGATTTCTTTTGCCGACAGCTCCCCGATTCGACATGTTGAATCGGGAGCGGAAGGTGTCGGCACGGTCGAAAAGACACGACGGTGCGGGACACACCAATCTGAGTAGGGCGACAGGACGCTCATTGACGGCCCTCGACATCTATCGAGGGCCGAAATCTTAGGCTTCTGTAGATTAGATTTCCTTTGTATTGTAAAAAGCCAAACAAAGCCAGAAGATAAGCGTGTTAGCAGTGGTGCCAGCTCAACTCTTGCATGTTGTAGGTAGCATTCAAATAAAAGCCATCCAAAGAGATGCTGCTGTGTGGAATGTAGTTTTTCCCTTAGCAAAATAAGTACTTTTGTTTTGTTTACGAAAAGCTTGATGATAAATGTTGACTAAAATCCCTGTGTGACCCTCCAGAGTGAGTTTCTCTCCCCCCCCCCCCCCCCCCTTCCGTAACATAATGACACCACTAGTATACAGTATAACACTCTTGTGTTTCTATTGGCTAGCGCTCCAACACATTGTATGTGATAGCCAGCCAGCTAACCAATCAGAGCAGACTGGGCTCTGGTTTCAGACAGAGGGTGAAAATAGGTGCTGCAGCACAGGCAGTATGAGAAAAATAAAGAGTGTTTTGAACATTAAATCATGGAGACATGTAGAGACACAATGTATGTCGTCCTCCATTATGTCTACTTCAATATACAATGTTTTCCACATAGGCCTATTTGCAGTAATTCCCCCCAACATCTGTTAACGGACTTTGTCATGTCTCAGTTTCCAGCCTCCAAAACGGCTATCGACAGGCTAGGACAGAGATATCAGTGTCTGTAAAATCTTCTCACGCTGACACACAAACAAACATCAGAAGTCTCCCCTCAGCAGCCTCAAATCCATTATTACAGATCAATAGCAGCCTGTGAATATGCAGCAGGTCAGAGCGGAAACCCTGAAAACTGACACAAAATGTATTCCCACAGTCTGGAACTGACACACACACACACACACACACACACACACACACACACACACACACACACACACACACACACACACACATACCATGTATACATCACTTCAGGGGACATTACATTGACTTACATGCATTTCCTGGAGACTTATCCTAACCTTAACCATAACCAACACATGCCTAACCCTAACCCTAACCCTAACCCTAACCCTAACCCTTACCCTTAACCTTACCCTAACCCTAATCCTAACCAAGTCTTCACCCTAAAATTAATGATCCCCCTTATGGGGACCTCCAATTTGTCCCCATAAGAGAAGCCAGTCCCCACATGTGACTGTGTAAACAGATTTAGGTCCCTACAAGTATAGTAATGCTAGGCCACACACACACACACACACACACACACACACACACACACACACACACACACACACACACACACACACACACACACACACACACACACACACACACACACACACACACACACACACTACTGGTAATCTGTGTCAGAAAGCAGGATATGGCTCGTAAATAATGCACAAGTGTCTGCTTGCAGCAGGATGCGTAAAATGGAAAAATATTTAGGTTCAGTCGCTCAGATTTTCAGCACAATTTCACTCTAAGTGGACCCTTATCATTCTGCTCTGAATGACTTCATGGGAGAAGTCAGGTGATATTCTGTATTCTTGCAATGGAGGGCTGAGTATTGTGAGTACTGTGTGTATCCTCAGCTTCATTAGTGTCCAAAAAGCCTTTCAGCAGCTATACCTGCATCATTTGCATATGGAGGCTTTGATGTGTTAATTTGTATTGATAGATTTTTAGGAGAAATTGCAAGAAG
Source organism: Harpagifer antarcticus (assembly GCA_902827135.1). NCBI lineage: Eukaryota > Metazoa > Chordata > Actinopteri > Perciformes > Harpagiferidae > Harpagifer > Harpagifer antarcticus. The sequence continues at coordinate 326,361 of CADEHL010000394.1, forward strand.
GCAAAGTAAAAGTGTTATTGAGCACTAGAAGGATACATTATACAGAATGAACTAGTTGCTGTCGTTTGGGATGACTGTGTCATATTTCTATACAAACTATTCTAAACTGATTTGAGCATTGTTGTATCATCCTCCAAGCAAAGAATGGTCTCTCCCCTCTCTCTCCCTATCCTCCCTCCCTCCATTTTGCCTGGTTAACCCGGCTCGAGGTGAAGAAGAAGTGAAGTGAGCAGACCGAGGCGGGTCACGCAGAGATTCCCATCAATAATTCATCAGGCCGTTGCTGCCTCTGCTCTTGTGTTCAATTCCCCCGACGATCACATAATACCTCCCCCCAAAAGAGAGACAGAAGCAGGAAGGAGAGCGATGGCAGGACGAAGAGAAATATTCCAAATGAAGAAGGAGGAAAAGAGAAACATTTAAACCGAAATATGTGTTTTTTTTGTCATATAATCAAAAATATAACTAACAGAAATGAATCGCTTTGATTGAAGGTGGATTTTCTTTTTAGAAAACGCTCAGAAAAGCCGTCTTTGGGAACTCAATACGGAAAGTGCAAGTGCTTTCATGTCCTTTCCATTTCAGAGGAATTTATAATGCTTTGTTTTGCAGGGAAATATGAATCAATTATTCATTTCTTATTGGAAACATTATTCCCCGGGGTTGTGTTCACTGACAGGTGTTATTTGGGATGTATTCATTGGAAGTGTAACACTGTGTCTCTATCTTTTCTATAACAAGTACCAACAAGCATACATCTTTCAAGGACACTTCTTTAGAAAATTGTGCAGAATTTACAGACAAAAGCATTTCTTAAATCGGTGTATCATTTAAAGTGCTAAGAAATTCATTAATGGATTATGTGTCTGGATAACTGTAGTTCCTTATACCGCTTCTAACAAAGAGAGCACTTTAAAGCTACGTGCTTTTATCATGAAATACTCTTTTTTGATTTGAAAAGTACGGTGGCTGAAAGGCGCTGCTGTAAGCTAAGCTAGCTAACGTAGCTAACCTAGTCATTTCAAATATACAATTATGAAACAGCGACCATTGGACAACTTTATAACTGATCGTATTCAAACAATTACCCTGACGTAGAACACTGCAAATATATTACCGAAAGAGAGTGTGTGAGGACGGGCAGTGGAGCAGACCCCTAAATATGTAACCAATATTTTAAAACCACAACAAATTGAAATAACTCTTGTATAATAAGAAAAACTGTAGAAGTTCACCGCATCATGTGTCATCATTAATATGTTCATTGATGTGAATGTAGATAGATAGATAGATAGATAGATAGATAGATAGATAGATAGATAGATAGATAGATAGATAGATAGATAGATAGATAGATAGATAGATAGATAGATAGATAGATAGATAGATAGATAGATGGATGGATGGATGGACAGATAGATAGATAGATAGATAGATAGATAGATAGTTAGATAGATAGATAGATAGATAGATAGATAGATAGATAGATAGATATATAGATAGAGAGATAGATAGATGGAGAGATAGATAGATAGATAGATAGATAGATAGACAGATAGTTAGATAGATAGATAGATAGATAGATAGATAGATAGATAGATAGATAGATAGATAGATAGATAGATAGATAGATAGATAGATAGATAGATAGAGGGAAAGAATATCCACAAATCACCCCGTCCCTCACAATCCCCCATGCTGCTCCCCCACCTCCTCTCTGCTGGTCTCAGGGTCGGGGGGGGATATTTGCTCCATCTATTGTCTGAGTGTTGCAGCTCTGACCTTTGACCTCTGCTCTATTGCTTGCTTGTAGCGTTGTTGATCTAAGCTTTGAGGCTCTGTGTTCATACAGTCACTTTAAAGTCACCGCGGAGAGAAGAGAGAGCGATGAGATGAGCAAAGTGTTACGCCTGAGTCGAGTAATACAGCATGGCGTCTTCACACTAGCGTTAGCATGTGTTAGCATGTTTCTAGCGCTGAAACCAGTAGACAATATTGCCTGATTCTATGTGCAACCACAGAAAGCCAATTACAGTTGCCAGGTCAAGCATAGAGAAAGACTTAGCGACAAATATCTTGAACACAGAGGCTCATAAGCCGTCTCCACTGTGTCTGATTCCAGTGTTGTTTTTGATAGCTAACAAGCTAGCCACACATCCTATAGGTATGGTTTACTGCAGGTAGTACTTCCTGTCTTTGTGTGTTCAGTTAGGCTAAGCATGTTTTGATGCTTATGTTGCGTATTGGATTAATCGTATAATTATAATGGCGAATATCCATACATTGCAGGTAGGTAACTATGCTTTATTGCCTTTCAAATTGAGTTCAAACAAAACAGTAGTTCAATTCAACAATCTACAAAACAAAAAAATGAAAATCACAACAGACTTTTTATGTCGATCTTTTTCAACTAAGTTATCTTTTTCTTTGCTTCTTGTGTTTCCTTGTGTTCATATGTACTTGTAAGATGTCTATAAAGCTGCTGACATTTTAGAACCTAAGCTTGACCTCAGTGTGCACACTAGTTTCCAAATATTTCCATTTTATAAGCTGAGCTAGGCTCAACACAGTAAGCTTCTACGAATCAAACGGGGCTTTGATCAGTAAAATGTTTCTCATACTGGTGGCTTAAGAAGATACAGCAAGTTCATCGCTTTCTAATTCTTTTAATTATTAAATACAATGAAAAGAGAGTTGTTGTGGATTCCTTAATGCAAGGTATAAACACAATTATGTTGTGTATCCGTAACCAACACTCAGGTAGCCTCTGTAACTATTGGGACTAGATTATATTAAATTAGATTAGACTAGATACTCTATTGGTCCGAAATTGAGATGGCGTTTTGTGTTAGCAGCATGTTTACATAGCATTGCACATTAGTTAAAAATATAGTATAAATATATATGTTACAGTGTCCATAGAATACAACATATACAAATACTTTTGAGTATTAAATAAATAAAAGAGAGTTGTTGTGTATCCCTTAATGCAAGAAATTATCAAAATGATATTGGTTATCGGTAACCAAAACCCAGTTAGCCTATTGGGACTAGATTCTTTTAAATTAGATTCGACTACTTTATTGGTCTGAAATTGAGAAGGCGTTTTGTTATAGCGGCATGTTTACATAGCATTGCACATTAGTTAAAAATATAGTATAAATATATATGTTACAGTGGCTATAGAGTACAACATATACAAATAAATACGAGTACCCAATCCTAATGATTTCAGATGTGTAGATATTGGGCCTTTTGTAAACGAGTAAACAGTGTCAGCCCCAACAGACAGCTCCATCAGACAGCAGAGTTTCAGTGTTTCAGCACGCTGACATTTCACAACACCCCGTGTGATCTGAGCGCTCCCCTGCTCTCTATCCACCGTCCCTCCTGTCCTTTTCTATTGCCATATAACGGCAAATAGCCCTGGATCTCAGAGGACCCCCTAATGAAATAACAGTCACATCCTGCAGAGATAATCTCCTCCACATTAGCATGAGCACACATTTAAAAATATGAGTCTGCTCCGGACCAAATCCACTGGCAGAATCCGGGCTAATTAAATGCAAAGGACCAATCAATGCTTTGGGAATCAGGTGTCGTCGCTGAGTTTGGATCTCCATTAATTGGATCAAATGAAAAGAATACATCACTGATTTGCAGCGATTATTCAAAGACTGTTCGGACACTTTATGATACATTTACACCACATAAAACCACAGCACATATGAGAATGCTGAGAAGATATTGAGAGGAAATATTGGAATCTGATGCAGCTAACGAATATAAGAAAATACACCAGGAAGTTAACTTCATAATAAAATAACATCTCCGAAAACTCGCTAAAAATACACTTTGATCATCTGTCATATTATCATATCGGTTTATAAAAATAGAAATATTGTTTAAATATTTTACAATATTATATTTGCACAAGAGAAATTGCTGTTTGTGTCGTTCAGTGTTTAAATTTAAGGAAATAAGGAAGATAATGTAAGTTATGTTATTAGTAAAAGTTATTCTGAGTACACATAAAGAGTTCATAAAGTGTAAAGTAAGTACTCAAAGCTTAGTATAATACATTATTGAATGTCTTATAAGTAAATAACCTAAATGTACATTGGTATTATTACATTTGTACAGCATTTAAGATTTTATATTTCTACATATTCTCATTTTCACGTATGTTTTTGTTACATAAAGTATGTTTTATTCCAAAGATCGACCCTTCACCCTCAGATGCATACGTGGGTCTTTTGGACCCGGTGAGGTGGTTTTCTTGAAGTATCTTTGTAATTACATTTTTTTATCATTTCATATTCCAGCTATTCCTCAAAAAACATGTTTTGGAAATCATGCCATTCACATTTTTAATTTACATTTTAAGAAATTGTAGTTTTTGTATTGCTACCCCAAGCTTCCACAAGTGGGTCAAAAATTACCCGCATGCATTTTCTATGGGAAAACCTTTTTTTTTGAAAATGTAAAACAATGTCTACAATTATAAATAGTGAAAAATTAATATATTTCTAGTGTGAACCAAAATATAATACTAAATATTATAGAAGTGATTTGTCTTAACCAAAATGACACAAATGGCATAAAAACACATTATTCTAATACGGGTCCTTTTTGACCCACTTATGGACGAGTAGGGTCCAGTCACTCGTGCATTTAAGGGTTCAGTAAACGCAACACTACCTTTCCTAAAATAACAGAAAATGAAAACCATGAAATTAGAAAACAGCTTTGTTTTAAGCTTCATGATAAGGATAATTAAACATGTCGTCTAATTATAGATAATTGGGTTTAAGAGAGTTAAAACCCTTCTGTGTAGCCAATAATGTATAAAATGCATTGTTTTTCAATATTAAAATGTTCTTATCTTTTCAAATTCCAGCATTTCACACAGCAATAATCAAATGTGAAACTTGAGTCTAGATTAAATATATACATATAATGTGTACATTATTAACCCTTTGTCTGTAATGTTGACATTCATTATGTATTTGTATCTTTAGAGTCCAATAAATGTAAATCTGAAATAAATATGCAAATCTGTGATGATCTGGTGAAGAACACCTGACCGTTTTTAAAACAGATGTTTGGCCCGAAATGAGGAGCATTGAGATGTGTGCACATTAAACCTCTTGTGAATACTATATAGCGAATGCAGCGATTCAATACTGTTCTGAATGCATGAACCAGTCAAATGGAGCTACAATTATGAAAATGACACACTGATACAAAATCATTTTAAAGTCTATGATATTTTAAAAGATCCAGCTCTTTAAAGTAGTTCTTCAGACTGAAATGCACGAGTTAGAAATCCTACTGTTGGAATTCTTTCACTGAATTATGTGTGTGTGTGAAGGGGGCATCAAACACACATTCAGAAGTATTAGAATTGTATGACATAATATGACATTTGTCGCTTTAAGGTGAACACAATACATCTCCATGTGTTAGTTATGGATTATTTTAAGGATTAGGCGATTGAGAAATTGTCATTTTGATTATTTTTAACAGGAAACATTCAGTCAGGTTCCAAAATGTCGAAACAAACGTTTTTACTTTAAGTCAATTTCACATATTCTGTGTAATTCACAACACTATTTTTTAAAATCTTTTCACAGTGGTTTTGTCTCTGCATCTACCCTCCTGTTTTATTTTAGTATTGAGTGTGTCATTATGATAGGTGATACTAAATGTATTTGAACCTATGTGTTTATTTATATACAAAGCAAATTGAACTGAATTCATGTTTTTTATTTGTCCGATTTTACACTAAAAACTGCTTTAAAAACACATTTTACATTTATAAGGAAAATGTGAACCCTTCAGTTATTTTTCACTTTTATATTTAGTTGATCTTGTTTAAAAAAAACGTACTTTATATGTTAAATGGGGCTCTTAATTTATTATAATTATTACACATAATGTAATTTACTGTAGCATATACGTTTTGGTTGGTTTTGGAAATAGCCAATATGACTCAATTTAGTTTTACATATTTGAATACACAATATGTCTTATTTATCAATACATTAATACACTTTCTTTTGCAAAAGTCAAATTCCAACGTTCCTAGTGATTTCTGGATTACATAATGTAAATTCACCAGTAAAAACACGTCTGTTAAATGCATTTAATGTGATCTAATCTTACTATAAATCCACCACAGGTATATACTAACCCCGACAGAAGCATTACACTATAGTCATGTTTCTATATATTCCTGAACAACTCAATGTAATCCAGCCTGCTGCTGCTGACAGACAATAGAGGCTGATGTTGGGACAGAAAGCAGGTCCCTCACTAGAGGGGGCCCCAGACCCACTGATGTTCAAACCCTCTTTTGACCATCACTTGAAACCCCTCACAGTCACACAACACCCTCTGTCTGCCGTGCTTTATCAGACCTCTCCCTGCTGATTAAATAAGCCTTTAACAAGATGATGAAAGGAACAACAGCAGCTGATTATAGGAAACAAGTAACTCAAATGAAAGGCATTAAATATAACTCAGAATAAATATTTTCACTCCTTGTTTTAAAATGTCTGAGATTTTGTCTGTAAAGAATGATTTCCAAATAGTATGCACACTTTTAAAATATAAATATAAGCACTGCCTTTTCCCTTCACTTTGATCGGTATTAGTGGGCCTTTTTATTTGAAGCATTCATTTGGGTACAATTGAAAGCTGATGCATAGTCTGCTGAAAGTGTGTTTTCCCTCCAACATGCAGGGCCAGGAGAAAGATAAATCTGGGCTGCTGCACATCGCAGAGACTGTTGGAGGGAAATCCCGTGACCTTGTCATTTCCTATCGATCCCCTTTTGTTATTGATCAATAATGGTAATCATAACACGAGTGATTCTAAATAAATTCCATTCATCTATATGGGCGCACAGGGAAAAAAGAGCCACGAGGAAACACCAAAACAAAGCCAGCAAAATATAAAATAATTTAGAATTAATTTAGAATTCCTCCTGTTGTCCGGACGCACAAAGCAAACCAACCCAGCAGCATGGCCCCGGTTTGTTGTCCTCTTACCTGCCAGTCTGAGCGCCGACATCCTCTGGAACTCGGGCTCCTGCAGCCACTTCCACATCCTCCGGAAGGTCTCCCGGCCTGACTTTAGTTTACTCCAGGGTTTGGGGTTCCTCAGGAGGTCCGATAGGGTCCCCTGGGAGCGGCACAGCACCCTCTGGGCGAAGATGGCCTGGGGGATGCTGTACCGTTTCAGCTCCGCGGTGATCCTCTGCGCCACCTCCTTGGTGTTGATTTCCTCCAGCTGCCCCGAGCTGTTCACCCCCTGCACCTCCGAGGAGGAGGGGAGGTCTTTCCCTGGACACCAACACGGGCCCATGGGATGGAGACTGGAGGTGGGGGTGGGGGTGGTGGCCAACCGAGGAAACGACCGGGTGCCCCGGGTGGTGCATCCCGTTCAGGTGCGGCATCATCCCGGCCGTCGGGCCGCCGAGGCCTCGGTGCTGGTGGGGGTCCCCTCTGAGCATGGAGGCGGTGTGGTGCGTCTCGAAGTTCAGCATCTTATCGTGGCCTCCGTGCGTCGTAATGCCGTAGTTGTGAAGCCCCTGCTGGGTGTTGTGTATGGAGCCCAGACCGTTACCGAGCACCGGGGAGAGGCTCTGACCCATCCCGGACATGTGGTCCTTGTGGTAGGGGCTGTACAGGTTGTTCATCCCCGGCAGCCCCCGGTCGTCCCGCATCAGGGTGAAGCTCCCGCTCACGTTCCCGGAGAGCCGCTGGTGGTGTTGATGGTGGTGATGGTGGAACTTGTCGGACACGGTGGAGATGGGGGGCAGCGGCTGCAGCGGGGTTAAGGTGGTGTATGTCCCACTCATCCCCATCCCGGGAGAGGACGTGTCGCAGGGCACGCTCATGGCGTGGTGCAGCGGCAGCGACAGCTCCGGACGGTAGTCCCCGTTACCGTCCAGCATGCTGGCCATGCCGGACACCATGGCGGAGCGAGAGGCCAGGTCCTGGTGGATCCGCAGGGCTGCCGCCGCCGCCCCGTGGCCCCCTGATGAGCGGCCGTGGTGCGGGCTGTGGCCGCTCATCAGCTCCACATCAGGGAGGACGGAGCTCACGGACACCCCGCCATGCAGGCTGCCGATGCCGTCCATCGTCATGTCCGTGTTCATGGCATAGGCGTCTAGGTCCTTGGCCAGACATCTATAGGCGTTAGTATAGGCAGTCTTCATTCATCTGTCCTCTCAGTCCATCGGGTCGAGCGGAATTAGTCTCCTTCTTCCCCTCCTTTCTCTCCCTGCTTCTCCCCCTTTCTCTCGCTGCTTCTCCCCTGATGCTCCGGGATGGGTCAGTAGCCGTATTCCCCCTTTATCTTCACTTCCTCGGTTGTTTCCCCGTCCTCCTAAGGCCTCTCCAGCTCGGTGTGTGTGTGTATTTCTCCCAGTTGGTGAACATTTGTTTAAAAAAAAAAAAATGTTATTTTCTCGATCGTACGGGCCTGTGCGTTGGTTCCCCCATATCCAGCCTCTCCTCCTCCTGCGCTACTCTGGTGCTCAGACGGGAGCTGTCCACGGTCCCCTTGCACACCGCGCAACCCAACCTGCTGCGGGAGGGGGAGAGGGGGGCGGGGTCAGAGGGAGGGGCGTTACATGCCTGACTGACAGATCAGCCGACCAATCAGATGGACCGGTGTGGAGCGTGGAGCTACTCTCGGGGGTTTGAACCAGTCTATGGTTTGAACACCAAATCATTTTTGCATTTAAAGGATGCTTGAAGCAGTATGGAAGAAGAACTCCGATTTTGTTCTTACGCAAAAGTAGCAATACTACATTTTAAAAGTACTTGAAAGTAAAACACATGCATTCAAAATCTTACTCATTGAAAAAGTTAAAAAAGTATGAAAATATATTTAAAATAGCAAAAGTGAAGTATACTCATTATGTATAATGGCACATTTTAGAATCACATATAATACATTACTGGATTGTGATTGATGTGTCCATCACAGCCGGTACATGTGGAGCTAATTTCAGTTACTTTATATACTGCTGCTGGACACTGTAAGCAATATATCTCCTATCTTCATCACAAGAGCAAGTTTGCCAAGTTGTTTCTTAAATTAAAACGATCAAAGTGCTCAGAAAAAGACAATTTTAACACCTACAACTCCCTGTCAACTGAGTCTGCTGATGAAGAGCACGAGATCTCACAGAAAGCATCTGAACGGTCACTAAATGTGTATCCAGACATTTATGGTATTTACTCCAGTGCTGAATGTCATGTTCAAGCTTGAACGAAAGTCCTGCCTACTTAAGGGGAAATGGTTGTTAAATGAATTCAGCACTGTGTCTTTGTGGAGAGTGGGTGATCTAGCAGATATTCATATTGTTCTGATTGTGGAAAGGATTAAAGTGAGGATGCTGGGTTTCTCCTCAGAGAAGACGTTTGCCCACAGGCGTCATTAACATTTGATCTCATCTCAACTCTCATCTCATCACCTGCTGCCTCTGATTGTTCAGATAAAGGAAGGTGACAGGAAATAACATGACGCAAGTAAAGGGGACGACAAAACAACGTTGCTTTTATTATTCCTCGCAAAGCAGCCACATCACAGAATACTAACATCTCTCCATCATTTTTTAAGTTTGAATTCTTGTTATATAAATCCTTTCTGATATTTTCCACAGCATATACGCTTAAAGAGTCAAAGTAGCACAACCTTAATAATATATGACAGGATACAAATTATGTAAAATGAAATGACAGCATCATTTATTTAGAAAATACCATACTGCACGAGTGAAAGTATGATTTAAGAGATTTATTAAGGTTTTTTATCATGGGATTGTTGCAGTTTAAGGAGAATGTATTGATAAGAGATTACAGAGATCTTGGATCAGAACTCACCTTGTTTTGTTCCGTCTTATTTCATTACATTTCATTTAGCTGACGCTTTTATCCAAAGCGACTTACAATTACCAATTACAGGGACATTCTCCCTGGAGTAACTAAGGACTAAGTGTCTTACTCAAGGGCACACTAGTGGTGGTGTTCCAGGTGGGATTTGAACTCACAACCTTCCGATCTTCAGCCTACCTCACTATCCATTAGACCACCACTATCCGTATTTCCACACATTGTGGAGGAGAAATGAGTAGATATTCGTGAGTGGTTGTTAAGTTATTAAATATTTGTCTTAAATGTTCGGAACTCGTTTCTGTTTTTATAAGCTTTGAAAGGTTTGTCTATTAAAATAAGTTGTGTAAAGATTGTTTGAGACTCACATGACAAACATGCAGTAAAAATACTGTAAAAGACCATCGAAACTACAAAGCCATTCAAAACAGATGCAATGGTTATTAAAAGGGGCCAAACAACCTGAAGGAAATCACGAACGGATGCAATATAACCCAAAAAAGTCACAAAATTATTTCAAAAACCAACAAAAGATGTCCCTAAAGAGACACAAATAGAGTGTTTTAGTATAAGAAGGTGGGGTCAATATGTTTTTACACAATTTAAAGCAATGTGATGCGATAATATGACGTCCTGTGCATCGACATTGAATGCAGCACGAACAGACGAGCAGTAAAACAGTGAATGAGTGCAGTTAGGACAGATATGTGCAGCCGTGCAGCTCAGAGTGCTGGGTGCAGACGGATGCAGTGTAAATGATGTGCTGGTGGTGTGTGTGTGTGTGTGTGTGTGTGTCCGTGGGTGTGTGTTATCGACAGTCTCTGGGTGGAGTGATGAGCGTGGGAGCTGCATTGAAAGAGCATTATGGCCTGTAGCTGGTTCACTTTACAATTCATTACACTCCCAAGGACAAAGGACTGATATATAACTCTGTCTGCCTCACTCTCTGTCTCTCTCTCCCTCTGATCCATCATCATAACATAACAACAGTCGAGACAACACCAGAAAGAAACACACACACACACACACACACACACACACACACACACACTTATTTCATATTAAATTACTAACAGTTATACCCAGGGTTCATACACTTTTTCACCAATGATTTTCAATGACTTTTCCATGACTTCTCCATGACCTTTACCTCATTTTCCATGACCAAAAATAAATTACCACTGAAAATGGTTTATTTGAACATGGATCAGGAAAATAAGGTCTGCATATGAAACATGTTGTGCCTATCTCAAACAAATCAACTAGTAGGCTTACTAGCTTCTACACGCTAAGGCAACTGAAGTCAGGGAGGCAAAGTCAGGTATGAAAAAGGTGACAAGGACCCGACCCCTGACCCCACGGGATATCGGCTTTAAAATGAGGAAGAACAGGATTTTAGCAGTCAGAACAACTAAAGCAGCAGCGTCAATAATAACAGAAACGTCAAAGAGTCACATCTAATAGAAATATATAAAAGCATTTATTTTAATTGTGTAGCAGTCACTTTATAATTTTGGCAGCACTGTTGAGCATTTTGAAAATGCATTTTCATGCCTCTGTGCAAGGGTTAGTCTTTCTATCTTTATAGCCACTGGTGTAAAGCTAAGTTCATAAACTCAACAAGTACTATACTTGGGTACAATTTTGAGATACTTGTACTTTATTTAAGTATTTTAATGTTTTGCTACTGTGTACTTCTACTCCTCTACAGTTCAGAGGTAAATGGTGTACTTTTCCTCCACTACATGTATTGAATACATTTAGTGACTTCACAGATGTGGATGAATGATGATAAATATATCCAAGTGTTAAATCAGACTTTAGTTCCACCTGGAGTAAATCCACCAGCTACCCTGCAGTCTACAAAGTCATTCAGACTAGCTGCACCTTCACCAGCTTTGAGAACACTTTCATGATCATTATAAAACATATCAGATGTATTATTCTGAAATGGAATCTGCACAACGATTACTTTTACTGTCGCTACTTTCACTATATATTGATGCTGATACTTTTCTACTTTTACTTGAGGAACATTTTGAATGCAGGACTTTTACTGTGACAGAGTATTCCTACACTCTGGTACTTCTACTTTTACTCAAGTACAAGATCTGAGTATTTTACTTTTATTAAGTACAAGACCTGAGTACTTCTACTTTTACTCAAGTACAAGATCTGAGTACTATACTTTTATTAAATACAAGATCTGAGTACTTCTACTAAAGTACAAGATCTGAGTACTTCTACTTTTACTCTAGTACAATATCTATACTTATACCACCTCTGTTTATAGCCTATGAAAAAAACTATTATAAAACTAAGGCTAAAGCTAACGTTAGCAGATAGCGACAATGTATGCTAGCTAGCTAGCTCAACGATTCCTTAAATGATATTGCGACAGAGAAACGTTTCAGTTCACATCACGCTCTGCCGCTCTGTTCTGAACACCTGAACGGCCCGTTCTAACAGCTGTTCACCAGCAGTGCAGTCTGTGCCACAGTGACTCCGCACAGTTAACGAACGCACCGAAGATAATGTAGCTGACCCTCATCCCGGAGCAGCAGAGTTCAGCTGGCCCGACAGGCAGGAAGACTTGAGCACACAGCTCGCGCTTCATATATTAAAAAATAACACCATGTGCGCCATGATGGCACATAACAGCTCGCGACCGCAGATTAATTCGGCGATTAGATCAAATGTCAATTATATTTTACGCAACTTTAGTTACATTTCCATGACTTTTCCAAAACTTTGGGAAAAATATTGTTTTCCATAACTTTTCCAGGGCCTGGAATTTGCATTTTGAATTTCCATGACTTTTCCAGGTTTTCAATGACCGTACGAACCCTGTATACCTCCTTTTTCACGGTGACCGATGATAAAAGACATCTGTAAGGGAACTCCGACAGTACAGACCTCAGATTAAGCTGTTTCTATGAATGAAAAACGATGCGTCCCAGATAGAAAAATATGAGTGAATCAATGTTGAAATATGGTTAGGCAGAAATATTGAATCCATGTTGAAACCCGGACATTGAAATTAAACAGAAAGCGCAAGGTTTTATTAACTTTTAGAGGCATAGAGGATTTACGTTAACACAATATTACAAATCAGTTCATAGTCATCAGAAAATTAGCGGTGAATTAACTTTTATAAATGTTTGGGTTAAAACAACCCATATTCTTCAAGAAGCTTGGACTGTTCGGTCTTACAGTGCAATAAATCGTTCTAACTCCACAACGATAGGTTTTTAGAATTCGCCTTTCGGATATGTTGTACAGCTCGCCAAGACGCACGCGTGGATGTCTTCGCCTTTCTCGAACGACACTCCCACCCAGAGTCCTGCACTTTCAGGGAGCCTCACAGAGGGTAAAACCTTTAGGCCATACTGAATGAAAACTTTGAAAAACAAACTTTTCGTAGGAATGTCGGACCGGGACACTAATGGCATCCACGCGTGCGCCTTGATGAGCTGTACGACATATCCGAAAGGCCGATTCCAAACCTTATAGTTATCGAGATATAACGCAAAATAGAAAGCCCCTTGAACCCAGCCAATTAAAGAGAACCGTAAGGCCGTGTGTGACGAAAGTTATATGGGCACGTTCGGGGCAGTGCGCTGACCCAGAATCTGGTGTTTGATTTTGAAAAAAATATTTTTCCAAGCCTTTGAGACAGTTATTTATGATTATCTTGGCCACGAGGGGGTCGTACAGCTTCGAGACTGGCACCGTTGGATTCAGCGTCAAAAAGTAAGTCGGAATAGATATATTTTGATAAAAGACAAAACAAAAAACAACAACATTAGAGTCCGAGACCTAGCCCATTAATTCAAAGTCCTTTCTGAGTCTGAAAAAAGTGCTTTTAATTTTAAAAAAAGAAGCAAAATCTCCAACTATTTCAAAAATCTGTAACTTCTTATTGAAAAGTTGTAGACCATTGATGTCACCTACCATTCGACTCAGCGTCATCCAATTAGTGGGGGGGAGGCATAAAAGTATTGTTCTCAGTGAATGTTAGAGACCCAACATAGTGTCACTACAAAGTACTACCAATCGAATCCAAATTGCCTGAAACGTGCTCCTAACAATTTTGGACTCAACACTTTTTTCGGATTTATGTGGGAACATTGCTCGGTAACCGCAAGTAATACCACTAGTAAATTGTCACGGGGGGGGGGGTGACTTATCCAACCGGCCCACCTCATCCGACCGGCCCACTTCAGTACCGGCCCATCGGGATTCGTCCCGAATTAACACCACTTAATTCTTTAAATGCAACCTCCAGAAGTGATAGCTAATATAAGGCTTTAAAGAAACTACACCACCGCTAAGCTAACGGTGGCTAATGTTCGCCTTGAGAGAAGTCCAGCAACCGTTGTTTTAAGACGTGTATCAGACATTTACCAGTGAGAAATATATTTTATGTCCAAAACCAAATGTAAAAATCTCTTCAGCTTGTTTTAACCACAGACCTTATTTCAGGGTCGTTCAAAAAACAATTGACTTCGAGATGATGGGACCAGGAAGTTATCGAATGCTTACTCATTTCTTGGTTTTAGGTCTCAGCAGACTTTGCAAGGCTAAACAAATGTGTGATTTGAGGCAGCACTTTTTTAAAAGAAATACAGAAAGATAAACCTTTATTGATTCAGTTACCCACTCAACATGCGCACACAGTT
>CADEHL010000394.1:341053-471053 GCA_902827135.1 Harpagifer antarcticus
AAAGATAAAGATCTATAAACCAAATCAAGCTTTATTCTTAAAAAAAGCCGATCAACAAAAAACATGGCAAGGATAATCCATAGGTCACACGAGGAAGATAACATACCCAAAAACCGATCGTGACCAACATGAAGGGGGAAAGGGAAAACAAACAATGAACCGACACCGAACACAAGGCAAGGCAAGGCAAGGCAAGGCAAGGCAAGGCAAGGCAAGGCAAGGCAAGGCAAGGCAAGGCAAGGCAAGGCAAGGCAAGGCAAGGCAAGGCAAGGCAAGGCAAGGCAAGGCAAGGCACGTTTATTTATATAGCACTTTTCAACACAAGGCAATTCAAAGTGCTTTACAAAAAATGAAAGACATTAAGAAAATGGCATTTAAAATCAGTCATTAGGTAACACAGGAAGAGACAAGACTAAATACAGGGAGGGGTAATCACGAGACGAGAAACAGCCGGGCAGGGGAGGAGAAACACAAGGGCAACAGGTGAACACAATCAGACAATTAGACACACCAGGGAAACTAACGACAGGGAGGACAGAACAGCAAAATAACCCCAAAACTCAAACCCTGACACTTTGCAGACCATTTACATGCACACAAACCTATATAACACACCACAGGGAAGCATAACAGAGCCTCCTTAAATACATTGTGGATACCAAATGTGCTCCCGTAGGCTACTGTGTTTAAGTCACTTTGAATAATAGCATCAGCTAAATAACGTGGATGTATTGTAATGATCAGGAGCACAGTTGTACAGAACCTGGTGAGGGAGAAACACCTATTTTATGGTCAGAAAGTGTGTGTTAGCGTTGTTATTGCATTAGCATTTTAGTTGTTTTGACTGAATGATCAATGATCAGCTTAAGTCCAATTGGGTTTCATTACGTGACTAGGGGAGACTGGCTTCACATCTTATATTATAACACAGTGTGTAGTGTCTTTCAATGATTATTGGTACTAATCAAATGCTTATTAGGTATTGACATTTTCATACAAGCTGACAATAATGTTAACACATTACTTCATTTATTCTTAATGCTAATCTTACTACTGCTTCTTGACGATTGTGGAGACTCACAGTTTAACTCTCACTGCCAGCTTGAGCTTCTACTACTTCAATATGTTGTGAGTAGCTCTGCTATTTCTAATGTTGGAAATAGTGTCCATCAGCAAAAGGAAACATGCATAGCTGGGAGATGGAGGCCATCATGGCAAAGCTGCCAGGCTGTGATCTATCTCTGTGGTGAGGATGAAAACAGTCTCTAATGGCTGCTGAGCCCCCCCCCTCGCCTCTGTAAAATGAAACCAAAGCTTGCCGTCTTACTCACTTCCTCTCTTTAAACTTTTAATATGCTTTATTTCCTTGTTTTTACTTCCTTAACACACATGAGTTAAATGCAACCCCATACGCTCTACATAAAAGTGAAGTAAATCTAATAAGCAATCTAGACTGAGCTAATGACATGCTTGCAATCAAAGGATTAATTTAAATAATTCAAACACACTTGGAAAATCAATGTTAAAAGTATGTGGCTTAATATTTAATACGTGTCTTCCATATTAACATTATTACATTCTTTATTTTTAGCTGTAAGAAGTTCCATCATAGATTTATGTGACAATGAAGTATCGATAGTAGTCATTTAGAGCGGGGAATCATCTGCATACATAGCTGTGGAGCTATTTGACCAAATGATTGAATGCCCATGGTCACTATGACTATCAACACATCATGTGACCAGGGAATGTGACAATGATGGAGTCTATGAAAGAGTTGCTATCAACAAATCTACTTCAATTAAGCTTTAGCTACGGCTTAGCGCAGATATAGCCTACACAGGTTTTTGGAGATTTGTTCCTGATTCTCTCAAATAAAACCCACCATACAAGCACTGCTTTAAGAACATTCCCGTTCAGATGCAAACACAATTAAAGTGCTGTCAAGACCAGGGGTCACGCACAAACACACACACAACACACACACACCACACACACACACACACACACACACACACACACACACACACACACACACACACACAAATGGAAGGCATTAGCAAAGCAGCTGTGTTTTGGGAGTGTTGGATGTAGCATTGAGCTAACTCCTTAGCGAATGACAACTCTGTTGCTCAATGTATTAAAAGAGAAAACAGCATTTTTGTGTAGTTATGTAAAAAGTCCTGGGTAGAAATGCTATTATGCCATGTTCAAGGATGTATTTATGCCACCATTGCACTATACAGTATTTTGCCTCATGGCTGACGCCTAACCAAGGAGATAACAAGAAAAACCCAAAACGTTCTACATGTCAACACTATAAGAGTTTTCAGAAAACCCTAGTTTCAGTGACCTTAAAGGCTTTTTTAGTGTAGTAGTCGTGTTAGTATTTTGTAAAGTACATTTGTTTGCTATCTTACTGAACGTGAGAAGAGAAGAAGATATCGTTGACATTTTTGTGTGATAAGCAAGAGTCAGGACGTCGTTAGCCTAGCTTAGCTCATAGCAAAACGATTGGAAGAAGGGGAAAGTGCTAGCCAGGTGTCTTTCAAGGTTCAAAAATGCTTTGTGCTTCATGCTAAGCTAGCCTAACGACGACTCATAACTACGCAGAGTGATATTCACCTTGATCGTCCCAAAAGGAGGAACTATTTTATGTTTTCTGTGGGACTGACACTAATGTTCTCTTTTGGTTCCCTTTCCTACCGTCTTTCGCTTCAACCGTCTTCAATGAACACTCTTGTCCCCTAAATCCTTTATCATCTTCACTCTCCTTTGTCTCTCCCTTTCTCCTTCAGCCATCCATCTCTTACTCTCCATGCTTCTTCTCCTGGCCTCTCTGCTTCTCTATATTCACTTGAAATGGCTGCTTCAGTAAAGCATCACCTTGATGTTTCTATTAACGTTCAGCAGCCCTTGACTCCTCGGTAAACACACTGATGGGTTTGCTGCGAGTGTTACCAGCTAGTGAAGCTCGGCACTCGACTCAAACCATTTCAAGTGAATAGAGAAAAGGCTTCAAAGGTAGAATATATGCCTCTCAGTGGCCATATTGGAAAGGCTTGACCTTTTGGTCAGCAGTGGGTGCTTACTGCTGATTGTGTTTCTGAAATGTAAGTCTCAAAAGATGCCAACAGATATAGTGGTTTCTGTGTCCATATAAGGATAATTTCACCACTTATTTAGCCTGTTTTAACACTCATGAAGCGATGAACTGGCGCCTGCATCTCAGAGACTCTGCGTCAGGTGTATTTCTTGTGAAAATCAAAGGCTGGAGGGGTTTCGATTCTCCAAAAGCACCAAGTAATGAACTGAGAGGTGTCCACTGAAATTCACTGTGTGCTGCATGTGTAATAATAAAAAAGGAAAGTCACGGTCAATGAGGATTACATGCACAAACAGGGCTTTACCAAAGACTTCAAAAGCTTAATTTATGACTTTGACATTTGAAACCTATAGAATTTCCAACCAGTTGTAGATAAAGAATAATATTTTAGTATTAGATTCCAGTGGTGATAACCTCATATTGTTCCCAGTGGTGGAACGTCATAAAATCATATTATTATAGGTCAAACTACCCAGCAAGTAATTCATATAAATGCCACCTTTCACCATGTGCAGCATTGAAGTGATGAACACACTAATGCATTAATAATTATATATCTTTCTCAAATGACCCGCTCTGCATGATAAGTAATTTTTCTTATTGCGTTTAAATAATGTTGCTAATGTATACTTTCTCTGTAACAGTACGTTTGTTAGGGTATAATATCTGAGTAGGATATATGATTATTTCTGACTTGTGTGCGTTTGATAAATATAGATAGATGCAATTATTTCCAATATTACAACATACTTTTTAAATAAAATATTCTGCTTTAGTTCGTATTTTTTGGCATGAAGACCCTCGAAAACAACATTTTCGCTGCTGAAGAAAGCGTTTTTCTCACAAAGGAAGTCAGGCCCTTTTTAACGAGGAGCTCTAGAAGCAATGTCACAGCACCGTAAATTATATTTTTATAACCACAATAACAAAAGGGGTTTTTAGGGTCATAACATGTGGCGGCAGACATTCAAATCTTTGGTGCAGGCTTAATCCTTAACGCCAGATATTGAACTGAGGGTGGTTTTGATGATGACAGATGGACTGATGGAGATGTTGATCATTAAAATTATGAAAGTGATGATCATAGATGGTGTTAAAAGTGATATTGAATATTAGGATATGATTGCCAGGTACTGAGCTTTATGGTTTCAAGACTGATTTTGGTGATGAAGAGGATTTAGTTTGTAGACACTTATGGTAGTACGATGAGGATTGTGACGATATGCCCTAACCCTTCGACTGGGTGATGGTTGTCACGATCTGTCTGTGTTGTGTTTTTGCCATGTCTAGTTCTGTCTTTGGTTTCCTGTCTCTGTGTTCACCCCCCGTCTTGTCTGTTACGGCCTAGAGATATTGGACCCCAAAGCAAAAGACTTAGAGAGAGATGGTCAAAAACAAAACGTTTTATTTAAGCAGAGGCACAGAAAAACGGCAGTGGAAGCTGGTTGGCACGGAGACGCCAGGAACAGGAGGCAAAAATCCAAGCAAAAAGATCACAGGGACGAGGAGAGCAGCGAGACACTCCGGAGGGGCGAAACACAAAGGAATTATCTGGCAGGGAAGTGGCAAGAGAACCAGGCTTTTAAATCAACAGGTGAAGAGGTGAGTGGAAACAGGTGTGCCTCGTCTGCTACTGGGAGGAGCAACTCCCTGCCTCCACCGCCGTTTCTGTGCCTCTGCTTAAATACAACTTATAGTTTTTGACCATCTCTCTCTAAGTCTTTTGCTTTGGGGTCTAATATCTCTAGGCCGTAACAGACGAGACGGGGGGTGAAACAGAGACAGGAAACCAAAGACAGAACTAGACATGGCAAAAACACAACACAGACAGATGGTGATAGTAATGATTTCTAAGCTGGCCATAGCAACGGTTTTTAATAAGGATTATTACATGGAGATTATTCAAATGGACTGGGATTAGGAGCACAAATTAAAGTATTACTGAAGAAGATATTAAATAAATAGTTGTGTGAACTGGGTTTATTAATTAGCGTTCTGAGGTTGAGCACTTTAGTTCCACCTGGAGTAAATCCCTGCTACCCTGCAGTCTACAAAGCCATTCAGACTAGCTGCTCCTTCACCAGCTTTGAGAACACTTTCATGATCAATCATTATAAAACATATCATATATTATTCTGAAATGGACCAATCTGCACAACGACTACTTTTACTGTCTTTCACTATATTTTGATGAGAATACTTTTCTACTTTTACTTTAGGAATATTTTGAATGCAGGACTTTTACTGTAACAGAGTATTCCTACACTCTGGTACTTCTACTTTTACTCAAGTACAAGATCTGAGTACTTCTACTTTTACTCAAATACAACATCTGAGTTCATCTACTTTTACTCAAGTGCAAGATCTGAATACTTCTACTTTTACTCAAGTGCAAGATCTGAGTACTTCTACTTTTACTCAAGTACAAGATCTGAGTACTTCTGCTTTTACTCAAGTACAAGATCTGAGTACTTCTGCTTTTACTCAAGTACAAGATCTGAGTACTTCTACTTTTACTCAAATACAACATCTGAGTTCATCTACTTTTACTCAAGTGCAAGATCTGAATACTTCTACTTTTACTCAAGTGCAAGATCTGAGTACTTCTACTTTTACTCAAGTACAAGATCTGAGTACTTCTGCTTTTACTCAAGTACAAGATCTGAGTACTTCTGCTTTTACTCAAGTACAAGATCTGAGTACTTCTACTTTTACTCAAGTGCAAGATCTGAGTACTTCTACTTTTACTCAAGTACAAGATCCGAGTACTTCTACTTTTACTCAAGTACAAGATCTGAATACTTCTACTTTTACTCAAGTACAAGATCTGAGTACTTCTACTTTTACTCAAGTACAAGATCTGAGTACTTCTACTTGTACTCAAGTTCAAGATCTGAGTGCTTCTCCCACCTCTGGATAGCTATAATCATACACTAAAACAGGTCTTCTGATTCTGATGAAACGTTGTGCCGGTGCTCATGTGAAAGTAAACATAGTGATACAGATGATGATGTAACAATGGCTGAGATCGTGGCTGTAATGATTGTGAGGGCAAACAGACAGCTGACTCACACAGTGGTCCAGAGATCTTTTCTGCTGATGGTGTTTGCAGTTAGAGACGCATTTAGCAACACACTGATGTGTAGCAGAGAGCTGATGAAAGACAGAGAAACCCTGCGTTATTGATCCCATTGATTCAGCCCTTACCTTTAAAGAACAGCCGCCCCTCCCCCCTCCTCTCTCACACCTCCCCTCCTCAAACCGGTAAAGCCATTTTGAATAATATAATTGCGTATTTGATCCTCACTGTAACCTGGAGCAGAGGTAGAGCTGATTGGATCAGTCGAGCGTGCACCTCTCCTTTCACTGTGTGTGTGTAGGTGGGCCGTTTTGATTGCTCCCTTTTTACCTGGAAATGTGTCTGCGCTTTTTTTGTTGTTGCCGGGGGTGACGTGCTGCGCAGCTGCTTTTAATCGAGCAGGAAAGAGAGCGACAGAGAGGGAAAGGGTTTGAAGAAGAAAAAAGTCATATTTAATACTATATTTCTCGACCTATTTCAAAAACAATAAGACTTCCTTCCTACATTTCACTACGAATTGTTTTAATATGAATACTTATACTCCACTATATCTTGTAAATATATGTTATATATCGTAGTACATGTGCACATTTTATTTTATTTAATATTTCATTACACAATCTTACTTTAAATTGTTATGTTTATGTAAATATATGTTTTTATGTATCTGTACATTTCACTCTTATTTCTTATGTTTTATATAATTGTTTTGATTATATTTGAACTTTTCATTGCACATTTAAAATAATTGTTTTAATATAAATGTATTTAATCACTGTTTTTTTATTTTATCTATTAGACATTTTACTTTTATTGTATTTTATTTTATCTTTTATTGCACATTTGGAAATATTCCGGATTAAACATTTAATTGAATTTTTAGGCAGATATCATAAATAAGAAGCAGTGATTCTCAATAAAAGTCATATTTAACATTTCCGTAACAGGCCTATATGTCCAAATATACATCACGGGAACACACAGATGAAGCCAGCAAAGTGAAAATGAAATTGTTATAATACTAAAAGCACTGAATTGATGATTTCAGAATCAAATAAATTCAGAGTATCGGTTTTGAAATGTTCCTAATCGTACAAAATGTATTACAGCAATGTGACCTGGGGGCCACTGCAGTCACTACAGTGTTTAGTATGCATGCATGAGATATGCATCTGAATAATATTGAAAAGTAAAAACTTGTATACTCTTTTCTGTCAGGTGGAAGTACCTCCAGTTACTCACAGCTACCAGAGCTTCATGATGATCAACACAAGGCCAGTCAGGAAATGCCAGGTGCAAAACAAACAGAAAAATCCTAAATGCTAATATTCATACCTGTAGATTTAACTATGCAATTCTTGAAGCTATATTTTCTATGTTTTTGTATATAGCATGTGTAGATATTATAAAAATAGATGCATGGATATATTTTGACTTGACAACGACAAAATTGTGATTATAATGAATTGTTAAATAACTATAATTTTTGCATTTTTGTACATTTCTAATATGTCTCATCCTTTACCATTCCACTCCATTCTTTCATCTCAATGTAATCCTTTGTGTTGTCATTAGTTTAGTTTTATGTCAGTAATATCCTTATCATATATTATATGGAGGGTTTTATTCCTGTTCTTATAACTAAAGGTGTACATTGGACAACATGTCAAAATACTTAAAGGGGTCCTATCTTGCAAAATGCACTTTGTGATGTCTTTATACATAAATATGTCCCCGGTGTGTCGGGGAACTCACGCAGCGTTAGAAACTGAAACCCTCTCTCTTTTCCTCCGTACCCAAATCTTTTAAAAACGGGGGTACAACGAGCGGATACAGATTTGCTGCCGATATGAGGTCAAATCATGGGTCAAATCGGCAGCGGACCCACAGAGAGTTGCTATCAGAAACAATGCCTGACGTGTTTTGGACGTAATCTCGTCTTTGTTGACATTAGCAAGCCTCGCTAACACTCAGAGCTAACCTGTACTGGAGAGCACATGTGTTTAAAAAGCAGGAGATAAAAAAAGGAACTCACCTTGTGATAAACCCGCAAGAGAAAAAGCATTTGAGCTCCATACTATTTCAGAAATAATCCTTGATGTGGTTTAGAACAGGATGGCGTTTTATCACAGCAGAATTTAAATTGATCTCCAGTAGAATTCTGATCAGGCATTAGCTCCGCCTCCTCTCTTTTGTAGGTATGGCCCTACAATATATGTTTCCAATATAGCATAATAGGTCCACTTTAGGTTTCACAATAAAAGTCTCGTGTATGGATCGTGTTGGCACCAGCTGGATGACTGAGCAGTGTAGAGAACATGGTGTTAGTAGCAGTAGCATACAGAGGTTTATAAGGACAATAACATGAGAAAAGCCAGTTTCTTCATTCCTAAACATTAAATAGCAGGTGCAGTAGGTTTTTGGGGTAGGAGTGTTAGTGACACTGTTTCTTTTATGTTCTTCCTTGTCTAAAAAATGAGTAACAGAGGAAATATTTAAGTTATGGAGAGAAAAGAGGTCAAGACTTGTGATATTTTTTCACCTCACAATCTGATGTTTTAATAGGAAGGTCTAACGTTACTAGTTTAGAATAAGTTTAACACAGTTTTTGGCTCATAATATCTACTAAAAACCGTCTGTTCTATACTTCTACTTATTAATAATAAGTAGAACGGTATTTTAAACCATTAGCATAAATAACAGTGATACAACTAATACTACTATTAATAATACATAATAATACTTATACTAATTATAATTCAAATTAGCAATAATTATAATATTTAATGAAAATAACAAAAAAACTAAATAAATAATAACAGGGACAAACTGAGATCAAATTGAAAATATTCAAAGGTACAATAACAATAACAACGTTTCTAAAAAAAAATGTTGCTACCATCAAAACACGTGTTCTGGCTTTCATTCATTTGGAAGACAAAGCAGATTCTCATGCTTTCCTTATTATTATTAACAAGTCATTTCCATTTGATCATGTTTTTCATTAACAATTGGTCGTCATTTTTAACGTCTAAACACAACACACACACACACATACCATGTATACATCACTT
Source organism: Harpagifer antarcticus (assembly GCA_902827135.1). NCBI lineage: Eukaryota > Metazoa > Chordata > Actinopteri > Perciformes > Harpagiferidae > Harpagifer > Harpagifer antarcticus. The sequence continues at coordinate 350,313 of CADEHL010000394.1, forward strand.
CAGGGGACATTACATTGACTTACATGCATTTCCTGGAGACTTATCCTAACCTTAACCATAACCAACACATGCCTAACCCTAACCCTAACCCTTAACCTTACCAAGTCTTCACCCTAAAATTAATGATCCCCCTTATGGGGACCTCCATTTTGTCCCCATAAGGGAGGCGAGTCCCCACACGTGACTGTGTGAACAGATTAGGTCCCCACAAGTATAGTAATGCTAGGACACACACGCACACACACACACACACACAGTGAATATATGTTTTGAACTGAGTGTGTTGGTAGCGTCTCATATTCACGGATCAATAGTACCACCTGTCAGCGACACACTGAATTACAGTTCCTGACAGAGAAGAGGAATCACATATATTCTGTGTAACATTTCAGCCGTTTACCGTGAGCTCAGAAGAAGAAGTGCCACCTTTATAAGATCATCAGGGACATTTAAACTTCAGTCATACTACAATGGTAAATCAAACACTACAGAAAATGGTATTCAGAAGATCCTCAAAGTAGGTCATGAACGTGCGTTTCTCTGTACTCAGAGTAAAGGTCATGGTTTATGAATTCGAAAATCTCTCATTTCTTTACCCCACAAAGTGTTGGGTTTACAAGTTACACACACACGCTTTATCACTGTGATATGACATGTCAGGCTGAATCTGTGTCTAAAATTATGCACAAGATATGTAGAATATTACTATTGGATGAACTGATGCAGCCAATAGAAGCAACTCTGTGGTTTGAAAGTTGTAAATATCATAAATGTGTATTGATTAAGGATGCTGTAAAGATACCCAGACATTCACCACGAGACAAAGACAGAGAGCATGCTGGAAGCAAAAAGCTGCCATCTTTCCTTTGCATCTGTCGTCAGGTCTCTAAACGCTGCAGAGGGGAGACTGGGGAAGGGGAGGTGTGTGTGTGTGTGTGTGTGTGTGTGTGTGTGTGGTGTGTGTTTGGTGCGTGGTGTGTGTGTGTGTGTGTGTACAGCGAAGATAGTTCTTAACTGATGATTTGGTTGTACTTAATTAATTAAGATGTGCTATTACTATTATTTCTATTATATCATATCACTAAATTACAGCGTAGGGAGATGAACTTCAGTCAACTAAACCTCTGGGTTCTGTTTCACATGCTGCTATATCCTCTTTCAAAATGTACTGTTGTTCGAATAACAAAACAAACCACAACACTTCTTCTTCCCATCAACCCACCTCCTTTCCTCCAATTCCCTCCATCATTTTCTACCTTTCCCCTCGATCCTCGCAGCGTGCAAACGGAAGGAGCAGGACAACGCTAAGGACCGCAACAACACGCCAAAGAAGTCGCGGCTGGTCTTCACCGACCTGCAGCGGCGCACCCTGCTGGCCATCTTCAAGGAGAACAAGCGGCCATCAAGGAGATGCAGCTCACCATCTCGCAGCAGCTGGGCCTTGAACTCACCACCGTCAGCAACTTCTTCATGAACGCCCGCCGCCGGAGCCTGGACAAATGGACAGATGACGGAGTCAGTCCTGGAGGCCAATCTTCGGCGTCCAGCACTTGTACCAAAGCGTGATAGTAGATAAGTGGAGAGGGGAGGAAAACCAAAGTGACAGGGAGAGTTCTCGGGTGGGTTTGGGAGGGATGGAGAGGGGTTGAGGGCGAGGGGAAACTCGTCCGGTCGAAAACCAAACTTTTTACAATTGTTTTTGTTTGTTTGTCTGTTTTACTTTTGACGAGGGTGACAAACTGAGAGAGGGGCTGCTCACTGCGACGAAATTGTTTGTAGCCTAACCGCCTTTTTGCAAATCCATCGTGAATCCATAAAGAAGCTGAAGGGTAAAACACCTCTAAAACATAAGAAACCTCAATGGGTTAAGAAGAACTCATAAATCATATTCTTTCACTGCGGATGTCTCCTTTAGGACAAAGAGCTGACACACTAGCCCAAATACCAAAGACTAGAAGACGATATTTGTTTTCTAATATGCAATATATAAGCTAGGAACAAACCAAACGAACAAGAAACCAATGAAAGCTTTATGAAAAATTCTCTGTGGAGAATTTTGTGGTATTTAAAGCTTAAAATGTCCCACAATTGCATCTTTAACGGTGAAGTTGAAGACTTTCAAATTCAAAATGTTGGATTTCAGAGATTGCAAAGTCACATTTTGGACTGTTGATTCAACCTACTTTTTTATTTAACCAAACCAAAGATGATTGAGGCGTTTATTTGATAGGAAAATATGATGACAGAAACATTTAGAACAACTCACTGGCTTGGAAAGTGTGATTTATAGCTCACTGGAAAAGTTAATTAATGTTGCAATCTCTGATTTGAAGCAAACAATCACAACAGAAAAAACTAAGTCTGTTTCCCCCTAAAATCAGATTTCAACAATTGGTTTCCAAAATGTTCCTTTATCCATTTGAAGTGGAAATTAGTTGATCTCTAGGACATAACAACATGACCAACTTTATTCATAATGAGATGTCTGTGTTCTCGACTAATCTCTTCAATTTTGCCAAAAAAAGAGCATGATTGAACTCTTTAAAGGGGGCAGTGATCACTCTTAAAGTTAAGAAATGGCTAATATGCAAGCACAAACACCTACAGACACACAACATGTAGAATTCAAGCTTTCCCTTTTAGCATACTGGCGTTCAGTGGAATATTACTGTATGTATGTGAGCACATCTTGAGCACATTTTCTTTTGCAATAGAACCGGGGCTCTATGCAAGTGTCTTCACGTCTTAGAAAAACTCAGGATACCATTTTTTTCTAACAGTGGCTGAAATCCACTTGGCAATCTGACGTTCCACACGCAATGTAACATGTACACACACATGTAGACATGCAACACACAACTTTAAAGAGTCATTTTCCAAATGTTTCCCGAATTCCCATACTACTGACCAAAACAGTCAGTCAGCTATGCCAAAGCTAACCAAAGTTTACCTGGCTTCACCAACCCATCATTCATTCATCAGGGCAGCGGTTCCACTGCATCTTAGCATCAATTAGCATAAAAAACGCTAAATTGTGGCTGGGACAGCTATAACTTACGTAACTAACTTAATCTATGTTTAATCAAAAGAGTGCTGAGCTTCAAGAACTCCAGCAGAAGTCAGAGCACAAAACAAGAGATAGCTTAAGGCCTAGGTATGCTTCAACCACGTCGTCCGACTACATCTCAAACCTAACTCTTAATACCCGTTCCCAAAGGCCACATTTGCCCATCAATTAGTAGGGCAATTAATCATACACATGGCGACAATCTATCCTGGAAGGCTTTCAGGGTGTTGGAAAACACATAAAAAGTGATGGAGGTAGTTATGTGAAGAATGTAATGTACAGAGCTTGAGAGGAAGTTCAAACCTCACGCAACAGTCACAACCCTGCACACCCGGCCAATCTCTCTAAAGATGGAGTGATATTTGGATTGTTTGTTTTGGAAAATTCTAAATTGTTGGACAAAGCACGACCTTATTCCATGTAGGAAGACTATTTGTTTGAAGCATACCGTCCTTTCCTGTCTAGTTTTTAACTAATATGATCAAAAACCTAAAGTCTTACCTTACTCAAACTATTTGAAGATTGACACAATCTTCCAGTGTCCAAAATGTGTCGTTAATTTACACATTTTTGATCGTCGTCGCTTAAGAAGTGCTCGGTTGAAACTTGCTGTCGAATTGACCTTTGATGTAAATCCAGCTAAAGATCTAAGATGCTTTTTGGAAGCCTTTAGCTGCCATAACATGTACCAAAGAAACCAACCACTACCTCTTCAAACCATCACAGAACCATCAGTAGAACCAGTAAACTGTCTGAAACCCGCGGAGGACGAACTGTTCGGAGCGAATCAGGCCTTTGTAATAATTAAAGAGGACAATCTAAAGACGATGCCTGGCAGGGTCCGTCTCTTCTGAGGGTCAGCGGGCTGGCACACGGGAGGACAGCTATTTACGCTGCAAACACTAATAAAGTCATATATTCAGACTTCAAATTTTGTAAATTCCAAGATGAGATTATTGACTTTTTCCATTTGTAAATGTTTCTTTTATCAGGAGTGGTAAACGTAGCACTCAACAGTTGTTTTTGACTAATCTTTGTTAAAAAAAATGTGAGATTAAAACTCAAGATGGAATTTGTTTGCAGCGTAATAGAGTTGGATGTTTGGTAGGACGGTGGATTGAGACACGCAGACATGTTTTCTATGTCTGTCTCTGTCTGTCCAAACAACTTCACCAAGTTACCATCGGCCCCCAATCCATTTACTTTGATACGTCACTGTACAGCCTTTACACATGATGTAAATACTAACATACCCAAGAAACCGCAAAAACGCCACCACCTGCTATTCCATTTTAAACAGCCTTTACCATCACCCTCATCATCATTACTCACTCAAGCTATCGAACCAAAAATAGAAGCAAACCAAAGGAAAGGCGTCAGTCAGCAGCCCCCTCTCCGTAGAAACCCAGGCTTGTCCCGGCCTGGATAGAGAACGATTTTAAAATAGAACATGGACACTTGAGACTTTTTCTATTTATTGACGAATCGAAACCAAAGAAAACCTTTTTCTGCACCTAACTGTTCCAACAAACGGAAAAAACTACTGAAGATGGATGAGAATTATTACCAAAAAAAGGATAAAAAAAAAGAAAAAAAGAGTGGATGTCGAGGATGTCGACGAGAAGGAGGAAAGACGAAAGGATGACATCAGGGGATCGGAGAGTAGTAGCTTTGTTCTGCCTGATGTCGTGTCAGGCCATCTTTAAGGGGAAGCAAGTGGGGACTGAAAGGGTAAAACCACACGGGTCGGAGGGAAGGAACCAATGGATGATGCTGTTGACCACTTCCTCCCTCCAACCCCCAAACAATGCAGAACATTAATGTGTCCCTCACGGTTGAAGAGTGTCTTTAACGTGTGCCTATGCAGTTTTTCAAAGTAAAAAATGGTGTTAAAGAACAACAGAAACCTCATCAGCTAACAAACCAAAGATTCCACCGTTAAACCCAGTCGCAGTCCTCCTCCCCCTGAAAAAGAACACCTGGACTTTTAATTCACTAATCTGTTGCACTTCCTGGTTAGCATGTAGGCTAATCAAGCGTGTTTATTCTGTATCTCTTAAGCCTGTAGCATTTCTTTCACCCTTTTACGTAGAATGTTATTCAGAATCCTCAATCACAGTTTCTATCAGGATAGCTAGACCTCAAAGCTAAATTGAATACATCTGGTATTTTGATTGGTCATCCTCCAGCATGGCGTCAACACATGGCCAAAACAAGTCTGAATGTTTCTCGAAAAGAGTTGTTGCTGTTTCTGTGTTTTCTATAGTTTTTTTCCAACACAAGTCAATACCTGCTCCACAGGACAAAGTCTACCTCCAACAATCTCCAGCAGTAGAACAAAAGGCTGCCAGACAAACAGCACAGGGACGGTTTATTCACCCATCCACGTCCACACGGTTGAAACAAACGATCTGCATCGAGGTACCATATCAACTAGTTGTTGAGTGTTGCTCAAATGCTTCCTCATTTTGCTTCCCCGCAGGCTAGGGAATAGACCTCTTTTCCATTTCAAGATGCTGTGTCCGGCACCTTCCTACTGCGGAGAGAGTGACAATGTAATGCTATGTAAAACGTACAGTGCATACCAAAGATTATCTGCTGTACAAACAGTAGCACACACACCCTTTGCTTTTCTCCTATACGCATTTAAGAGTGGATATTTCTCGAGATTCACCAATGTTTTAACGTAAAGTCACTCACAGTGTTGCCTCTGACCTTTACGTTTTCAACCCAGACCTATAGAAACCAGCTGAGGCGGAAATACTCAGGTTGCTTTTGAAGATATCAAATCAAGTTTTATTTATATAGCACATTTATAACGATTTTTGGTGGAGCCAGAGTGCTGTGCATATAATAAAAATAGCCTACAGTAGAGACACTTTACAGCAAATACAACAGCACAGACCGATATGGACCGTTTAGCAATTCCAATCAATGTTCAAATCCAATTATTAAATAAAGAACTCTGGGTTTCACCTCGGTGTCGTATAGAAAACCGGCTTCCTGAGATATGGTGAAAATATTATTTATTGAAAACAACGTTCTAAAATCAAACGAGTAGTACAAGACCAAAAATAATGGACTTAGGACAATCCAAAATTCTTCTTATATGAGTTTTGGCTCAAATAAATCGCGCTGGCTAGGGTGGAAACGTTTCCAAGGTGGGGTGCACATTTTTTCTAAAACAATCTATCATTACGCCACAGTTTGCCCACACTGCCATGCTGGAGGAGGAGCCTCACAGAGAAAGTACTATCAGTCCATAGATAACAAACCCCACATTAGCTTGTTCTTTCTGGGGGAGGACCCATGCTGCTGCTCGATATACACAACAATAAATGAAACAAAACCAAAAACGTGACGCTCCGCTGAGAGAAACTGCTAAAATATCGGTCAATAGCTTTATCCTTAGTTTCTCTCTCTCTTTCTGTATGTAAAGCTTCTAGTCCAAAGAAATCCTCCGCCCACCTGACCCTCCAATCCTACCAGCCGCGCCCAAAGAAGGGGCGTGGCTGTGGCTCGGGGGGCGGAGGCCATCCACCATTACCACTTGCAGTTCTGTCTGATGTAACTCAGGCTCAACCTGCCAACCAAAAATGGGTATGAAACCAAAAACTGTCCAAAGAAGTTTTCATTGCTTTGTTTTTAAGTACTTAAAAAGTATTTGCCAATACTTGTGTGTTCTACTATTACTACTATGCTTCTTCATAGGTTTTTGCAATATGTGATTCTGTTTTTATTTAATGTTATTTTTTTAATTGTGAGTTAATTTAAGCGAACAAATTGTGTTGCCAAATCTCCCTCTGAACCCTTTTACCTTGATGATTAGCTTTGCCAAAGTTTACATTGTATGTTTCTTTTCTTCTGTTCAATGCTGTATTTATTATGAGGTGTTTTAGAACACACTAGTTTTGTACTTAATAATTTAATGTTATTTAATTAGATGTAATTGTTTTTCGATGAATATTTATGAGTATTTAAGAATGTTAGTTGCATCAAAGATGCAGTTGCTTCCGGCCAGGCCTGTTAATTTATTCTTAGTTAGCTTTACTTAAAAAGCAAATGAAATGTTGTTGACGAATGTTTAGAACAATGTAGGAATGTCAGAATAGACCTTGAGTACTTCTGAATGTCAACACTGCTCTCACTTTTTAACCTATGTAGTTTATTTTGTCCTGGTATTGATTTTTCCTTTTCAAAAATGAAAACAATCTCTTTATGACAAATAATAGCCGACTGAATGACGAGCACTGCATCGGATTTTCTTTTCTTCTCTTGGGTTCGTATGGCTTATTTATTGTAGTTTTGTTTTAATTTCTTTGCATCCGGTTGACCATTGTTTACCAAACAATGAATTTCAGACTGATGTTTTACTGACACTTGATCAGATGACGGCCAAACACTGACATAAACTGATTCACCAAAGATAACTGGAATCCTTGAGAGGCCACTAAACAGTGTGTGTTTACATCCACGCAGCTCGTGACCTGGTTAAGTTCTTATGCGCACATTGCTTTTATCGAATTATGTACAGTATCATAATGTCTCTGTGGTCTGATTGTAAAGGCTTTTCTTTCTGGACATTGTCTTGCCCTTAAACTCCTAGACAAGACTGATTTTAGCTTGGTGTCAAGACTCAAACACCTCTGTAACTAAATAAAAACAATTCAAGATTATATACTATCGAAGGCTAAAAAGTAACTTACCACTACATCAACTACAAGTCACTTTATAACACCATCAATTGATCCGATGTTATCGTGTTCATTGCAACAAGTTATTCTAGAGATCAAGCAACAATTGGGTGTTGAAGTTCCTGGGGTAAAACTCATCAACTGTCTAAAAATGTTGACAATTAGCTGAAATTATGTTGGAATCAGGTCAAAATGCTTTAAGACCCAATCAATAGTCATAGTGAGAATGTCCTCTCCGACTTTCCATCAACACACTGGCTTTAAAGGAACAACAAAAGAACAGAAAGGTGTGAGAAGTTCTAGGATTCTCTGTGTCGGTATAAGTAGCTTATCCAGGTTATTGTATACAGAATGTGAACCAACACCACCTCTACAGAACACATGCCTGCTGTGTTTCCCGTTAGGTGCCCCGATATCGGTGTGGGTGTCTGCGTGAATGCAAACACACCGACTTGTTTCACTAGTTTAGGAAGGAAACTGAGGAGTCCTTAAAGCTAGGCTGCTTCCAAGAACTGACTTTGGTGTGTGTGTAAAAAGAAAAAATAACTTTCTATTTGAATTGTGAGAACACCAGAGGGCTACCTCACTGATTTTCCATTTGTCCTTTTAATCGTGTTGATGAAACCAAGAAACCAAAGATTTTTGTCCTCTTTCAGCACGGTCCTGCGCTCAGCTCCACGCGTTGGTTCTCCTCAACGATGATGCCTCGTTTGCCCCTCTTTTCTATTCTCCTTTTCTCTGTCTTCCTCCTTCCTTTCCTCCTCTCTCGTCCTTGGATTGTCTCTTATCCTAAAAATAGAATGGGTGTGAAGAGGAAAAAGGGTTTGGCTAGATGCTGGCTATCAGGTAGTGCAAACAGGAATACTCAATTGTCTGTAACGAGAATACGTTTTAATATGATATTATCAAAATAAGCTTCTGGAGACGAAAAAGAACCCCAAACTTAAATGGGAAAATGCTGTTGTTAGCCACTGAGATGATATAGTGAGACATCTATATGCAACAGGCAGTTTTCCACAAAGCGTGTTATGGCTGTGAAAACAAAGAAACAAGGTAGAACTTCAACAAGACACAATGAAGGAACAAGATGAAGTTCTTTCAGACACCTACATCCTGATTCTTCATCTGGGATATTTTTACTACCAACCACATCCTCCCCTTTTTCTACCTTACCTTATCTCGCCAACAGTAATTGGACGGCCGATTGTTAGCAGCCTTGTGCTACATTGATGAAACGCCGCTCGGACTCTTTGAGCTCAAGGTTGAACTTTTCTGTTTTAACCGTAGGCAACAAACTTGTCATCCTTATAGTTGTCTGTAAAGTCAAAAATGCACTATTAATAACATAACCACACTTCGAATGTCAGGTTCTAACCCTAACCCTAACCCTTATCCATGCTAACATGCTCACAAAACCAGAAAAAGAAGCTTTAGGAGGCCATTATTACCATTTTAACGATTGTTCTTAGCATGCTAACCCTTGCTAATTAGCGCTAAACACTAAGTCAAGCCATTAGCCTTCAGGTATTTGGTTCTGACCAAATCTAAGTATAAAAAACTTTGCCTGAAGAATGGTGTTACATTTAGGATTACAGGTTCAGCAACATTTTAAACCTTTTCCTGTGGGGGCCTTGCATATCTGAACCAATTATGGCAATCAGTTTGATAATCTTTATGGTTATTTCAGTCTTGACCAAACATATGGACCAAGCGACCAATCGGTGAGCATGGCTAAAAATCAAAAAATGACTTTGTAAAGGATAACTTACTCAATAGAGAATACACACACATTTAATTATGTAAAAGGACACCACTTAATACCCCAACAAGATCCACAATAATGTCTATCTGTTGTTTCATTGATAATGTAAATAACAAATACGTCAGCTGTTGGTTAAACTTCTGGATCCTTCAGCCCTAAGATAAAGAATAATACCAGAATTAGAGAGTGAAAGACAAGATGTTTTCATCAGGAATGAGAGTTGGATCTTTTAAAAAGACATCTAATTATCTTTGACATCTTTTGATTCCACTAATACCTAACATTGTTTTCCATTGTGATAAGATAAGGATTTTTATACTTGAACATCCAGCTTAGCCATTTTGCTTCCCTTCTTAAAAGCATTGGGATTTTAAATCAACCAGATGTAACTTGTTCTGGTTCGAGCCAGTTCTCAGACTCCTGCTGTCCTTCTTGCTTTTTTCCAAATGGGGTTGGTTTAAAACGTTGTTGCAAAGTATGAGATCATCTTGGATGAGTGCCTTGCTTCAACCAAAGCGACGTCTTAACCCTCTCTGTTTCTTTCTTGTGAAAAACGAATACCTCAGCATTCCTCTCTGCTCTCTGGTACTTTGCAATCAACGCAATTAATCCAGAGTGAATACCAAAGGCTTCCGTCGGTTTCTCGCTACTATCACTTCTCTTTCTCTATTTTCTCTGAGCTGGGTTACCACAGATCCCCCGGAAAGTCATTTTGTGATAAAAGGAAATCCAATCTTGTTCTGTTAACCGCTTGTTTTCCAAAATGATCCAAGGCTTACAACAGTCTCGGTTGAATTGAAGACACGCATTAAAACAAAACTAGCTTTAGTGGTAACGCAGCTCCTTCCCTTTCACCGTCCTCCTTCCCTTTCACCGTCCTCCTTCCCTTCCTTCCTACGGTTGCAAAGCTTTAAATGAAACACACGGAGACAAACCGTAGCGCGTTGAGTGCAGACCGTGCTCTCTTTACCAAACTGTTGCAGATATACCTCATAGACACTAGTGTTAGGATGATGTTATAATAGCGTATGTCATAAATTATTCACTTGCTCTTCTTACTTTTATTTTGGTAACTGTGACTTTAAAGCGAAAACAATTGTGGGGAAAAAGCTTACACATTTTTAAGTTGTGAAGTTTTTTTTTAATGCTTTTTTTGTAATAGTTAAAAAGGTGCGCTACAACCAAAAATGAAAAATGCTTGTCTTCTTCTATGCTCTCTTTCTTGTTGATGTATTACTGTTTTCTTTCTGTTCCATTTGCCGACGAGTGAGGGATTTATACATTTGGTTCTTTTGAAGGGGTCATTGTCCCCTCATTTTGGGGATTGGGAACATTGTTGAAATGATGCCCAGAATAATACCGGCTTCTTTGATCAATCGGTTTTAAATCCATCCACATTTTAGTTTATTTGTCTGCATTATTTTTAAAACCATTGTTTCAGTGTGCCTCCTTTCCCGTGCTAACGCTAGCATCACAGTTACATGTTCCACACAGCAGCGCTATAGCCCCGATTTAATGCATGAGTATATTTACGATTAGCTAGCGGTGTAATGCATTGTGATACTTATTGTTACCCTCATTTTGGCCCCGATACTTCACGCTATACACACAGAACTTTGTGTTGCATCTCACTGAGAATCATCTTGAGGTTCAACTATCTTACCGATAAACTGTCAGCAAAACGTGCTTTATCATCGCTGATCGACAACAGTGAGAGAGAGAATGGGCCAACGAACAAACTGAAAGTAAAACAATTCTCATCTGGATATACTTACAAAGTTGATTTCACCTTTAATTTTACACATTTAACGTTTAGGGTTTGACCATGCAGCCGTCCAAAATAAAATCTGAAGCAAGCTGGAAAAGTCGTCAATCATCTCTGAACAAACAGTGAGCCAACGAACTAAATATGAGTACCCTAACAACAACTGTTTTTCTCACCGTCCATTTGATTTCAGATTTAATATGAGCGATGAATTAAACTCTGGGTATAAGCACAAGTCAGTTGTCTCCGAACAACAACAGTGAAAGAACAAATGAGCCAACGAACAAAGTGAAAGTAAAGTTAAATGTTACTTTAGCATCAGCACATTGTTGTCAAGATGAATAGAGTTTCAAAAGACGATATAAAACAGTCGATATTAACTGATAGAGTTTGAAAGGCCAAAATACATCTCATTGTTTTAGGCAGTTCAAAGAAAAGTATATTTTTTAGCACTTCAACTACCTGTCTTCCAATTAGCTTACCAAGTGTTGGGTTACCTATTCAAGTATTCTCCAGACCAAACATCAGACATCACCAAATTATCCAACCACGCGCTTTCCCGCTAAAGTCTTGCCGATAACCCCAAACAATATTTCATTATTTTCTGTTCACTCACCCGTTTCCTCTTTACTTTGTTGTGTTCTTTTCTTTCATGGTTGTCATACAGTAATCAAAAATCAAACGATATGTTTTTGACATTCGGTTGGAACAGAAAAAGAGAAGTGACTGAAAACTTGTGGTGTGGAATAAAAAGATGATCAAACATGAAGGAGATATTGGGAAAATTAATGTTGTTCCACTCTATGTATAAAAGAAGGAAAAAATCAATAAAGAAATCACAATGGTCTTATCCATGTACAACTTATCCTCCTGGTATTTCTTTCAATGATGGTAAACACGGTTGCATGTTACTTTTCTATTACTGACACATGTAGTGGAGAGTAGCACTTAAGTAAATATGTTTTTGAACACATCCAATTATCTATTTTACCCTATTACATTACATTTCATTTAGCTGACGCTTTTATCCAAAGCGACTTACAATTACAGGGACATTCTCCCTGGAGTAACTAAGTGCCTTACTCAAGGGCACACTAGTGGTGGTGTTCCTGGCGGGATTTGAACTCACAACCTTCTGATCTTCAGCCCACCTCACTATCCATTAGACCACCACTACCCCCTATTGGGCGATAATTTACAAAATCAACATTATGATGTATTTAAGAAGACTTGATTGCCATTGAGACCATAAACTTATGATAACAATATTTACTGAGGGAATGATTCAGATGAGAGGCATGGTATTTTCTTGCCGAATATAATAAAACACCACATAACTAGCTGTTATGGTGAACCAGGGTATATGCAGGAATCCTGAAGTCAAAAGTAAGACCTTTTTTAAAACCCTCTCCATACATTTTAAGACCTCATCGCCACTTTGAGTTTTAACCGGTTACCTTGGCGACACACTTTACCTCACATTGACTATATACAGTATTGAGTGTCCTTCCTCCTTATCTTCCAACCATTTGGACGCAGACTTGCATTTCCCCATAACGATGGTGCTTAGCAACCGGCGTAAACGGACCGTCGCGCGCTATCAAGCAGTGAGCGTGCGATGTCCTGTTCAGATGACGTCAAATCCAACGGGATGCCATCAATAAACTACACAGAATCACACTACACACCTACGCCATGATTACATTCAGGCAGACTGTAGAACACAACCTCTTTGGACCATTTATATACTTATTGAAAACAAGCTATAAAATGTAACACCTTGGAAAATGCCGTTTAATACTTTTTAATAGCCTTAATTTTCACTAAATTGATTTATCAACTTTTAACCTGGATTTAAGTCAAGTAGGCCTCCGTGTTGTATGTGATGTGGGTTATGTAAGTTAACTTAAGTTTAAAAAATAAGTAAATGTTGACTTTTGGTTACACATGGAACACGAACAGCATTGTCCCCGGAGAAAGTACTAAATCTGTCTATCAATCCATCCGACCCCTGTGGACTTTGTCACTCTTCACTCGATGACCCCTGAAACATTCATGTTCACTAGAGTCACTTTACCGCTCGTCCAAAACTAACAGCAGCGCGGACATAGAGCGTCATAGTTAGACGTGTAGGGCCAATAACCAAATGGGTTAAGCACTCGCTGCCCTATTTTAACTGTTGGTGTCTAACTTTGAAACCACACTTTACCATGTCTCCTACCCCAACAATTACCGTAAGTTGTTTGGCAAAATAAGTGTTGTTTACATCATAATTAAGGCCAAGTTGAAAGATGGCCTCGCCCATCACAGACGGTCCTCTATTCTTTTTTTAATGGCAACTTATTACAGGTAAAAAAAGTACATTTTAAGGTGTTCATTAATTCTCAGATTTTCCTTCAAAGTCAAATCATTCTTCTCATCGGCTCAATTTGCCCTCTCTTTCTTCCAGACAGACGGTATGTCATTTTTTTTTTAATGGCAACTTAGTACATTTAAAGGTGTTTGTTAATTCTCTGATTCTCCTTCTTCATTTTCGGTGTTATAGAAGTTTCCCTTAGAGATGTTGAAAGTTGATTTGGATCCAACATTTCTCTTTTTTAAGTCAAATAATTATTTTCAACAGCTAATTTTCCCTCTCTTTTTTCCATCCATCTATTTTGTTCTGTCCGTCTTCAACGAGTCCATCACCTTCTGCGTCTCCTGTCCCTTCCTCCTCTTTTCCCTTTGTGTAATCATCCCAGCATCCATCTCCTCTCATCAATCCCCCTCGTCACTTCTCTCCTTTAACCTCCCCCTCTCCTCTTTTTAATCACTCCATCCCATCCTCCCCGCTACACTTTCTCTCCCCCCCCCCCCCCCGTTGCCATGGAAACAGCAGTCCATTCTGTGGCTGTTAATCTGGTGACATTGTCTTTCTATTACCTGTGGGTCAGACGCCTGATAAGGAGGACAAAGGGTGGGAAAGCGAAGAACGACTCACTTTAAACGTTTGTAAAATGCTCGTCTTCATTAAGACAAGTGCATTTCTGCAGGGACAGAACAACCTGGCAGAGGAAAATGTTTACTAGGGCTTAGTTTGTTGTCACTTCTCTAAGGATATAAGACAAACTCTGCATGAATATAAACAAGACAATCCAGTCAATTAGAGTCCTTTCTTTGCATAGTTCTGTGTTCATAAGAGTCGATTAAATCCTGTGCTCATTTCGGAGGCTGTTGTTGATTATTACATTTACCTTTTTATTAAATATCTTGGAATATTTTGCACTCCACACACTAAAACACTACAGATGTGACAGATAACCCTGCATTGTGAATTAAACATTAGCAAACAATGCACGGTTCTGGAAACCAATTACTTTGTTTTGCAGCAGTAAATTGGCACCGCGGGAAGGTAACAACACAATTAAAGTAAGAGTTATTAAACATAATTATAAGTATGAAAATAATTTGTTCAATGCAAACACACCAGGGCCATTACATTGATAAATAACTAGGGTAAGAGCTTTCAAATGTACTTGCAGTTGTGCGTCTTCACTGACTGAGGAAAACATTTTCAAATCACTGTGAGAATGTGAACAAATCAGCAGTTAGTTCTACACATTAATGTACACACACACACACACACACACACACACACACACACACACACACACACACACACACACACACACACACACAGTATTCTGTTCTACATCCTGATAGGCTCACTGCACAGGCAAGCAGCGACAGAAAAAGTAATAGGAACATGAGTTGGGGATACACATCACTCCCCTCTAGCAAAAGGTTACCATGGTAGCCTGTTGTCAATCACAAGGTAGGCACGCCCTAACACATACCCTGCTCGCTCCATCGTCCATTTCACTCTAAATGGGACCATCATTTACCAAATTAACAAGACATGAAACAAGCTATTCAAATCATAAACTGTTAACTGAGGTGATAAATCAAGAGAGAAGTGGAGTTCTTTTCTCATAGACTCCTATAAAATCTGACTTCTTTTTGCAAGCTATCGAGTCTTTACCTGCAGGCTCTTAGAAATAATGCACATTTGAGGCCACTTCCATTTCTTATATTCAGGCTGTTGCCCTATGGTGGAAGATTGTTTACTTCAGTGAAAGTACAAATACTATGGTCTTAATATAATGACTTCCAAGTCAAAGTCCTGAATTGAAAACGTTACCTAAGTAGAAATACAGAAGTATTATTAGCAACATATATTTCAGGTTTCAAAAGTTAAAGTTCTTAGAATATAATGACTCGTTTTACAGTATTATATTATACTATCTAGTTTTTTTATATACATACACGTAGGAGCATTTAAATGTTGTCGTTATTTAATTTGGGGCCAATTTACAAACAATATCATATATTTCTAATATAGTGCATCTTATTTTATATCATGCGGGTTTTTTTAAGTAACTATGGGTGTTAAATAATTGTAGTGGAGTAAAAAGTACAATATTTCAGTCTAAATGTAGTGGAGATAAGTATATTCAACCCAGTCTCATGGCATTTTGTGTTCAGCAACACGATGTTCCCCTTTTTTTCGTGTTGCACAGCACGATTTTAAAAGCAATGTATTTCTACTGGTAATGACGCTCATGGAAGCACGGCATTCGTTTGTGTCGGCTGCCCTTAAAGGCAATGTGAGCGTCCATTCTCATTGGATAACGGAGAATTGTACACCCGGAAGTAAGTATTCCCCTTACTGTCGATTGATTTTACAGTGATATCTGCACTACTCATCAACTAAAAACCACCAGATTATCCTTGTTAATTACACAACATTGATTGGTTTAAATTGTGTGCATTGCTTTTGTATTTTTCCCCTTGGATTCGGAGAAACAAATATTTCTTCGGAGTAAAGGATAGCAGAAGACACTACACTACCCAGAATCCCCAGCTATCTTTTGGACTACACCATGTGCTCTGTTTGACAAACCCCGTTTTATTCACCATTCATTCCTGGCGTCTATGTCACGTGATCTTCACATTTCTCCCTGCAGAAAAAAAACATGGCCGAACTTCGTTTTATTCTCGGTGGAAAATGCCTACACTACCCAGAATCCCCAGCTATCGTTTGGACTACACCATGTGCTCTGTTTGGGTTATGCTGAGCCTCAAACAGCACTTGAAATGGGATGGAACCACGCAGACTGTCCAAAACTGGATTTGAAGGGTCCACCGCGTGGCAGTAGCCATCGATCAGCTTAAGATAAGATATACTTTATTGATCCCAAGTTGGAACATTTGCGTTACATCAGCATGTGTAACAGTTGTAAATATGCAGTGGTGTTTATTTGTAAATCATTTAGTATAATCACACAAATTCTGTGTTTTATATTTAACAATTCTGTGTTCTTTATTTATTGATTGTTCAATACCTGACAAGGCCGGAGATTAAATATCTACATACATCTTATAAGAGTATAATACATTATAATATCAGTTAAAATAAGTGCTTCAACATAGTTAACATTGCTGGAGGTATACACACATATTGATAGATGTCTTGTAATGCACTGTTGAGGAACCTGCGACCCAAGTTTTTCATTCATTGAATAACGACACCATAGTTGTGTTTAATATGATATGTCAATAAACCTTAGAAAATCTTGAAATCTTGAAAGGGATGTGCAAAATAGTCATTATATACAGTCTTTAATGAACTATTAGTAGAGAATAACGAGTAATGAATATACTTTATAGGGATCCTATTAATATCTAATGATAACAATAATGAAATTCAATAACATGCTTTAACCACCAGGTGTCCCTTTATATCAGCTGTGCACCTTTATGGTGTAAATACAGCCTATCTACCAATTGGATCAAATATAAAAGTCAGCCGAATTAGTGTTGATACTGCAAGGAGACGTATTGTGTGAAAAGAAATGTAAGATGTTGTTTAATGACTGATATATTGATGATCCACGTCACGTTTTCAGTTCCTCATGTTTGTCTAGAAGTCTTCTCATCAGGGCTCTATAAATACAGAACTACGGCAGATATGTAATATGTAATGCAGCCGAACCGTGTATTACAATGCCGTTATGTGATGACTTCAAAGAGAAAAGCAAGCACACTCGGAATAAAGTATTATTATTATTTTTTTAAATGTTTTCGGTCTGTTTCCGGTATTTGTTAATGACGATATGCTGTGAGATGTGAGACTGGAATTGCACAGGGGGAAATAACGTAGGCTATCTTTAGATGCAAATGTTGTTAAACTAATACGTTTGCGCTGTGGACCAACACTATACATAGACGGGGAAGGGGGTAGCAATAAAGATAACACCATTAAACAGTTACACAACATAACAGAAATAATATCGATAGCAGCGTCCCTAGCAACCACCTTGGTAACAATGAAAACGTTCTATGGACACAATTTCCTGAAGTAATCTTCGTAATAACTAGCAAACTAAAGATCATGTACATCCACTGCACACATAATCTGAAATAACAACTCATATTTCTCGCATCAAATGACATCAAAACGCATTTTAATGGCCAGACTAACTTTAAAATAGGCATTTTCCACCGAGAATAAAACGAAGTTCGGCCATGTTTTATTTTTCTGCAGGGAGAAATGTGAAGATCACGTGACATAGAGGCCATTGGAATGAATGGTGAGAAAAAACGGGGTTTGTCAAACAGAGCACATGGTGTAGTCCAAAAGATAGCTGGGGATTCTGGGTAGTGTAGTGTCTTCTGCCATCCTTTACTCCGAAAAAACATTTGTTTCTCCGAATCGAAGTGGAAAAATACAAAAGCATTGCACACAATTTAAACCAATCAATGTTGTGTAATTAACAAGGATAATCTGGTGGTTTTTAGTTGATGAGTAGTGCAGATATCACTGTAAAATCAATCGGCAGTAAGGGGAATACTTACTTCCGGGTGTACAATTCTCCGTTATCCAATGAGAATGGACGCTCACATTGCCTTTAAGGGCAGCCGACACAAACGAATGCCGTGCTTCCATGAGCGTCATTACCAGTAGAAATACATTGCTTTTAAAATCGTGCTGTGCAACACGAAAAAAAGGGGAACATCGTGTTGGTGAACACAAAATGCCATGAGACTGGGTTGGTATATTATGTAGCATCAAATACAATTACTCAAGTAAAGTACAAGTATATCAAGAGAGTAACTTGACAGTAAATGTACCTGGTTACAATGCAGCACTGCTCGTGCGGCAAAACTAAAGAAACCGTTGAGAAACTGTTATAAAGACTGCAGCTTATTGTATTTCAAATCAATACAGAGTTTACCATTTTCTATTCTGCTTTCTTGCTCAACTCATGTTCACAATCAACCAACGTTTCCCTGGTTTAACACCAAACCTCTTGATTCCTCCCTCCTTGTATCCTCTCCATCTCCTTCCCTTGATATGTTCTGTTGTCACTGAGTTAGCATGTTTGCCCTTTTCTTTCTCTCCTGAATTTTATTTCACATTTAGATCCCGTGGGGTTTGACCATCCGTGCTATGGTTGAGCTTGAGCTAACTGCTAACTGAAGACAGGATGGGCCCAGGCTAATCAGTTAGCATGCTAATTTCGGAAGATATCTCTGCGACACAATATAAGCACGTTTTTTGACATAACATCAAAAGTTAATTCATTTTTTTAATGTGTTTAAGTTTCATTATTGCATATCTCACACATTTCCTTTCATCCTCTCTCTCATCCTCATCTCTCCTTGTTTTTTTTATATCCTGCAATTTCGTATTCAATTTTTTTTCTACGTCATCTCTTTGTTTGTCCTCCATTTGTCTTCCACCTTTCCTTCTCATTCCATCTTCCATCCTTTCCTTTAATTTATCTTTGTCTACTTCTCTCTTCCCTGCTCTCTTATCGTCCATATTTCTTACCCTCAGTTCTCCCATTTTCCCCAAAACATTTCGAATACATGAGTCCTCCCTCTCTCTCTCTTTCCCCCCTCTTTCTCTCTGTGAAGAAATCAATGGTTGTTCTCTCAATAGGAGGTCACAGGGTTGCAGGCGATTGCGTCTCGGCTTTTCAATTACTAGCAGCCTGTAGTCACCACAACACACACACACTCACACACACACACACCTCCGTTCTGCCCTTCCCCCACTGGGTTGACCATCTACCAGACAGAGAGAACAAACTAACAAAATTAATGGAGTACCATTTGGATGGGGAAAACATAGAAAGAGAGGGATGTGAAAATGAGGAGCAGTGTAGAAAAACATGAACAATATGAGATGAGGAGAAGGAGATGAAGAGGGAGGATGAGGAGGAGATGTGGGAGAAGAGAAAGGAGGGAAACGTCGTTCTCACTCTTTCTGCTTGTAGGTTCTTGTGTTGTCATAAACTTTAAATATAATAATGCAAGTACTGTAACTTTGCACTGTAGCAGGACTTTTGCAATATTATGTGATCACACACAAATCCATCTGGCAAGCTTTAAGGAAAGTACATGTGATCGTACCACAGCTTATGGGACGAGTTAGTGTCCTTTGAGAAGCTACATCTACGTCGACGTTTAGGTGAATGTAACTGGAGCGAACGTTGTTTTTTAAACAACAAAGGCGGCTCGTAAACAGGTTAGCTTAGTCGCTGCAAGAGTATTTCTTCGTTAGCGAAAAGCAAAGTTCTCTGAAGGGTTTTCTAAATGAAAATATCTGTTTGCTCCAGCTTTGGCAGAAATTGGAAAAATAGCTCATCCAATTATCTGCAAAGTATTTTAACTGCTTGATTCGAAACAAATTCAGTGACAGCTTCTCTGACGGTTAGGTGTAAACCAGGGGTGTCAAACTCAAGGCCCGGGGGCCAAATCCGGCCCGCAACTTCATTTTATGTGGCTCCACAAGAGCTCTGAAAGAATATAACACGTTATACGGTTACATACCGATTTACAGAAGCACTTTGCCCATAAACTACATGTCCCACAATGCATCTCAAATATGAATTTTGTGACATGCTCACTGAAGAGTCTTCCAATTATTTGCCCTAGACTTCTGCTTTCAGATGTAGTTAATTATGAAGTTATTACCCTATCCGATGATAATCCAATGCAGAGGCAATAATGTAATATAATACATACGTTTATATATATTAAATATTTATATATGTATTTTGATATAGTCTTAAAGTTACAACCGGCCCTTTGAATGCAAGGTTAAATACAGTCCCAATTCAGAGTTTTAGAATTATTGCATTCAGTCAAGAACAGTTTAAATATCAAGAAGTCTTAGCCCATTTGTATCCGTAGCTCTCACTTTGACTGATTTATCCGTCTCAAAGAACTTGAGTCAAACTCTCTGAATCTGTTTCAATCTAATGTTTTTACATCACAGGAAAATCCACTAAACCTGATCGATGTAGACTGTTATAGGGGTTTGGGGTGGTGTGGTCAGCCTCAGTGTAACTGGGCAGAAGTCATGAACTATCTGGATGAACACTCAGATGATTTTGCCTGACAGAAAATGTAGAGGTTAGGAGAAGAGGAAGTGTGGAGAGGAAGTGTGAGGGAAGAAGGGAGGTAGAAAGAAAACGAGGTGGGGAGATGCAAGAATGAGAGGATGGAGGAAAAGAAAAGACTCAGAGGGGGGGGGGGGGGGGGGTGAGAGAGGAGATGATGGAATATCTTGGGGAAAGAAGAACACATGAGATGAAGAGAGAGGAGAAAAACAAGAAGACAAGAGAAAAGGCCAAGGCTGCTGGACAAGGGGGAAAGAAGGAGAAGGAGAATACAAAATGAAAGGAGAGATTGCAGCTGGGGGGGGGGGAAGGGGAGGAGGTGGGAGAGAGAGGAGGAGACGCCCTCAGGGGTTATTGGGTCGTGGACAGCCAATCTCTCTCAGCTTAATCAACAGCAGCAGAGGTGATTGCAACACCGCAGGGGACTGCTGGGAAAAAAAGATGGTGGGGGGAGGGGGGAGAGAACCAAATTGGACTGAATGGGAAGGTGTGGAGGGAAGGGAAGAGGGGGGGGGGAGAGCTGGAAGATGAGGAGAAGATTGGAAAAGGAGGAAAACGGGGGGAGAAAGGGGGAGGAAATACGATGGGGAAAGATAAGGAGGAGGAAAGGGAGATGAGGGTGATTGGGGGAGAGAAGAGGAGGGGTGAGTCAAAGGAAGAGGATGGGATGAAAGGAGGAGAAAACGGGTGAGGGAAAAAAGAGAAATAGGCCTACATCCTTTGTCACTGAGAGGCAGTAACACCTCTAGTGGAGAACAGGAGAATAGCACGTGATAAATAATACAAATTCCACTTTTCATTACGGGGCTCGATTTAAAGACTGAATGCATGTTTTATTAATGCTTGTGATGTATTGTTCTTTTAGGGTATATTATCACCCCGGACAACAGCTGGGAATTAGCCATGTTAGCCACTGTTTTTGTTACAGTAAATGAATGGGGACGGTCAACTAACCTTTAAAGGCCATGGGGTCAATGACTTGGTCCTGAAAGATCAAATGTGTTAATATTGTTCATATTCTCTTTACTCTGCTATCTATCGCTGATGCGAGACTGATATAAGCGGACCTCCATGTCTTACTTTACCCGCCTACCACCGCAACTCTTTGACTAACTGGGCCTGGGGTATGTCTGTCCGTATTAGTAAATGGACTCTACTTATAAAGCGCTTTATCAGGTCTTTTCGACCCCTCAAAGCGCTTTATATTCTACCAGTCATTCACACATTCTTACTTCATTCATACAGAGCAGTACCACTTGCTCTAGGGAAGCTAACACACACACACACACACACACGTATACATCACTTCAGGGGACATTACATTGACTTACATGCATTTCCTGGAGACTTATCCTAACCTTAACATGCCTAACCCTAACCAAGTCGTCACCCTAAAATTAATGATGACCTCCAATTTGTCCCCATACGTGACTGTGTAAACAGATTTAGGTCCCCACAAGTATAGTAATGCTATGACACTGACACACACACACACACACACACACACACACACACCCAGAAAGAAAAAGGTTTTAAATTTCCTTTTTTTTTCTAATCACACGTCTTTAGGGTGGTATAAACATAATGACTAACAAAAACTGTATTGTGTGTCCTTTGTAGAGGACATTAAGATACAGGTACATTTAGACAACATTAGAGCACAGCAACTCAATGCAACAATACTGAGCCCTCATTTGTAGCACTCCATCCTTTTTTGAAATGCAGAGATACATCTGACACTTGAGGCACTTGATGTTTGTTTTCCCCGTGCATCCGTCTGCCATGAACCCTACAGAACCCTACGTGTTACTTTTGGCCCGTAGTGGACTCCATGTGTGTCAAATGGGGGAAATCAAAAGTTCCCCATGTCCTCGTGATTTAGTTTTAGGTCAAATAAGTATTACACTGCTCTGAAAACTCACTACACTAACTCCTAAGATGTTCCCTTAATATAATGAATTAAAATATTGAACTCACAACACTGGTAATTACACAATTACCATTTCTCTTTCTATAAATAGTGCTTGTGTTGATGGACGCCATTTTGAAATACAATGAAATTATCTTTTTCAAAGCCACACCCCCCCATATGTCTTATGTTTGAAAAGCCCAAGATGTCCTCTGTGGAGTAAAAATTGGACGTAAAGCTGTGGCATGTATAACCTCAAAGTAATGGACCAATGTGCTCCACAGAGGACACACATGAATGGGTGGGTCAGGAGGATAGTGTATATTTCCGATGAAGACCAAACACGCTTTGCATGAAGAAACGACACAAACAGATCTTACACAAGTTGCTTTTTAAAATTTGTATTTATTTTGAAGGAAGACTTGTTGTTATGCATCATCCCACTGCTAATCTGATACCTCTTGCATATAAAAAACAACATTTCAAACAGCAGAGACAATGATTTGTGCGATCAAAGAAACAACATAAATGATTTCCCTAAGAGGTGCGCTAGGGGCAACAAAGCAAGCGTCTTTGTTAAGTATTATGTACAACGCAAACACAGAAAAACACATAGCAAAACTCTGAATTGTCAAAATAAATAGGCATTGGATAACAACAAATAAATGGGAAAACGTTGGTTGAGGAAAAACCCACTCATCACAGACAATAGTATATACTCCTGCTTTGACCTGAAAACCATTACTGAACAAATCGGCTTCAAACTGAAGATATAACAGACATGTTATTTTTGTCTTGACTTGATGGTATCCTAAACAGCGAGATTAGCTTAGTTAGCTCATTGTCGTTTGGATGAGCTAGCAGCTTTGCACAGAACTGCAACACATCCCCATATTCACAGTTACATATAAGGTTGGGCGTTTAGGGTGCTGGAAGAAGCTCCTGTCAATTTAAAATATGTAAATCAACATGTATCCTGGGACTGCAGTTACACAAACTGGTGAGCTAAAGGAAGAAGTACTGTGCGGAAGTAATGTGCGGAAGTTAACAAGCTAGCAAGGGAGTGTTGTTGTTGCATGCAGAGTGAACAGCGTGTCACATATTTAAATCTACCATCCTCTAATATTTATTCACGCAGAACTCCTCGGGATGAAGACTTAGCAGAAAGGATGTGTTCTGTTTGCTAACACTTGGCTAGCTAGCCCGTCCTCATTAATTAGCTTGCTCTTTTCGCTTGACTTGTACAGGTCAGGATTCATTTACAACAGTTTGGAAATTGCGTAAAGGATCTTCTTCTAGGTTTTCCACAAGGGGAAAAATATCCTGACCAAGATCACAGCCGGAGCATCGAAGTTCGGCTTTCAGGAGGATTTTCAGAATGTACATAAAGCACCAGTCCAGTACGTCTTGTAGCCAGTGTAAAAGGCACATTATGATGGTGGAGGTAAGGAGTACTAACTTTAAACGTTGTTAGGTTGCCTTAGCTTAGCCTGAATGTGACGGGATGGGATCAAACCTTTGAAGACATTGTTGGAGCTCTCTACATTGAGATCAAGGACAATTCAATGTGTAGTTTTAACGCTTTTTCTGCAATGCATCAACAATTACTTCACTTTCTGACCTAATATCTGAAAATGTAACTGTACGGCTTATAGACAATATTATTTGATACTGAAGAATCAAAGCATTAAATCAATATTGCCAGTAGTATGTGCACATATTTAGCTCAGGGTCTATTTCATCTTCCAGACATTTTAAAACACATCCTTCACTTACATATGTTTTGGAAATGAGCATTTAAAACTCAAGCCGTGTGCGTTTCCATCGGCAACTTCTCTGAGACTGCCTGTGAACTTCCTGTTAACGTCACGGCCTACGAACAAGGATCCATTTATATGTACTTCAAAACCAGTAGCACTTCCTTCCACATGCTCTTCATCTCTCAGGTTTGTTTTTAAATGTGTCATTAGGGAAAGCTAGAAGCGGTCAATATTTCAGCAGGAAAAAAGCGTATAAAAATAAAACACTTTAAGAAATGTGTATAATAGCGACATGTCATAGCTTGTAAACCCTCTCACAAGTTATTTCACCCTGAGACCCACACTGCTTTTAAACCTGACTTCAGCTGCAGTCGGCAGACACGGCACCAACAGACAATGGATGCAGGATCAATTCAGGAAGTTCAATAATATTGTTTTACTTAAATATTAAACAGGCAGCAGTGTTTTAAGCAGCACTGGGGGTGGGGATGTCTTCATGGCCTACTGTTATTCATTCAGCACCAGAGTGAAGAGAAACAGGGTCTCTGATGGGGTTGTGCAGGGGCTTAGCGAGAGGAATGTTACCAAGCGAGCTGCAATTAAACAAAATGTGAAAAACAAAAAAGAAATAGTGCTTTTTTGGGTAACTTTGATGAAATAAATGCAAGCAGGTTATGCAGAGTGTCAGATTTACCATTAATGCAAATCCTTAAAGGGATGTTTGATTTAATGCGCGGTGCACCGGGTCAGATTCTTACTCTGAGGTGAGTGTTAAGGGCAGATATTAGTTTTTAGCATGTTGTGTTTTATTGATGCTATTCACACATTTGCAAATCAGATGGTATTGTTTGTCATTTATTACATACTTCTCCCTTAAGGTAAGGTACTTGCAGTGGTTTAACTCCTCCCGTCTAGCATGTAGGTACAAACGTCTCAACGTCCATTTCTTCATGTTATTTTCTACAATTATTTACTGACACTTTAGCTGGTTAGACGGTGTGTGTGAGTTTTCTGTTATTGAATAAGTCCTCAGTTTCTTTACAGGTAGATTGCTGCTGGATGGGCACCAGTGTGTATGTGTGTGTATGTGTGTGTGTGTGTGTGTGTGTGTGTGTGTTTATCTATGAGAGCGTCTGGTTGGCGAAGAAGGCCTTAGTCTCTCCACAGGTGGGGTTGGTGCACATGGGGCAGCGGAGGGTCAGCTGACGGGAGCAGGACATGTTGGACTTCAGATGGGAGTTGACCAGGTCAGCCAGAGCCTGGACAGGAAGACATTCAGTGATGAGACACGGACAAAGAGAAGAAGAGAAGCACCCCCCCTTTAAAACCCTGCTGGTGTTTTCAGAACAAGGATCATTTTATACCTTTGACTAAAAGCCTGGATGATGGAAACCACGCCCACTTTCAAATGAAGAAAGCCTTGTAATGGCTAGCGCTCGTTGCTTATGTTCAATTTGACTCAGTTAGCAGCTTGCTAATTAGCGAGCTATTTCCATCATGCGTTGAGGCTTTAATGAAATTGATCCATCACTTTCCAGTTTTTACAGCACCACTCAACAACGCTTTTATTCAGTTGTTAATTCCTGTTGCTTCTACTTCTCACACACACACACACACACAGCGCTTTATCAGGTCTTTTCGACCCCTCAAAGCGCTTTACATTCTACCAGTCATTCACACTTCATTCATACAGAGCAGTACCACTTGCTCTAGGGAAGCTAACACACACACACGTATACATCACTTCAGGGGACATTACATTGACTTACATGCATTTCCTGGAGACTTATCCTAACCTTAACATGCCTAACCCTAACCAAGTCGTCACCCTAAAATTAATGATTCCCCTCATGGGGACCTCCCATTTGTCCCCACACGTGACTGTGTAAACAGATTTAGGTCCCCACAAGTATAGTAATGCTGACACACACACACACACACACACACACACACACACACACACACTAGATGTCAAAACCTCAAAATATACTTGAAGTTTTGAATTTTTTTAAACATGTTGTGTTATTTTATTATTCAGATAGGAGAAGAGGCAAATGTATAATCTGAGATATTTAATTTTAATTTTCAAAGGTAAGAATGTCCAATGAGGAGTGCAAGTAGCTAGCTGTACACCATAGCAATCTTAAAACCCCTGACAGTTTTGTTGAACGTATTTTTCTTCCCCGCAGCTGCTGCTTGCAGACGGCAGCAGACTGATACAGCTCACTGAGAAACTAAAACCACACCAAGGAAACCTTCCTTAACTACCAACTAATCATCCTCTGGATATTGATTTACACACACACTCAGAGAGTTGGCGAGGGGTCTCTGAGCGCGGCAGGTTTGACCAGCCAGCCAGCCGGGCGGTTCAGTTCTACTGTAGTCAGCTCTAAAGGTTCCCATTGATCTGCCCCTTTCCTTTAATAAACCCTACACACACACACACACACACACACTCACACACACTCACTCACTCACACACACAAGTTGACTGTTGTGAGAAAGGTTGCAGGGTTGAGGAAGACGGGAAGCAGGGAGGTGGGACGGGAAAGGAAGGATGGAAGTAAGAAAGGAGGTGAAGGAGAAAGAAGGAAGTAGGAATCCATTTATTGACCACCTCCAGCCTGGAGTTCACTTACTGCACAGAACCTTCTGCTGCCGTTTCCGTTTCTATTATTAGAGCCCTGCTTGCCTTCAAACAGTCTTACATCCTTTTGTATTCCTTCCTTCTTACATCCTAGATCATTATTTGCTTGTCTGCCATTTTCTTAACTTACTTTTACACGTCCCTCTCCATATTTTACTCTCCTTAAGCTGGCATGTGTTGGTTAAAGATATAAATGCATTCTCCTACATCAACACTTAAAACTGATTGATTTTAAAGGGCAGATAAAACGTGTAATATGTGTGCCGTGTTTGATATGTCCCTACTTCCTGTCAGTCTCTCTTATCAGCACCTGTTATAAAGTTAGAGAGTGTGTGTGTGTGTGTGTGTGTGTGTGTGTGTGTGTGTGTGTGTGTGTGTGTGTGTGTGTGTGTGTGTGTGTGTGTGAGAAACCTACCTGCATAAACAGAGGGTTTCCATTCAACGACTCTGCTCTCCTGATGTTCTCCACCCCACACTGAAGACACAAAGGATATCACACAGGTTTTTTAATTACCAAAAACTATGCAGCACAGTTCAAATGTTTTGAAACAGGTTGGGTGTAAATCTATGGGGGAGGAATTACAAATTTAGAAGTGTTTCAAAAAGAGTTTAGAGTTAACAAGTTTGATTTTGGTGAAACTCGTCTTGACTTTGGAGAGTGGGGACATATTTAGTAAGTAAAGAGCTTTTTGGACACGAAAAATGTTTTGGGAGTTTGGGACAGTGAGGACATAGAAATAGGGACATTTTGGAGTTGTGTGTATGTGTGTGTGTGTGTGTGTGGCACCAGTCACATTGATTGGTGGTCCCCTCACTGGTGCCTTTACACAGACACACACAACACACTGCTGCTGACACACACACACTTTTGCCAACTTAAACTCCACACAAAGTCTCAAGATCACCATTAAATAAATTATCTGCTAGGGATGTAACGATACCAAAAAGTCACGGTACGATAATATCGCGATAACAAGTCCACGGTGCGATATTTATCGCGATATTGAAAAATAAAGAAAGAATTTTGACTTTTTATTTTTTTGAAAAAATGTCTTTATTAAATAATAAATCTGATTCGTACAGCATTTTAGTAGATAGTAGTATTTTAAAGTGTCAACAATATAATAATCAGACCCTGCAATAAAATAAATCAAGTTCCACTTTAGGGCTGTACCCGAATATTCGACTATTCGAATATTCGTTCGTTGGCCAACTATTCGGGTTTCAATTTCATTATTCGGATATTCGTTTTTTTATTTTTTTTCCCAAAAAAATTTTTTTCCCCTAAATGTATGCTATCAATAAAGGCGAATTTCCATATTCTTATACTACATTTATACTTTTGAATTGCACTGTTAAAATGCGGAAATATATACAATCTCAGCCTGTGCTCCTGACATCGCGTTCACTCACAGTCACGAACGCAAACGGCACGCTTCTCCTTGCTTCACCTCGCTTCACACACCTGAACACAAAATGCCGAAGACTCCAGCTGTGTGGGACCATTTTAAATTGGACGACGGTAAGAAGAAGGCAGTGTGCCAAATATGCGACAAGAAACTGGCCGGTGGCACAACAACTCTGAAAAGTCACCGGATGCTGTAAGTAGTAGCCTAGCTTAGCTTAGCTGTTGTCAAGTTGCCATAATGAAGCTGCGTTATCCGCCGTTTAAACAGTAACGTTACACATGATAAAATCGTGCTCTTACTATCCTTGGAAAATAGTTGCAAGCAAGCAACCGAATTGTTTTTTTTATATTAGTTTTTCAATTTTATCCGAATAGTGAAAATAATAGGAGCGATGTGGGAACATCTGGGGCTAAGGCAATTATTGGCATACAGTTCGTTCATTTATTTTTCGTTCTTCATTTATTTAAATACCGTTTACTGTTTACGCCTATATCCCCGGCGCTGCACTACGGCTGGGTTAAATGCAGAGGACACATTTAGTTTTAATGTATGCGAGTACTGAGACAATAAATAAATATAAATCGTAATAGTATGCTCTTTCTGCGCTTCTGCTTAACAGTGTGTTGTCAGGTGTCTCGGAGCGTGTTATGAAAAAAAATCGCCGCACCGAATATTCGAATATTCGCTGCTGATTACTACCGAATATCCGGAGCCCGAGAAATGGTATTCGGGACAGCCCTATTCCACTTTAGTTTTTCAAGTAACTCAACTCTATCTCACTCACTCACTCACTCACTCACTCACTCGCTCAGCATCATCAAGGTTATCTTTTAGGAATATGAGCATGTCCACATGTCCAGGTAGAAGCCGGGATGTTTGGGCGTTTGCAAAATCCCCTGCTGTGGAAACAACTCTCTCACTTGGTACTGATGTTGCTGGGACAGAGAGATATGCTTTGGCTATGGGTAACAGCAGGGGGTCAAACTGTGCATTGTCTCTCCACCACTTCAAAAACAATACAGTTTTTGCCAAGAAGGTGAGGCTTATTGACAGAGATATAAATATACTGTTGGTACTTGTCCATGTCTCTAGGTGTGTACATGGAGCCCTGTAAATACCATGTCCTTTTGTCCATGTCCTTATCTGTTGTTTTATGTTCATGTTGTAACCTACTTGCTGCCATGTTGGACAGGTCTCCCTTGATGATGGGACCATCTGGTTAAATCGCGGTAGATTTTGTCAGTCTCATGACGGTATCGAGACATTTATTTATCTCGATATATCGTTACATCCCTATTATCTGCTGCTCACACCTGAACTTTTGAATGAACATCCATAACATTCCTCTGTTTGCAACTTATATCAAAATTCCAACTACTTGTATATAGACTATTCTGCACTATTTCTATTATATTGTATTGTATTTACTTGCACATTTATCTGTGTTACTGTGTTGCACTGTTGGAGGAGCCTGTGACCTCAGATGTTCATGGTCATATCTACACTGCAGCTATGACAGTAAAAGCCTTGAATCTTGAATCAACACCCTCCTTTTTGATCCAAGAAAAACTCCCTTACCTCCTGCCCCAGCACCTGTCCATACTCGATGTCCAGCTCGTGCAGGGTCTCGATGTGGTCCGAGGTGAAGGCGATGGGCACCAGCAGGATGTTCTTCTTCCCTCGCTCACACAGGCCTTTAATCACATCGTCCGTCTGGGGGCCGAGCCACTGCATGGGCCCCACCTGGAAGACCCAACACCAGACAGGACAACCGTTTTATTCCACAAAAGGTGGAGAAGTATCGCCTTGCACATTACAACGGTTCTGCCACCCTTTAAGAACAAACGGTTATAGACCCGAGAGGACGGTCCATTGTCGAGTTAACGACCTCATTAGATTTCCTCCACTGCTAACTTCACTGAGGCTCCAAGGATACACACTTTGATATTGTGTCTGTAATGAACCCTAACCCTTTTTTACTTGACCTTGATAGAAAACGTCATGAGATCAAGAACATTGGGGAATTCATTAAAGCAAACTGCGGTGCTCGGAGAATCGCACTGCAGTCACTCTACGATATGCAAATATGGGACTGCGGATGTTATCGATGTTGGTCCACAGTAATCGCAGGAGCTTCTACTGATGGAGTTCAGGAGGATACATAAGAAGGTGGTGGGGACTAAAACGTCTCACGACACATTCAAACATGGAGGCGTGACACAAGCGCAGTGAGACACGAACAAATCTAAATAAAAAAGGCCAGTGCATAGCCTGAATATGTACATTTTTATTTTGTATTATATAAAATGGCACACAAAGAAAATTGAGGAAGGATGGCAGCATATGTACGAAAGGAAAGAAAATGCAAAGATAACTCACCTGAAGAAAAAAGCCTCCTTACTGACCCAGCTAAACAAATCGTACTTTACTGTTAGCTTGTACTAAAACATTTTTTATATGTATCGAATACTGAATGTTAGCTGGCCAGGCTAATGCAACACTTTGGCTTCAGAAGTTCCCTTTTTCCCACTGGATGTAGAGTTCTGCAGGCATGACGTATTTCTGTAAGCTGACCCGGAAGTTAGCATTCTTCCGTTTCCCTCGTCAAAAGGCCAATGGGATTTTGGATTGTTCCCCAAAAAGGTGCACACAAATGTCATGATACTTTGCAGTTTTGTTCAGCAAAATTATCTTCAAGAATGAATGCCACTTTTAGGAGTTTTAAGTGTAAAGAGAAACAAGCTAACGTTAAGCTAATAAACGAAGCACATGACTTCAATGTCACCATCGCTAAGCTAAAGCCAAATTATGCTCAAATGTTTAGTAGCCACAACCGCCTCTTTTAAGACGGATCAAATATTCAAAATTCATGATTAGGGCATTGATTAAAGTATATTATGTTTCAGAACAGAATGTATTTAGCATAATGAAAGACCTTATTTAAGATGTAACAAAAACCCATTCCAAACAAATCCATTGACTTCGAGACGAGGGAACAGGAAGGGCAAAAATGCTATTATTTCCGTTCGTTAGGTATTATTCCTGCAGCTCTCTATTGTGTAACTACAATCTATGTGGTATATATTTTAAATAACCAAAATAAAACAAGTCCAAATACAGAACCGAGGTGAGTCGCAGAACTCCAGAACCAAATGACCAACGAGCAAAAAAGGTAACATCAAGATGAATAAGACAAATGGCATATCATTAGAGAACAGGTACTACAAGATTACAATTTCAGATAATATTGGGGGAAATACTGTAACTGAATAGAAAGATAAATGTGATCGACATCACACAATAACGTAAAGTGAAAGTCCTTTCCTATGACAGTCGTGCTGCCTTCAGGCTCTCAGCCAGACACCATGCAGCAGAGTCCAGGGAAGCGTCTCTTCCTCTGTCTGATCAGCGGGTCTGGGGTCAGATTCAACAAGCTGCTGTCGTCTGGAACAAACCAACACGAAGGGGGTCAGGATGACATGAGTCTGATAACAAAGAGACAACGTCCAGGGTCCCTGGCTCTTGACCTTTTTACTTCTGAACCTTTAATATCTAAATGTTGTACATGTCTATTAGTTGGGAGAAGTTATGTACATATATCCTTATTATTTGACGGTTTTCTTTTCTTATTTTTTACCTAGTTTTCTCTCCTTTTTAATCCTTTGAATTCCTTTTTGGTTTGAAGAGTGTCTTCTTACAATTCTCTATGTATTGACAAGCCTACTGTATTTTCTGTTTGGTCAAGCATCTGTTGGAGGATTTTTTTGTAACCAGCAGCCACTTTTATTAACGACCATGAACAGCTAGCTTGACTCCATCCAAAAGTAAAACACTCCACCTGCCATCAAATCTTGAGCTGTATAAACCTGACGACCAAGATATTATCCCAGAACTAACAACACGACTTGTCCTTCTTACATTTCTGTTTTCAATGGTTAAAAAAACAATATAGTTAGAGGTGGATTTACTTTGGATAGAGCTAGCTGTTTCCAGAAACGATTTTAAGCTACATGTATGCTAATTGGTTATCTCTAATATTAAGCGTACAGACAAACAGTATCAGTACCTTCTCATGTAACTCTTTTCAAGATAGCACCAAACATTTCATACCTTGATTTTTCAGTGGCAGTGGCATCGTGTCCCTGAGTTTGCTGAGTAGGTTTCGCATCTCCCGCATATCTCTGTGAAAACGAAGATAGCGATTAATTTTTTGAATATTTTTCTGAATTCACAACAGTAGGAAAACACAGCTGCAGGTGGTGTACCTCTCTATATTTTGAATATCCATTCCCACCAGCCACTGCTCCTGAGGGAAGTCGATGGGGGAGGAGGAGCGCTCCTCCAGGATGGGAGCGTCCGAGCTTTCGTCCACCCTGAAGTCCAGCCTCGGCTCCGACTCCGTTCCTTCAGGTGAGAGCACAGACAGCAGCAATGAGGCATCACCGACAAGAAAACTCAAAGATAGAACACATATTTAAGGCAATGGGTCCAGGAAATTGTGCTGGAGTTATAACTAATTTAGAAATAACAGGTTTCAGAAAGTGAAGTATTGTGTAGCCCTGTATGTCACACAATCAAATCATGAACACGGGTCTTTCTTTTATATAATTCCCTCGTTTTAATAATATAATGATGTAAGTATGTTGACCAAGCTCTCTACTGCCCTCTGCTGTTTCAACAGTGTGTTACATCAACTATGATCTCTTAGATATGATTTATGAGAACATAAATATACGTTTTATGGCATCATACATTTGACCCTTTTTTAAAGTTGTATTGCAGTTGAAAATGCAGTTAAACATTTTTTTAAAGCCAAAGACATTTTGTGAAACTAGTGCCAGGAAAGGGTATGAATATAGTATACTATATAAAATACGAAATTGATTTGAAGAAGTATTGATTTAAAAAACAAGATGTGTTAGAGGTTAAAAACACCCTCAGGTCTAATATGTGTATTTTGGTAAATGCATTTTTCTCAAGCAGGCTTTATAGATTCAAAACCTATTCTATCAATGCCTTTTAATAAATTCAATGTGTGATTAAATGGTCAGCAGACATTTGGTCATAGCAGGAAGAGCACAGGAGTTACTGATGACAT
Organism: Harpagifer antarcticus; assembly: GCA_902827135.1. NCBI lineage: Eukaryota > Metazoa > Chordata > Actinopteri > Perciformes > Harpagiferidae > Harpagifer > Harpagifer antarcticus. Next base: position 383,876 of record CADEHL010000394.1, read on the forward strand.
TAAAGATGGCTCAGACCTATCAATTATTTCCCAGAAAGCCATGCAGTACGGCTCAGTACAAGGACCCTGAAAGTTGGACGGCTAAATATAATAATCTCATTTGAACTTTTCCCCTTCCATGGAACATGTGACATTAGTTTTGAATGAAAACAACAGACCTGCAGTGTGATGCATGTACTATTGGATGTATTGAAACTGGCTTTAAATGTACTGTAACATTAATTGAATTACGCTGGAAGTTTCAGTTTCTTGACATTGTGTGGCAAATTAATATTGTGATTTTTTTTGGGTACTTTTTCTGTGCAGCTGCAGCACCCCCAGCAGGCACATGGACTTCAGCATCTCTGTTATGAACATCTCCAGACAGCACTGCAGCTGGATGAAGAGCCGACAGATCTCAGGGTGGATCTCCCCGTCCTCCAGACTGCGGAGGAGGAGGAAGCGGAGGAGGAAGAAGAAGAGGAAGAGGAAGAGATGAAGATTGAATCTATATTATCTATCTAAAGCCAAAATATGTTCCTGAATAAGTCCTAAGAGTCCTAGTCGGTCTTTCTTACCCGGACACAGAGATGAGGCTGAGGTCATGGTGGGCCGCCCGGGCCATGGAGCATCCTTTGGCCCGTGTGTGCTGCATGTGAGCCCGCAGAGAGGGGCAGTCGGCGGACATCTCCCCCACGGAGATGACCTGCTCCCGGTACAGCGCTACCAGGGTGTTGAATTCCTGCACAGCCTGGAGAGAAACACAAACATCCGATAATAAAAGTCTTTTTCGCCAAAATCACAACTTTATACATTTGATTTGCACATAGAGTCTATATGTTAATGAGGGCGACCAGGTTGCTTGTGTGGGACAATGTGGGACATGTTACTGCGATGCACAGATAGTTTAGATTTCAATATTTATGTTAGAAATGTAAAGTACGGGTCTCCAGCACATATAAACTGCTGGATGAAATGTTGCACAATTAGCATACATTAGCATAAATAATCAATAATTCACCTTAACTTTTTATTTTGTTCTGTGTTTTTTTATGTTTTATTTAAATAAATGTTCTCGCTCATGTTCAAAAACGGTATTGTGTTTAAACATGTTATTCTTGCATTCGTTCAAAAATGTTTATGAACTGAACAGTGCATTATAAATGTATATTTATGTTGAGATGTCGCAATTGTACAAAGCCTTGGCAATGCTGCATGTCATTATCATCATGCTAATAAAGCTATTTGGACAGAATTTTCAATATAGTTTATGTGGACAATAGTTATAACATTTCTTGGCTGATTTGGACAATTAAGGAGTGTTTTTAGGGTTTTTCAGGGACACTGAATCCACTTGTGACATTTTCGGGGTGAAAAATTGCAGTTTTAACCAGAAAGTGGCCATATTTTGATGAATTTTTGGTCCATTTTAAAGATTTAAGAGACTGAAATCTGCTCCTATAAAGCTGGCAAATAGACTAATATGTTGGGCAATTTGCACAATTAGCATATATTCCATCAATAAGGATTAATAAGCATTATAGTTTATGTTGACAAAAAGTATTACCAGATTTGGAAAATGTTTGAGTGTTTTGGAGGGTTATCGAGGATGCTGAATCCATTTCTGATATTTTCAGGATCAACAATGGCAGTTTTACGACAACACTCCTGGTTCACAGTGCTGGTAACTAGACTAAAATGCCAAGTTTTAAACGGGTGACAATCAAATGAGGGACATTCGATGTGTGTGACGTGGGACAAATGATAGAAAATGCAGTGCAGTCTCACACAAAGCAGGACACCTGGTTCCCCCAAGGTAAATAAAGGACCTTTCCTTTGGTGCAGAGACACGCTAACACGGACTGTCATCCGGAGATATGTCTCACCATCCTGCTGCCGTCCACGGCCTCCTCCGTGCTCTCGCGCCGCTCCGGCTCCGTCTGCGCCACCTTACCGCTGGGGAAGATGCTCCCTGCGGATCTCGGGCGCTTTTTCCGCCCGTACGGTGCAGAACACATGCATGCACAGCCACCACCGGAGCCCGGCCACACAGACAGAGAGGCAGAGGCAGAAAGATACCCCGTTTTAGATAGCTGCTGTGTCCTCTACAGAGAAGAAAATAAATGACCCGCTTTGAAGCAGCACGGTGGCGGGGTGGTGAATCCCTAAAGCCACGCAGGTGAGTCGTTATTCCCGGGGTATAGCAGCATGTAGCGAGCCGGACCGACCCCCAGCAGCTCGCTGTGCATCCCAGCCGAGAAGAGAGTCACCTTCAGCCCCTCCTGAAGGCCGACAGAGAGTAAGGGAGGAGGGGTGGGGGGGCTCCTTCGTCTTCCGCCGCGCGCTCACGTAGAGATTCACGAGCCAAGTCGTCACTCTCTGACTGACAACTGATCGGTAGCATCAGAAACACAACAGAGTGTTTCCTGTAGGACATAAACGTTCCTTCACAGAAAAATGATAATTGTGAAAGGTATTTAATGCATTGGGCTTTTCCATCCACTTTGTTGAGGTCTAAGGTGATGTAGAGCAGGATATCCATAATAAAGAGGCATTTTTCCATCACAAAATGCTTTAAAGATTAATTAAAGATAAGAAATCTAAACAACATATTCTATTTATAATGATTGATTTATGTTTTCTATTGAACACATGATTTATGTTCCTACCTAATATTCAGTCACAGGTCCTTAGAATTGTCCTTGTTTTAGATTAATTATTGTATTGCCTTTTAATACTTTTTTAAGGATCCTTGAGAATAATGTAAATATAGAAAATCCATTTCAAAACATTTAATCATAAACCATTTTTAATTCATTCAATTCAATCTGTTTTATTTGCATAATAAGCTTTCAAGCAAACACAACTTTTAAAAACATTAAACCAGATAGAAACAAGACCTTAACAAAGGAAAGGCTCCCTTAAAACAGGTGCAGGTGATTTAGTCTTGCCACCAATTTCTCTCCTCAAAATGCAAAGTGCTTACCCTATTTTGTTCAAATAAGAAAAGCAGATATGCATAGCTCTAGTTGCACTTTTTTGCATTTGCAATTTATTATTTTTCATAAAAATAAACTCTTTACATAATATGAATGCCAAGACTTTTTTCCACATGCCTTTTCCTTAACAAAGACATTAATGAATTAGTCTTTATTTAATGTATTTCAATGTATTTGTGGCTTCCTATCATCATATTCTGTGCCAGAGGGTTACAACTTAAAGCTATGAATTCCAGTTTCATAATACGTGTTAAAGTCAGTAGGCACAGAATAATTAAAGGCAGCATACGGATTGTTTATATACCTTTGTGTATCTGTGTACATCAATCATTCACCTCCATCAAAACCTGCTGCTGTCTTTACCGCATACATACAGTATTTAATTCCCGAGCATGGTCCAAACATCTCCATGCTAAGAACATTAATATCTTGGAAGACATTATTCCTTGGCCAAGCACTTGACACATTTAAACGGAAAAGAACCACTGGTAAACTTCTGAAGCTTTTGCATGTCTTAAAAACAGCAGTTGCTACAAGTTGCTAACTGAGAGGGCGTAAAGTCGTCAGGCTGAACATTTAGACGCAATGTCATTACTTTGGACTGAGCCAGCCTATCTGCTTCCAGGTTTATGCTAAGCTAGGCTAATTGTCTTCCAGCCTGTTCACCATATAGGTAACACAGACATAAGAGTATTAGCAATTTGTTTACCTCTCTGAAAGAAAACCAACATGTTTTTCTAAAATCTTGGAACTGTTTCTTTCTTCTAAAAAGTGACTTCATGCATCATTCATCAATGTTATTTTTGGCCTATCCTCACTACCAACAGTGCCGAAGGTTCCTTCTCCCTGATTTCTAAGTATCTCATCACAGAGATATTTTGCTGCTGAAACAACAGCTTTGAACTCACATTGAAAGAATGAAAAAGAAAAACCTGCACTGCAAACTGCGGAGCGCTCCTTTGTGTCTCAAAAGAGGAAAAAGTACATGAAGAAGAAACTGAAGAAGGTGGCCAGGATCCAGTTGACGGGGATGTAGACCATCACCAGGCCGTTGTCGAAGAGCCAGCCGCGCACGCCTCCGAAGTCCAACGTGTCCAGCGTGAAGCCTCCGAGCGCAAAGTGCCAGCGCCTCGCCGTCTGCCTCTGCTCACCTGAAGGGAGACGGAGACCATTACTGTTTTGTTTGTTTGTTTTTTAATAACAAATGTATTTCTTTAGGAAGAAAAAAAGAACATTATTATTACATGTCGCTTGTTAGACGCTTTTATCCAAAGCGACTTACATACTCAATACTGTGGACAATCCCCACAAGAGCAATTTGGGGTGAAGTGACACAATGCCCAGGGACACAATGACATGCTGACTGCAGTTGGGTTTGAACCTATGACCACCTGATCGGAACACCTACGCTCTAACCACTGCGCCACACGCCCCCCTATATATGTTAAGAATTTAATTTTTGGGAGAAGGGGTGGGATTAAATAAGTGTAAACTTCTTCACGATCCTTTTCAGATGTGTAATTAAGTAGATCATTTGTTTATATATAATTTAGAATCAGTAATATTTTTGTTTATCTGCTTAAGTTTGTATAGTATAATAAATATTATGTTTCATTGTTAATTTTTGTTATCATTGTTTTACACATTCAAAATAAATCAAATCAAATGACGTTAGATCTGGATTTATTTCTAGCAACAATGCTCACCTGTTCAACCCAAAATGTTATTTAACCTTTTGCAATTTAAAATTCCTTATTAGTTATGTTGTGTTTTGAAGAATATCATTTTTTTAAAAAGGCATATCATTTATGGAACTCAAGAGCTAGCAAAGTAATGGCCAACAGACCATTTGGTTTTCTTTCATTATTTTTTAAAAGTGGGGGATAGTGGTGGTCTAATGGATAGTGAGGTGGGCTGAAGATCGGAAGGTTGTGAGTTCAAATCCCGCCAGGAACACCACCACTAGTGTGCCCTTGAGTAAGGCACTTAGTCCTTAGTTACTCCAGGGAGAATGTTCCTGTAATTGGTAATTGTAAGTCGCTTTGGATAAAAGCGTCAGCTAAATGTAATTGTAATTTAAAAGCAAATTATAGTAGAAAAATTAAAAGCTTGAGGTTTGATTTCCTGTACATTGCCCACTGCAGTTGCCATACCTTTAAATATCGCCAGATGTTCTGCAATAGTGATAAAAAGTGAAAAACCTTATGGATAATGTGAGAAAAAAGTGATTTTGTGTATTCTTTCAAAATTAAACAAATAATTACCGTTTCCATTGAATATCGGTTGATATGAGGCAAAAATCCTTAAATGCGATATTTATCTATTGGAGAAAGTGTGTAATTATGTAATGTATTGTATGGTAGGGGGTTGTGTTGTGTATCTATAACACCCTTGTACAGTAAGTCCATTATGCAATAATCTTTATCTTACTGAACTTTATGTGACTGCTGTTTTATTGCTTGTAAAACCATAAGTAGTGCTGCGTTGGCAACTTCTGTAAAGATAACGTTTATTATTGACTCTTAAATCTCCAGACAAAAGCAATATCATGTCTGCGTTCTAGAAAAATAAGGATGACTTAAAGACAGGGTGAAAAGAAGGTCAGGAGCATTGCATTATAAATCACTTTGTTATCCTTATCTTAATAAATAAGCCTTTCATTTTCACTGAACAGTCAGATGTTGTTCCTGTCATCCAACGATAAACAGATCTAGCTCCTTTCAGAAACAGAATCCTGTTTACTTTCAAAGGATTGATCTAAAACTACTTTCTAGACTTAAGAAAACTGAAATAGAGGAAACTCTTTCTCACCCCAGAAGGCTCGGAAGCGTTTGCGACAGCTGGGCAGCGGCCATTTTGCACACGCAGCACTCTGGAAGCTCTGCTTGCGGGCGTTGTACACTTTGGGGAAGAAGGTCTTCGCTGTGTGGTTGAACTCTGAAGAGAAATATAAAATCAGAATTAGTTTGTTTCCACATCCAGGAAATGTAGTTTCTGAAGAAGAGCGACATAGGTATTCGGAGAACATCTACCTATTTAGCGGATAACATGTCAGATATCTACGGAAGCCCTGACAGGATATCTGGTTATCTTTTTGCCGCTGCTTTTAATGGAACTATTGATATCTTACGCTGAACTGTAACGTTTCTCCGGGAGGCTTAAAGACATTTCTATAGGTTTAGAATCCTGATGCTGGGAATTGAAAGGTTTAAAGGTGCCATGTCATGCTTTTCCGGTTATTACCCGTCCCCTTGTGTTATAAAGGTTTTTCTGCATGTGAACGGTCTGCAGAGTCACAAACCCTCAAAGTACACCGTGTAGCGAGTAAAACTCTAACACAGAAAATACCTGTCTGTGCTGCCCCAGAACGCCTCGCTGGAGATTTCTCTTTTTCTTCCTGGGTACAGTGACCTTACCCAAATGGACACTGTGGCGCGCTTACACTGTAGGTGCGCCGCGTTTGGTCATGCGGGAGGGTCAGCTAACAAACGCCATGGTAACACATAATCACTGATGTTCTGCTGTAACGGTGGTGGACTCATCAGAACAGAGTGGGCGAGCTGACCAATCAGAGCACAGTGGGCTCACAGGGAGGGGGGGGGGGGGGCAGGAGCTCCAACAAGCCGTTAGGACAGAGAGTGAATACACATACTATACAGAGATGCTGTATGAGAAACCAATGTGAGTTTGGAACATTGAACAATGTAAATCTATTCTAGTAGACCTCAACAATGGAATCATGATCAGTAGAAATGGCCATGACACGGGACCTTTAAAGTCCAGATTCTGGGAGTCTAAAAAAGAAAGGGACGCTTCTGGGAAACGTAAGAAGGTCTCGGAGAGGCACCAGACACTTTGTTTTTCCCGCTGCTATGGACAGTCTTGCACTAATGTACATTCTCAAAGATATTGAAGTGACAGTTATTTTGTATATATTGATTGTTGTGCTTTTATTTAGGTCTTAATGTGTGCATATGTATAAATGTGTCTGTTGATTGTGTATATATAGGGATATACATAATTGCATACATATTGTTATATATATTTGTTTTGTAATCGGGATTGTGGGAAGCTGCATTTGGATCTCTCTGTCTGTACACACAAACTGAAAGATTGACAATAAAGTTGACTTTGACTTTAATTGACAGGTTTATTCATGTGAGCTCACCTTTGTGGGGGGTGGTGTGAGAGATGAGGGCGCGGCAGAGGGGGCACGGGGTGTTCGTGGGTCGATTCTTGGCGATTGTGCGGAGACACGGCTCACAGAAGACGTGGGCGCAGGGCTGGCAGCTGTACGGGCTGAAGAACACCTCCAGACACACGGCACAGGTGAGGCCCTCTCTGTCCTGATCCTCACCTTCAGACAGGGAGGGACTCACACTCTCAGCCTGCACACACACACACACACACACATTTTTTATTTGCATTGTTTTAGTGTAAGTCATATCACCGTTAACAATATTATTAGTTTATTAAAAGGTTCACTAGGAATAAAAGGATGATGTCATTTAAAGTTACAGACACAGGGACAGTTTCATCCCACAGGCCATAAGACTATTAAACACCTGCGCTTTTGAAACAACATCCATACAAATGATGTATCTAATATATCATATTCCAATCACTTGTATATAGACTTTTATTTCACTATTTTCTTTTTTGTATTTACTATTTTTTCAGTTTTATGTGACCTAAGATTTTCATCGTCATAACTACGCTGTAGCTATGTACGTATGACTAATAAAAGCCTTGAACCTTGAACACATATATTTAGAAATAATTCCTATACAGATATTTTTCCCCGTTTTAATGTAACTTTTCAAATTTAATAAAAAATGACATCATCCTTGAAATTCTTATGAGTAAAATAAAAACAATTAAAATAATAGTTAATAGTTTTTGCCGTAAACAACACATTATTCTACTCAATTTAAGCAGATGAATGATGATACTTATATTTTGCCGTTTCGTCATTACCGTTCTAACCTTTTTCTGCAACATTTAAACTTTCCACAAACGGGAAGATATTCACTAACTTTCAGAGCTTCTGGAATGTGAGGAGTGTGTTTGAGTCCTGATGTCAGTGTGTCTGACCTGCTGGCTGAGCATCCATCGCTCTCTCCTCCTCTGTTTCCTCCGGACGCTCTTCAGGCGGTTCTTCTCTCTCCGGCTCAGTCTGTTGGAGGCCGGGGGGGCCATGAAGGCTTCAGGCTGCGGAGGAATCACATTCACACAAATCAGAGATTGACATAACCTTAAAGGTCCCCTACTATACTGATTTTAATATATACAGAACCTGTCTCTGAAGTGTTTGGCTCCAAACACCAAACAGATCATTGCAGCATTACCCATAATCCCCTCTGTTTCAGCCCTGTTTCCAAAGTGCTGATTCTCTGTCTGTTACTTTAGATGAAAATAAGGAGCCCCTCCCCACGCCCCTCTGAGAGACATTTGGTTAAAAAGAATTCAATGGTGCTCTAGGAGGAGATTCAGGTGATAAACTGGGGGGGGGGGGGGTACCTTGGTTGCTGATTGGCTAATGGTTACACAAGCCAACAAATCGTTATGACATCATAAAGTGGCCAAAATCTGATCAGCTCATTTTCAGACCGGTTTTTATAGAAATGGATCAGGACAAAAAGGGGGACACATGTTGATGTAGAAGAGACATGAAGAAGAGGGGACACATGTTGATGTAGAAGAGACATGAAGAAGAGGGGACACATGTTGATGTAGAAGAGACATGAAGAAGAGGGGACACATGTTGATGTAGAAGAGACATGAAGAAGAGGGGACACGTGTTGATGTAGAAGAGACATGAAGAAGAGGGGACACGTGTTGATGTAGAAGAGACATGGAGAAGAGGGGACACATGTTGATGTAGAGGAGACATGAAGAAGAGGGGACACATGTTGATGTAGAAGAGACATGAAGAAGAGGGGACACATGTTGATGCAGAAGAGACATGGAGAAAAGGGGACACATGTTGATGTAGAAGAGACATGAAGAAGAGGGGACACATGTTGATGTAGAAGAGACATGAAGAAGAGGGGACACATGTTGATGTAGAAGAGACATGAAGAAGAGGGGACACATGTTGATGTAGAAGAGACATGAAGAAGAGGGGACACATGTTGATGTAGAAGAGACATGAAGAAGAGGGGGACACATGTTGATGTAGAAGAGACATGAAGAAGAGGGGACACATGTTGATGTAGAAGAGACATGAAGAAGAGGGGACACATGTTGATGTAGAAGAGACATGGAGAAGAGGGGACACATGTTGATGTAGAAGAGACATGAACAAGTGGATTTTGCATAATAGGTCCCCTTTAACAGCTACAGTCTATGGGTTTATAACAATATACTAATATGTGTCTTTTTCATTCTGACTATATACATGCTTAGAACCAGTGTGTTGCCTCTGCTGGGTTTTTAGGGGACATCATAGTTTTCCACAGGAAATTGTTGTACAATCTCAATTGTATTATGTCAGTAAGCAAAGGTCACTCTTTGGCAAAGCTTCTGCTCTCAATGTCTATGTTTATGTTATTCTAAACTGAAACTCAATTTCTCACAGGATAAATACATTATGTTAGATTCTGTCTGTTTACATTAGACATTCGTAATGTCCTTATGTACAGAAACAAAAGTATTCCTAACAAATGCATATTTTAAATGACTTTACAACAATACTTTACACACTTGCATAATGTATCTTGTACCCTATTTCCATACATATATAGATATATATATATATATTTTGTAGGTTGGGGTCTTATAGTGTAACTTATTCTGTACATTTCATATTGTGTATATCTACTCTATAGATACCGTATACATCCTTCTACTGTTGATATGTATATATTTACTGGGTGTTTTCACGTGCAATGTCAATATATTTACTGGAGAGCGTAAATCTAGCAACATACCACCACCATCTCCTCTTCATCCTCCTCTACCTCCCCGTCTGCCACGCTGTCAGAGACGGCCCTCCTTCTGAGGAGCAGCGCTGCCACAGGAACATCCTGTTGGACAGACGAGGTCTCTGGAGAAGACTCTGCGTCCTCCACCCTCTGCAGAGGTGAGCGTGTCCCTCCAGAGATGAGCGGTCGGCAGGCGACGACTGACGCTTCACCTTCAGAGTCAAACCGCTGACTTGTAGGATACGAGACAGGTGTGTACTCACGTGTCCTTGGTCTCTCCACAGCAGACTTCACTGTAGGGCAGAAGCAAGACGACCTGATGGAGGCGTCTTCCTCCAAACTGCGGCGTCTCCGGTGAGAGATGCAGTACAGAGGACTGAAGGAGAAGGACGGGGGGGTTTCACTGGAGGCCTGAGCAGCACAGTTGAGGTGTAAACTGTTGAAGTCCGTCCTCCGCTCTCTGCTCTGACAGCCGTCCGTCAGCACAGCGGTCTGTTCCTTCTCGGACGTCCTCCTCCTCCTCGGCTGCACGATGAGGACGCAGTGTTTGTGGTCCCGGTCCACGCGGCTCTTGCTGAGGTGGACGGCGGCGTCTCGACCGCAGGGACACTCGCTGTGGTTGATGAAGTTGAAGCCGCCTAAACGGGCGCAGCAGTTCTGACAGTACAGCTTCCCTACGGTCCACTGGGCCTGGACAGTAAAACCAATAATGTCTCAAAATCAATTAGTTTGTATAAAGTTACATATTAAAAAGTGCAAGGTTGGAACTAAGGATCAATTTTCTTCTTGTTTTAACTGTTGATAATGGCATCACACTTTACAAACCCAAAACATTTATTAAAAGATTAAATTAAACTATAAAAAAAAATCATATCCTCACATTTGAGAAGTTTAAAAAAATTAACAATCCAGTATTCTGTTGATAAACAACTTGAGACATATTGATTTTTCAAACGATTTCAATTAATTTCCTGCAGATCCACATTTTATTTAATCGTTTTTTGCAGCAATTAGTAGTTAAGTATAATTTGCTGGAGTATAAAACGCAAAGGAAGTGACTTAAGAGAGTGCTCCCTAATAAAAAGGTAATTTAGACATATGTATGTATAAACTGTACATATACACATAGAATATATGGTTTATTGATCTCTTTGAATATAATTAACAATAACAGATCTTCATGTAATTAATGTTTTGCGACCAATAATATCATCAGGGTGTATGCAGGAATCCTGAAGTCAAAGTAAGACCCTTTCCATACATTTTAAGACCTCATCGCCACTTGGGAGTTTTAACCGGTTACCTTGGCGACACACTTCACCTCACATTGACTATATACAGTATTGATTGTCCTTCCTCCTCATCTTCCAACCATTTGGACGCAGACTTGCATTTCCCCATAACGATGTTGCTTAGCAACCGGCGTAAACGGACCTTCGCGCTATCAAGCAGTGAGCGTGCGATGTCCTGTTCAGATGACGTCAAATCCAACGGGATGCCATCAATAAACTACACAGAATCACACTACACACCTACGCAATGATTACATTCAGGCAGACTGTAGAATACAACCTCTTTGGACCATTTATATAAATGCCCTTTAATACTTTTTAATAGCCTTAATTTTCGCTAAATTGATGTATCAACTTTAATACTTTTTAAGACCCTGCGGACCCCCTGATAAATTACAAAATAAGTATTGATCATCTGTTGCTGAAATATTAATTATTATAAAATAATGGTATTTTAAACATTTGTTTCAGTTTGATGTGAATCTGTATGAAGGAAAACATAACAAATTAAAAAATAAAAAAACAGGGTGAGAAAAGCAGTTTTTTTGATGATGTAAGCATTATTTTGAATGTATGCATTCACAACATCTTGTATGTGCGATCATTTCCATAGATAGAAAAAGATTATGTAATAAAATGTCTACATAAAGTGTTGCATAAACACTCAAATATAAAGATATGGTTCTTATTAGATCATCCAAAATGTCTGATACAGTGTACAACTGCAAACCAAAAGACACATATCAAAGACAACCTTAGTTTGACTTTAGTAAAAAGAGAAATTGGAATCTTAATGACAGCGACTGAATGAGAATGAATAAAAGCCCCCCCTCTTCTAACCTCCCCTCACGACATCATTTAACCCCGAATGATTGCAGCTCACTTTATGACGGACAGAGACACTCACCTGGTGAACTGAGGTCAGGATCCACTCTGGCAGCGCGTCAACGTCCACGTGCCAAATAGTGCACCCTGCCTCTGAGCTGTCCTCTGTGGCCTCCGCCTGCTGTCACATTACGGACACACAATCAGCGAGATCATCCCCTCACACACACTGATAGCACGCCATGTTTTTTATGATGAAACACAAGCTGTTATCTCTGGCTTTCCCCCCCCGACAGCTTTAGACGGCTCGCTGTGATTAGGACTGCTATGACTAACGTAACATGTCATTATGAGTTCAAAAGGTGAGATTAAAGTTAAAAATGGTTATCACTAATTAGAAATGTGGAATGATATAAATAAGAGAAAAGCAGATAAGAAGCTAGATAGTAGGGCTGCACAATTTGGAAATAAATAACTATTTGAGATTATATTTACCTATATTGGAATTGGATGTTCACAATTTCACTTAAAAATATATTAATATGATCAAAGTGTGATTTTTTAAGAGGATCTCTACCAAATAAGTATATTTTATTAAGTTTCTAGATGAGTATTTTTAGGCTTTGTCTGCAGTACCACCGTACTTCCTATCAGATATCTTACATATTTTGCCTTCACCAAATATGCTAACTGTCGCGTGAATATTGCGATTTTAATACAATTTTGATAAATTGTGTACATAATATGTATCAGTTATGAGACAGGGAATCTACGTCTGTGTTAAGGAAAATAACACATTAGTACTAATTGTGTTAGCATTATTTGTCATGTTGGGTTCTCAATGCTTTTTAAGTGAAATAATTGCCATATATATTGGTTTTTTCTATTCTAAACTGGACTGTAATGTAAGCTTATTGGTCATATATAAATACTGAACAATAAGTCATACATTCTTGATTGTAAAATGTGTTAAACTGAAAAAGATTCCCTTTGTTGTGAAAGGAAACATTATCAATCAACATATTGTTTCATGAGCTATAACTATTCAACAATTCCTTGAATGCAAGCAGCTTACCTAGCCGTGGAGTAAAGACAACGCACGAGTAGCACTTGAAATGTGTTGGTTCTTCTTGGTCGAATGCACTTATTGTAAGTCGCTTTGGAAAAACGCGTCAGCTAAATGTAATGTAATGTAATGCATGCGAAAACATCTCAAAGCAAGTTGCTAAACACATAAGAAACGCATAAGATGCACAACATGTGTACCAACCGTTGACAAACAGGTGGAGTCGACGACACATTTCCGACACCTCCTGCAGCGGAGCATGGTCCTCTCTCTTTGGGACATCTGAGGTCACGGTCCAGCTGTTGATGATGAAGATACTGAACACACAGCGGCCCTGACACGCACTTTCTTTAGGTTTATGTCAGAGTTAATTATAATGATTTTTCATTTATAGCCATTCAGCTCTATTTACTAGGAATAACACACCATGTATCAGGTTTTATAGACTTTGTTTTGCATGTGACTCTCGCATAAATGACATTAGTAATAGTATAATAACAATGTTGTTTAATGTTATAGCACCTTTTCAACTGAGTTACAAAGTGCCTTCACATACAAAGATTTAAAACACACTAAAATATACCCAAAAAAACCCGCAACTAAAACAAATAAAAAGTATAAAACATGAATACAATTATGTTCTAAAAAGTGATTTAATAGACTGGATGTAGTTTGTAGCCCTGATCCAAGACAAACAAAGTAAACCATGTTTAAAAAGACGTGTTGCTTATCAAACCCAAGGCTAGACAGCTATTTAAAAATAGGTGCTATGAGACAGGTATGAGACAAGTCAGTGCAGCGAGACAGTTAGCTATGAGGTAACCTGATGCTACACACTGTGCACCATGTTTACCAGCATATAGCATTACAGTAATAATGATGTGGTTATTATTAGAGTGAACTCCTTTAGGATTCAAAGAGGAACACATCCTGTTGTATGCATCGGCTCAAACCATGGACTTAGTTATAATATAATACACAGAGTAGGATACTTTGCTGTAAAGCCTGTTGAAACTCCATTATTAAGCTACGAGCCTAGTCATGGTGTTTATTTAGTGCAAGGGATTTCCGTCAGTGTTAGAACTACATAAACTAAGCTACAGTCTTAAATATGTTTGCATGTAAGCTAAACTACATAGCCCTCAGTGTAAGAATTACATTCAATGTGTTGCTAACTTAGCTCCACAACTTTGCATGTTTTCACCAAGACATAACATTCTTAAGATAATGACAATCAGCATGCGAGTATATTTAATAAACATACTCGCCTTGCTGACAACTGGGCATTCTTTTAGGACCTTGTAATGAAGAAAACCTGTTAAGAAACAATAAAAGTTGAGCAGCCTTTTCGCTTTAAGTAAGGCTGTGACGTCATGAGAACTGGGACGCTACGGAAAGTCTAACAGATCAAAAATAGGATAGCCGTTATGTTTTTATGAGTTTATTGACTTGTTCGTTTATTTATAAAGACAACATTAATCATTTTGAACCTATTTCTTTGATATTTAAATCAAAAAAACATTATCATATGCACACGGACGTCTTGGGTGGTTAAAAAACAATACATTATTCCAAGAATATGTGAAAACTCATCTCTTTCGACTCCACTTCGAGCGATAGAATTAACAACAAGGCACTTATATACTAATAAAAGACTGGCTTATCTATAGCCAGTTGAGTAGTACTTGAAATGTTTGGCTCTATGATACCTGATGTACTTATATGATTCTGTTTTCTTCAAGGTTGTGTCTTCCTGGTCGTATGTACTTATTGTAAGTCGCTTTGGATAAAAGCGTCAGCTAAATGCAATGTAATGTAAACACTCATGATCCACATACATTTTCTTTTCGCATTTAGTTTATTTTATTAACCGGCAGTGCTTTCTTCAGCTTGGGAAAACCAGAATGATGTTGAACACATTTAGACACTTTCATTAGGCTATATTTATAACATTTTACAGAAATGACTTCTATTGAATGTGTACAATACATGTGTTGTTTACTGCACACTGGTTTGACATAGTGTTCAATTTATTTGTAAATCTGCATCCTTCAAAAAAAAAAAAAAAAAGGTTAGTTTCACTTGAAATAATAAAGGATGACCATCATACAGTCTATGATCACCATTTAGTAATTTTAATGAAAGTAGACCAACGAACGCCAGGGGGCAGTGTCCCACCTGGCGGACACAGAGCGCTGACCGTGGTGCTGGTAAAACAACGCTTCACTACTTTGTAAAAAAGGTATTTAAAATGTGAGAATAAACAATATACTTACTGTGAACAAGGTACATGAGAAATTATATTTCTTTTTAATTGTTGTTCTCTTAATTACAAACAAAGTTGTGCATTGCACATAGGAAATTCCAAAAACCCAAATAATAATAATTGTTGTATTATTATCATTACTGTTGATTGTTGCTGTCGTTGTTTTACCTTCTTTTTCTTTTGTATAAGTATTATAACTATAGACAAACGATGCAAAACAGATCAGTTCACCAACACCATTAAAATGAGACTCAAAGTTACATTTTACATAAAAAGGAAATATTTCAAAGCTTATTTTTTCACTCAAATCGCAAAATCCACAACAAATATAGTTTAAAAAAGTAGCAGCATGAATCAGAATACCTATAGTCCGACAAAGAGGACATTTGGAAGAAGAGGAACACACATACTATTAAATGAAAATATTGTGGTTCTGTAATATATTTTTTAATAATTCCCGCATCTCCTCTGCCTCAGCTGCAGACTAAACAGACCCAAACCTCCAAACTGTGCTCCATCCCCACAGAAACATGACGCATTTTCCATCACTGGTATAAATACGCAGCATCATTCTCCGTGAGCAGCCGACACTCACAGTTCAGACTCTCTCTGCTGCGCGAGGCAGTCCCACAGTCCACTATGCGCTCTTCAAGGTGCCACGGTGTGATGCGGACCGGGCTCTCCATCAAGTAACAGCAAGCTCTCCAACCCCAACCAACGATGGAGGGCGCGAACAACACGACCGCCTGGCCTGAGTTTGACAACTCTTCCAGCCACAAAACCCTCACACCTGAAGACGAGGAGGTGAAGCTGAGTTATCAAATAGTCGCATCCCTTGTGCTCGTGGCGCTCATCCTGTGCGCAATATTTGGGAACGCGTGCGTCGTTGCAGCCATCGCCTTGGAGCGGTCTCTCCAGAATGTTGCCAATTACCTGATCGGTTCTCTGGCTGTCACAGACCTGATGGTGTCGGTGCTGGTGCTGCCCATGGCGGCGCTTTACCAGGTGCTAAACAGGTGGACACTCGGGCAGATCCCATGCGACATCTTCATCTCTCTGGATGTGTTGTGCTGCACCTCGTCCATCCTCCACCTGTGCGCCATTGCCTTGGACAGATACTGGGCGATAACGGAGCCCATAGAGTACATGAAGAAGAGGACACCGAGGAGAGCCGCGGTCCTCATCAGCGTCACCTGGCTGGTGGGATTCTCCATCTCTGTGCCACCGATGTTAATCATGCGCTCCCAGTCCAGCAGCATGGCAGAGGACAGGGCGAACCCAAAGCAGTGTAAGATCAGGCAAGACCCCTGGTACACAATATACTCAACTTTCGGGGCTTTTTACATCCCGCTGATACTCATGTTGGTTCTTTATGGGCGGATTTTCAAAGCAGCCAGGTTTCGCATCAGGAGGACTGTGCGTAAAACGGAGAAAAAGAAAGTTGCCAACTCGTGTTTGGCGCTATCCCCAGCCCTGTTTCACAAAAAGAGTCCAGGGGACGTGCATGGCAAAAGCTGGAAACGGAGCGTGGAGCCCCGGCCACTGCTTAGTGTTAACGGTGCCGTGAAGCACGCGGAGGACGGAGAGTCTCTGGAGATCATCGAAGTTCACAGCAACTCCAAAGGCAACCTGCCGCTGCCCAACACCCCCAGCTCCGTGCCGCTGTTCGAGAACAGGCACGAGAAGGCGACAGAGGCGAAGAGGAAGATCGCGATGGCACGGGAGCGAAAAACGGTGAAGACTCTAGGCATCATCATGGGCACCTTCATCCTCTGCTGGCTGCCCTTCTTCATCGTAGCCCTGGTCATGCCATTTTGCCAGGAGTCGTGCTACATGCCCCGCTGGCTGGAGGATGTCATTAACTGGCTCGGCTACTCCAACTCTTTGCTCAACCCCATAATTTACGCATACTTCAACAAAGACTTCCAGAGCGCTTTCAAGAAAATTATCAAATGTCATTTTTGCAGACCGTGATGGACATCCAGGTGACAGCCCTAAAAAACCAACAGCCTATAAGAAAGTGGGACAAGGAGATTGTTATAATGTGGCTAAAACTGAAACGAAGGCTCATAATAATAATAATGATTACTGTCGATCATCTCCATCGTTTTCAGTACGGGAATATTCCCAGAGATGTCTGTAGCCTATGCATAGATAAAGCTGTGATCGTTTAAGCTCCATGTTCCTCATCCTGTTCTGTAACATTCAATAAAGAATTACTTTTTCACATATTTTTTCGGGAAGTCATGATTTTTTAAATGTAGGACTTTGTACAAATGTATGCTTTGAAATCTTTGGTTTCTAAAATAAGTGACACAAAAATGGTGAAAAAGGAAACATTATTCAGCAAAAATATTAACAGATAAAATGTTTGATAGTAGATTCATTATTTAAGTCATTTAGACATGTCAACTCTTTGCCGCTTTTCTTGTTTTTTTATAATAGTTAATTTAGGATTTGGCATTGATAGTCAGTCGAGACATCTGTTGACTCACTTTGCCCCCTTGGTACATTATACAGCCAAATCACAATTTAAATAGTTAAAAACATACTGTGTAAATAATTAAACAAATATCCACATACTTGATTATGGTGTACGTGTCAATTCCAGTCCTGTAATGCTTCCTGAACTCCTCAACTAAAAGATATTCAAATAAAACACACTATTTTGTCGACTAATCGATTAGATTTAATCAACAGATCCGTAAAAGTGAGTTTCTCTGCAAAGATCTTTAACCAATTAGACAACTAATCGACTACTCCAATAATTAGAATTGAAGGTGCCAAAAAAGCAGCACTTATCAGGTGGACTTACATTCATTCACAGCATTTAGCTAAAGCTTTGACACAACTCCTTATATATTCTCATTTAAAGACTAAAATGGTGTTTAACAACTGCACTGAAATATGAAACGACACCCACACTGTCGTCTCTGTGTGATTTATTCTTTAGGATTTGTATTCTTTTCGTGCAGATAATCATCACCTGAATGAAACTCATGGGTGTGCATGAAAATCAGGACATTAAACATAATTGCATTTTTCTTAACAAGGCACAGAATACGCAATTTTCCAGAGGAAGCTGAAAAGACCGTGTGGGATGTCACTGTGAAGCTTCCAGATGGGATTTTTTTTCGTCGTCTTGAAAAACATTTCTCTCCATGTTAACTTCATAAAGCTTCAAGAAATATGGGTAAAACAATAAACATACAATTTATGTGCGGTAGACAGCAGAAAAAATATGGTTTTAATTACCGTGGAGTTACTTAAAAAAGGGAAATATAAGGATAACATCTCGATGATACAGGGTTAATATTTGTGAATCTAAATTAAATCACAGGGGGACGTACAGTAAGTTCTTGTCTTAAAATCCTGAGAGAATTTGATCTTGCTGTAACTGAACATGTCTCACCCTCCTCAAAGTGTCTTCAAACAGCGCCACGAGCCCCCACAACATCCCCCTCTGACCCCCCCCAGCACTCTGATCCTCTCATCTCGTGCGGGTGGATCTGCTTTATCTTATGAAACAAAGGCAATCTTTATTAGAGTGGAGAAAAAAAATAGCATTTCATCATTCCAGGGGGTGACGCCAACAGAGTGTCAGAGTGGTGGGCAAAGAGACAGAAATAAAAACATACATAGAGCGGTGATAGAAAGGTGGCTGATGAAGGGGTCGGGGGGTGCTTGTAGTGCCTTTTTGCTCACAGCTTCATAACATATAAGTCCATCTTAAGCAGGCAGTGAATGGGGCACACAGATGGATGCCGTTGTCATAGCGACATATGGTGGATGCAAACTCTGAAGGGGCCGAAGGGGCAATTACCTGATCAAAGGCCCGAGGAGACAGAGGTGTGTGTGAGGGGCCCGCAGCTGGCCCACAATACGCAGGTGTGGATTTCGTTCTTTACACAGAACATGATACAGTAAAGTGTGGCCGAGCTCGGCCTCTCTTAATGTACCTTTTTTTTTTAAGTTGTTCTTTTTTTTTTTTTTTATTCAATTAAAATACCCTTTATTAATCCTCAAGGGAAATTAATTATACGCATTAGGTCTGAAAACACATGCGTTTTTTGAATGCACATTTTATACCATTCTATTTCAATGTAAATACTGCGTTATTTAATTTGTACTATATGTTTTCTTATTTTTAATTTTTTTTTTATTATTGTGTTCTTAAAATAGTTCAGTATCTGTGTTTAATTTTTTTTTTACTTTTATATGCACCACGACACCAAGTCAAATTCCTCGTACATGTCAACCTACCTGGTAATAAACCCGTTTCTGATTTATTGTAATTGAGGTTTTCGGGCACCAGCAGAGCAGTTTCTTGCTCAAGGACACCCCAGCAGTCAGATGAACTGGTACATCTCTAGCTTTAACACAGTGTATTTCTTTGGTATACGATCTGAACTTGAACCAATGTCCCGTCAGTTACAATGCCAACTCCATACAGACACAACTACTCAGCATATGACACCTTCTGTCCTGAAACCCTGCAGCGTACAGGGGAACAACTCTCAAAGAAACTCCTCAATACACAGGGAAACCTTGTGGAGTAACATGGAATTCTGGGTGGAGTATGTGGGTGGGATCAGACACAATTTTGTTTGCCTGTCTGATAATGGACTGCTCGTATATGTTTTGGAGAGATGGGTGTTTTTTAGCCCCCATAATTGTCATAGCAGTCTGTACCAGGCGAGCGATCTGTGACTTTGACTGCACTGTCACGTTACCATACCAGGCAGTAATACCATACCTAATGATGCTCTCCAACACTGCATGATAGAACAGTAACATGAACTTCTGGTGGACTCTGAAAGCCCGGAGTCGACGCAGAAAGTACAATCGCTGTTGAAGTCGAGAGCACAGACCTTGAACATGCGCCTTCCAGCTGAGTGTATTATCTAGATGGACACCAAGGTACTTATAGGAGCTGACCTGATTTATGGGTTCATTGTGGATAACCACCGGCCTAAGGTCACCCACTGCCTTTGGGTCCCACACCATCTCCTCAGTCTTCTCTTCATCTCCCACAGTATCATACATTCTGTCGGTGTTCTGGCCCTTCTTTCAAACTATACGATATATTGAGTTAAATATCAACCTCGTAAACTCCCCCAGGACACTTGCGCTCTCGGCGGACATTAGTGTCTTTCAGAGGATATATCAGGCTTGAGTTTTAAATCTAGACTTAAAGTAATGTTATCATTCGGAGCTGGACCAGAGGACTTCAAAGACGAGTCTCTTCAGGGGGTAAAGACAGTTTGAGGGTAGGCTCAGTGAATGGAAGCGGGAAAATTATAGCATTAGAGATATCAAAAGTAATACACATTGAATAGACTTCTGTAGTGTGGAGGGATTTTATTGTCGTTCCCACTTTCCCAAGGTCACAAACTTATAAATGCCTTAGGACAATCATTTGTCTTACAGTAGGTGTTTGGACCAGTCTGAATGTATGGCAAATACATGTTTTACATTATTTTGTTGACCACTAGTGCAGTGCCATAGTACCATGCTGCGGCATTGTGGTGTGTTTGAATATTTTATTATACTAAATAGGATTTTAAAAAAAAGGGGATAAAGGACCGCCACCACCACTTGGGACATAGATACAAAAAGACAAGAAGCCAAGAAGAGGATCGTTAACTGAGGGGCAGAGTTTCAAAATAAAGTCATTTTTATTTAAATGCAATCAAAAGATAAAGGAAACCCAGGAAATGTTGCTGCATGATATAAATCGCTGGTTAGAAAAAAAAAAAAAAACTAGTTTACATTTTTTTTAAAACCATCTTTACCAGCCTCGCAGATGGGGGTGCTGCAGCCCCCTCAGCACCCCCCCTTCCCGCGTCCATGGCTGTGGCTCAGCTGTTCAACCGTAGGGTCCCTGGTTCAACGACTGGTCAATACGTCTAAACGCTAAATGTGATAATGTCGAATAAATGTATTCTTTGATATGGTTTAGTCTTTTTCCGGCTACAACATGGTTAAGTTTACGAATATTAATACAAATCCCTCTTTGCAATGTTTACCAGCCTCCTTAGGCTTTTCAATCATTAAACTGGAATAAATACAATATTGTTAACATGAAAATATGATTTGTTCGTTGTTTAGAGTTATTCTAAGGCTTTACTCATTGGGAACTCGGTATGAGATAGAGCAGTGGTTCTCAACTGGTCAGGCCTCGGGACCCACTTTTTCCTTTGTCAATAAATTGCAACCCGAAATTTTGAACCACTCAAATCTATTCAACAAAAAAAATGGTGCTGTAATACATACGCTTTTCAGCATACAATATCGATTAAAGTGAATTAGCATAGAGTGCATAATATCCCTTCACAGAACTAAAGTATGCTTCCCCCAGGAGATTTTTTGAAATACTAACAAACTACGCATTCTGGTACTCTGAGAAGAAAATAAATAAATCTATTACTACCTGATATATTTATAATATGTTATGCCATTGTTTGTTTTTCACTTAGTTCTGACAGCTGAACTTTCTGCTCCTCACAGAGAGAAGAGTAACGGAGAGAGTCTGTGTGAATTACTTTAAATTGTGGGTATGTAGATAGCCCCCATTGTTCTGTGACCTGTCAATCATCAAACCGGGGGTCGTATTTCATTATGTGTTCATTTTTATCTGAAGTTGTACCCATGGATGTTTAAAAAAAAATGTCTACCGCAAAGTTATTCTCCGTCGGGACATCCGGCAACAATCTTGATTCTGATTGGCGAGAAGACTCGAAAAAATATCAGCAAAGATGTTTTATTGAGAAGATGATCACGACGTGACAGACATTTTCAAAACCATTTATGGTCTCCGGTACTTCTAGTCCAACACCTACTGCATGTAAAAAAAAGGTTTGACTGGTCGCGACCCACCAGTTGAGAACCACTGAGATAGAGCACACTATTAAGATGTCAAATCTGCCTGTTTTACACACTTTGACTAACAGGGGGGTTCAGATGAAGCTCATGAGATGAACCCTTTTGCGAACCAATTGGCTGGAAAGCTTCAAAGCTTCATAAGGCTTCATCTCGCCATCACTAGCAGCAAGTAATCATAAACAGCTAGCAGAACTGAGACCAATGTATCCTTAATAATACGTTATGCAGCCTACCTGTAGCAGCAACCATGACAGCAGAGACAAAGGAGGAAACAAAGGGCCACCAGGTGCTTTTTATACTCTGCTCTAATGAGGGGAGTGTTTGGGGGAGGAGTCAGGCCTTGAGCTGCATTCAGGAGCCATGTTAGCTTTACTATTTCCATTCAAAGTTTACTGTTGGGAAAATACTGAATGTACTCTTCCAATATCAGAGTCCACATGATAACAAAGGTATCCCAACTGTAGCTGTGTACATGACAGGATGTATGATTACCTAGAAGAGCATCAGGACTGTTTTAGGCCTATGATAGCTATGTGTTACGACCATAGACTGTATATATAAAGGTTACGACCCTGGGTCGTTATGTCATGTGTGTGCAGATATTTTCCCCTCCTCCTGTGAGAGTCTGTGTGGCTGTGTGTGTGTGTGAGTGAGCAGGTGGTGCCCGTTTAATGATTGGCTGCCTTCGACAGGCTGATTGGTCCACTTGAGGAAACAGGAGCATTTAAACTGCAGCCATGCAGTTCCTCTGCCTCTCTCCCATTGACCTCTCCTACTCCCAACGCCGCGATTGGTGTTGAAAATCTGATCTGTTGTGCTGTGTGTTTAAATCTACCGATTACCGGGCCTAAACCGATACATAAAAAAACACAGGGAATTAATGCTCCTGTTTCCTCAGGTGGACCAATCAGCCTGTCGAAGGCAGCCAATCAGCTCACTCACCAGGCCCGGTTCTATGGGGGTGCGTCAGTTGAGTCGTTATGCACCCTCATTTGAAAAATGAAAAGTGAAAAGAAGTGAAAAATATTACATATATAATAATAATAGTAGTAAGAATAATAAGAAGAAGCATTTAGTTGAAATAAAATAAATTGTAATTGTGGTTAAATAACATTGTCTGCTGCATTTATTTGGTCAATTTAAACGGTAAGTAACGTTATTATTATAGGTGCGCGTGACCTGTGCCGCTGCACGCTCGTCATCTGCAAGGTGCTTACACAGCAGTCAGTGATGGACATCAGAAAATGGTTAAAACAACCAGCCCTTATCGTCAGCAGTAACACTGCATCTACTGCAGGTAATAACAGTTCAGATCATGGGGACATTACGTTACCCGCGGCCACTGTCGTGGACAATAACGCCCGACTCGCCGGCTTTGCCCGCCTCGCCCACGGAGGCAGAGCAGCCGCAGCCGTCTTCGTTGCCCCAAACACCGCCACCCCTCATCGGCCCGCAAGTGCCAGAGGACCTCAGCAAAACAGAGCCTGCCCAAGTATATTTAAAAAAGTACCCAACTCGCCTGTACAGTGGGGTAAGGGGTTCATTTTGCAGCTCATGGTTTCAAAATGGTTGCCTTCACCACAACTGGCTAAAACAACTGGCGCCATGCTCTTATAGGCTACGTGATAAGGGACTGGGAAGGCATGAATCAAGCAAAGAGCACATAGATCTATAGATCTCTTCATTTTGCTCTCAAAGTGCACCAGATTGATGCTTTTAACTTCAATATTTAAAAATCTTAGAGGAGGTGAGGACCCCCCCTAGAGGGTGTTAGGTCCACTCCCCACTTATAAAAATAGCACTTTACCACTGCACCCTCTCTAATCTCAGATGCACCCTGAGTCATGTTGTTCTGGAACCGGCCCTGTCACTCACACACACACAGCCACACAGACTCTCACAGGAGGAGGGGAAAAATATCCACACACACATGACATAACGACCCAGGGTCGTAACATATGTGATTAACATGATGATTCAGTCTCTATGGAGATAGACATATGACAAGCATGCTCATTTCTGACGTGGAGCTAATCTGAAGTAAACATTGTATACTGCTTTGTATTCCTCCATCTTGTGACTGTGTAACTCCCTGTCTTAGCAGCATGTGAAGGACACGGTTCAGGAACTAGTTGTACCAAATGCTCTGTATGTGAGGACTACTTCCATTCTTGAGAGGATAATACATGTATCCTGATACTGAAGCTCAAGACAGTGACCAGTGAGATTTTTCGAATATTTACCAATAATAAATGTGACACAATTCCGAATACCAACCCTTGGGTCCCAGGAATGCACCCTCCAAGTGTCAAAGAACAACCTATTTTTCTCAAAGTGTTCTCATTCTTTACACTTCATGATGCACGCTACTTATAACAAATTACACTGGTTATGGTTCAGGCCCTTCCTAAATCCAGGCCATGGTAACCATTCTCACATCTGGAGGAACATTGATTGCATTAAAGCTTTTCTCTGCATCTCACCCGGTAACAAGGCAAGAATACAAAAGCACATCCCACGGAAAACTGATTCCTCATGGAGCTAACCAAACACATAGAGACACAGAACGTGTTGAGAGCAACCAGCTGTTCAACTCTCTGACCTGACCCACAGGTACACACAGAAACAGAGGCTCAACTTTAATTCGAGGGAGAGCGTTAGCGTACTGTACGGATAGCTCCCAAAACAATTAGCCTAAAACGTGTATTTTCCTCTTCTTAATATCAGGAAAGCAGAAGGTCGACACCTCTTCTGTATGAAAGACTTTTGGTTTTGGCTTGTTGAAAGCTAATGTACTCTCATGATTCTTGCTGTTTTGAAGTTGTTTTTCATAGTTTATAGCACTTAATGTGAGTATCTTTTAATAAAAGTGTAAGATAAATGGAATTGTATAATTTAATTACCTAATGACACTTGAACTTGCGGTATAAAATGAGTGGAGATAATCACTGCCTCATGCAACTCTGAAACTAGAGACCCAGAGCATTCATATTAATTGAGTCAGTTATATTTTTGGCAGACTTTACCCTCCATAAGCACCGCCCCAGACATTGCTTAAAACAACGCATGAGCAGTACGTTAAAAAAGACAGTTATTACTATATTTCTTTACTCTTTTTTTTCATTTTGTGGCAAATATTTAAGCGGTTAACTAAATTGGACATGAGCAGGGGTTTGATGTAAAATGCAAAATGTAGTAAATGGGGCTTTAAAATGTATGATATGAGCAATAATAATAATAAAGAAAATGGTTCAGGACAGAAAAACACAGTTTGCTTTTTAAGTGTTTTTCTGAAAAGCAATGCGCACAAATATGTAGCTGTGAAATAATCTTACCAACAAAGTGTGATAAAGTATTAAAAATGAGTTTTAAAGAAATGTTTTACACTTGCATATAGGATTTATTGTAGTTCCAAATAATACTTTTCCTCTGCAGCGTGGCGCCATGGTGATGACTGCTGTCACAAAGAGACAGAAGTTACAATTAAACAAAAAAACATCTGTTTTGATGCATTTCCTCCACAACACAATTGTTATGCTGTCTAAAGGTGTAGTCCCTCCTAACAACAGGATTTGTCAGATTTGTCTTTTTGACAAGAGACATTTCAGAGGATAATTCCTCAAAACAACAGAAAATATCGGCTGACAAAACCATCAAACTTTACCAATTCCAAAAAGTCTCTTGGAAATGTGCCGGGCATAACTAACCCCTCTCAATCACTGTTTGAATGTATGATTGCTGATGCCTGTGAAGTCTCGAGGTTTGTTGTCTACGCTTCCTCAGAGAATTCCTCTGAGTGCACTTGGCGGTAAATAAGCCTGCGTATTGGAGGAGGTGAAGAGTGTGGATTACATTTCAGCCATACGCTCTTGAACTGATCAGTCATGTTTCCCTCGCAGCGAACGCCGGTGGTGTTTTCTGTCAGAGGAATTACGTTACGGGCTCTCACAGCCTCGCAGAGATAAACCCTGCTTGGTTCTCTTTTAGAAACCGTTGTTGTTAACACCCTTAGAGGCAAACAGCGGAGTAGGAAGATTCTCTTTTGGAAGGAAACAACATTACATGTTAGGTAGTCAACATATGATGGATATAAAAGGGGGGAATTCAAAGTGGTGCCTTAGATGCTATGTAGTCCCTGCATGTATGTGATTACAGCATATTTCTAATCATGTTGGTAGCATGAGCCAGAATCTTTTCATAGACATGACCTCAAATCAAATGTGGTGCAGTCTGTGATGCTTGAGCCCTTTCATTTTTGTGTCTTTGGAACGGAACGATGGAAAATGTAGGCCAGACAGATACTTGATGATTAAAAAAATTATAATATGTATATTTAATTATAAACATTAAAATACAGTATATTTTCAATCAATCCAAAATGTAAGTTAATTGGGAAAAAGCTTCAGAAGAGCTTATATTTATTCATGTAATAACGCATATGTGAGATCACCAAATAATTTTGTGCAGACCAAAACATCTCGACAACTGACCAGTCTAACATAAAACTGTTTAATAGCTGCATTGTTCAACAGGGCAACATGGTGGTTTCACAAAAATGACTTTTTTCCCCCAAAATGTTAGGGTGATCATCAACCTTCCCTGTGTGAAAACAAAAAACATGGCTGACGCGGGTTTGGCAAGAATGTCATGAATCTTTCACATAATAATAATAATAATAATACATTTAATTTCTAAGCGCTTTTTCAGGTGCTCAAAGAGACTTTACAGTGGTGATAAAAAGGAAATACAATACAAATATTAAAACAGCAACACAACATAATTCCCACTTTACATGACATACACATAATATTAACAGTACCCAGAGACTTATTGAAAATACTTACTTGTAGCGATTGCATACAGTAGTTCCCTATAACTTCATTTGGTGACAGAATGCGATGCGAACAGCAAAGAATCACCGTGCTTTATCTCGAATGAGCTTTACAGACGACAGTAAACTATACAGTTGCTCTTCGACTTTCTTCCTCACATTATAAGTAAACTGCATTAAACATATTTCCAGCAGTCTGGCTTTAGTGTTCAAATTGTTGTTCAATGTCTTTGCTCATGCACAAGCTTTGTCCCTTTTCTTTCCATTCCTCTCTTAAGTCTTAGAGCCTGGTCTGATTTTGGCTTCCTGGACCTGACCCGATTGAACCTGTGCCATCATCGCTTTGTTTGTGCACTCATTTTTTAGTGGGACATCAAACAGAGGCTCATTGTTTGTTGTGCTGTTGTATTTGTACCTTCTGCAGGTGTTCCAGCTGATTTACGAGAAGAACAACGTCATAATTTGGTCTGCATGTTTCAGATCATTGTATTTACTGAGAGTGTTATGAAAGTTGCAAATAAAAAGGCATAAGAAATACAAATAAACAATGTAAGGTCGACTCTCAAATGTGATTATTTTCTGTTCTGTTAGCAATATAAGGACCTTTTGGTAATACTTTTTTAATGACACCCTTGTCTATAATGCATTATCCCATACTTAACTGCACAGGACACACTGCAATTTGTTTTCAAAGGTAATGTGCCTAAATGAAGGCTTCAATTTCCGTAAAGATCAGACCCAGGGTCAGAAAGTACTGCCTAGTGTAAGAGAACAAAACACCCATTATTCTATTTCTGTCTTCCCATCTCTTGATATTTTTCAAGGTAAGGGAGTTGTTGTGGCATCAGAGATGACAACACTGCGGGCAATTGGACCAACAAGCATTTCCGCTCACTGGCTGCAGAGTGCAGAGAATGAGACGCGGACAGATGCAATTACTAAGGATCTGCAATTTGAGTCAAGAGCATCTGGAACAAATTGTCACTTACAGAACATCCTGGTCGAATGTATGAACCAGAAGTGTCAATTGTCAGTCAACTGTGCTGAGAAAAAACGTTGACATTTATTTAAATAAAAAGTGATTCATCTGTTGCCTGTTCCTCTTGTACAGCTTTTATTAGAGTTCATCATCTTGCGGGAACATACTTTATGAGGACTCAGCTTCTTTCCTAGCACCAGTGGCGTTTCTATATGTACAAAAGAGGTGGGGCACAAAAAACTTAGATGTCTATAAGCTTCTGCAGTGAGGTTCATGGCTGGTGAGGCACTGGCACTGACTCTTCTTTACAAATATTATATTTTGACCTAAATATAATATTATTTTCAAAAGCCTCTTTAGTCTGATGCTTCGATTAATTTTAAACAGACAGTTCAACAGACGGATACCCAAAAAATGTAATTTTATCATTTAAATATTGAATTGTTCTCTCTTAGTAAGATCCCATTTTCAATAAAATTGTGGTCTTACCTTGACTTGAAGATGAAGTCCATTTGCCTATCCTTCTGGACAAAAATCTCTATTACTTTTTTTGCAAAAGTCCTCCTTATCTTCTTGTAGTTTCAAAAGTCTATCATAAATCTAAATGATGGATTTATGATTCGAAAATTATAAAGTAGGGTAGACATGTGGATATTATCCGGCTGAACAAAACGTAGATTTATCTAACAGCTACGTTTCCCACAGATCTTATTTTGAGCTATTTTCTAAAATCCTAAGGAGAAATCTCATTGCTTTTTTGTGGAGGGAAGCCATGCGCAGCTTACTTCCTGGTTTTAGGACGTGTCTCTCTCCTCCTCTTCACACACCACACTTTTCGCGGCACACGTACTTACAGCCAATCAGCTCTGAATTATGTGAGATGACGTATGGTGGGGATGGCAGCTCTATGCCCCTATGGTCATTATTTTTTGCCACACACATTAAATAGGAAAATACTCTGAGCATGCGCAGTGTAGTTTTTACAGTCACCGTTCACTTAGACAGTGAGAGGGAGGGGCAGGATCGGGTTTTGTCCCACATGGCTCTAAACAAACAGCTCAATAGGCACACACTGTAGACACTAATTAGAAGAACACATACTAAAACAGCAATGTACAGACGAATCAGATGATTAAACATGATCTTAAAATATATTTTATATATATTTTAATTTATTTTTTGCATTTTGTTATAATCATTATTTTAATACTTTGGTGGCCCACCTAGTGTCAGCCCCTAATGACCAGTCGCCACTGCCTAGCACACAAAGCTAGGTTTAACACGGCTTAGCTTGTTGCTATTACATTTGTTTGCTAATGTTAGCTACATTAAGCTAATGTTAGCAAGCTTTGTTTTTGCGACCAACGCTTGTCTCTTAATCGGTTTCTTTTTTTTCAAAACACATTTTGCAATGGTGGACCGCAAAATATATCAGCTAGTAGTTTGGAAAATATCGATATAAAGATACTCAATGTTGATGAATTTAATGTTTATCAGACAAACACAATTAGCTAGCTAGTGCTGTACAACAAATGAAGACTACTTCGCAGGGAGGAGAGCTTGTGTTGGTCACAGAAGACACAAACCTTGAGGTAATGGCCGTAGAAAACCAAATTCAGCTAGCGCAAACACCACCGCCCGGAGTCATGCAAGTCTGGTGGCCAGCATCCAGCTTTGAACCCCTGGAGAAAAAACACTTATATCAGTCTAGGATAAGAGGGCGAATTCACGATTGGTTCGGATTCCTTTTAATCCATTTATGGTCGTGTCAAAATGGTAAGCCTTGATTTGTGAAACTTTCGCAATATGGTTAAGTTTAGGCATTGACATTGAGTGGTAAAGGTTAGGGTAGATTTTAATTTAGCGCCTCTCAAAAGTTGACAACCAGGTGTTTCTTTTTTTGCCAAGCTGTATCGCTGTCCATTTTTGCTTTTTTATTCTTTAGCCATTCTTTTTAGATTTCTCTTAGCTAATTATGCCCCAGTATCAGTAGGGTATGCATTAAGAATGATTATGTACATAGTCCATTTGATAGTCCTACTTGCTTATAAAGGCATATAAAAGGCTCATTATTAAAATGACCTGTTGAGATTCGGCTTTTAGTTATGTTAAACTCCATCCTACTCCTAATGATTCAAGAAGAAAACATCTATTTGAATAAAAAGATTAAAATGTGCATTTCATAAACAATACAATGACAGGTGATTCAGATATATATTTTGAATGCTGTATGAAGCATTTTAAAATACTACTCATAGAGATAACAACATTCAATCAATATTAATCTGATCCAGAACACAAACACATTTATATTCATCCTTGCATAGCGTTCCTTTGTTTTATTTAATTGCAGCAGCAGTGCATTGTTTCAATTGTCTTCCCTGGCTCGGCTTACAACCAATTAAGAGACGACAGTGCACTACATGCACAGATTGAATTTACTGGCTTTTAGTATGGAGACATTGGCCTCACTTTCAGACATCAATACAGAAAAAGACTAAGGGAGAATGTCACAAAAGGTCTCAGTTCTCACCACGGCAAGCAGAAAGCAACAAACAAGCATCAACTTAAACAGCCTCCCTCATGAATTTGCAAACTATTGTTGAATTATAAATGAGAGGCCGGTCGGGGAAACATGGTTAAATATTCAAAGAAAATTCATTTTAACAGCTTGTTAGGGCGAAGGTGGAAACCAGATCAACAACAGACAGATGTTATCTGTCTGTCTACAGGGCTACTTAAGAAAAATATCAATCTGTGCTTATTATCAAACGTCTGTTTTATACGGAGTCCTTTTTTCTAAAGTTCAACCTGTATTAATTGTAATGTGATTTTGAATGTGTTTAAGAGACGATTGAACAACTTATGAATCACGTCTGAAATTGTGAGATTCGCTGGAATAAAAGGACATCTTCAGAGTCATCATTAAAGACTGTGAAGGAACTGCAGAGTAAGATTCCTACAGAGAGAGTCAGAGGAAACACAGAGGACGGTGTGAAACAGGGAGGGTCACTGCATGGAAAACCAGCTGAGGAAATGCCTCCCATTTGGCGAAACAATGGGCTCTGCTACAATGACTTCACTGTAAAAATGAAGACACTATAACTTAGGAATTGTATTATCGGCATGTAAGACAAAAAATAAAGTTAAGGCATCAATGCAAACGTCAGGACTGCCTCAAAACTAATATATAAGGCTGTGATACATTATATAAAGTCTTCAGTTCTCTTAACTTCCACCAGTCTGAACTGGAAATTGCAGAGGTCTGGCACAAAGTATGGTAACTGTAAATGGATAGTACATAAACAAATTGAATGTCTCTCAAAAACGCAAGGTTTTGGATAGCCCTTAAAGTATCGGAACTTTGAATCGGAATAAGTACACAGTATACTGTCTATGTAGTATAGATCACTCTAAGCCAACACTTAATCATCGCCTTGCGTGATTATCAGTCCATTAGAAGAACATTTCTTACAACTCCCTTTAGGTAATCACTGCAGTCTTATCAAATGTTTTTATCTCCAGTCTTGTTTTGCATCATAGGTCAGAGAGAAGAGTGCTCGAATAGGATGACTTTTGAATGGTTGGAGAGGCTGGAGAGCCTGGAGGGCCTGAAAGCTCCGATCCGAGAGTATATATCTGCGTCTGAGCAGGCGCCCCAGGACAGGTGAGGGCTCGGCGGGGTGGTGTGGGTCCCAGGCAGGTGGAGAGGGAAGCCCAGGACTGAAGGTGTTGGAGTGAGAGAAAGTGGGGTGTGGAGCAGAGGCGAAGGCAGCGCAGGAGGTGGGGGGAGTGGCAGTGGTGGGGGCGGTAGTGGGGCGATGACAGTGGGTGTCACCAGGGTTACAGTTTGTAAAGGTGGTGGTCTACCTGCAGGGACCGTCCCGTTTTTGTCTGGTAGTTCCTGACATGACACTGCATGTTTGAGTGTGTAGGTGGCGCTGTGGTAGAAGCTGTAGTACTCCAGCGCATGCCTCGCCCGTGCCATACTCAGCCTGCAGGACACAACACAAACCAACAAGACGTAAGTCAGCACAAGTTTGTCTTTGGTGGAGTCAGAGCTTGGTTAGCCTAGCCTAGCATAACGTCTGGAAGCAGCTAGCCTGGCACTGTACAAGTTCAAAAATCAATAGGAATGGATACACCAAAAAGTACGTATTTCTGGGAATTGCATGTCTACCATAACAGGATCTTAATTGACTTTCCCTCTGCATTTTTTTTAATTATTATTATTAGTCAATTGTATTGAACATGTTAGAAACAAAACAAAATAAATAAATTATAATTATAACAAAGTTCAAGGTATACAAAAATAGAAAATATATTCTCAAATTGTTTCCGTCATGTTCAAAAGGGGCAAGAAGAAGCGTAAACACATTACTGGTCCCCCTCTAGCATACATTGTTCATGAAAATAAAAGTTTAGGTCATCAACTTCCGTGATATTTGATTCATTGTTTTAAACAAATCATTTCTTTGTACAAAACGACCAAAAACAAATAACTTTTACAACGACAAGAAATAGCAAGCATGGTCCTGCTCATAACCAGTCAGGGTTTGCTTTCTAAATAATTGTTTTAGTTTAGATAAAGTTGCACAGTATTTCAGCTCATCATTGCATTATTTTATTAGCAGCAACAAGTAAGATGCTGGTAGAGATTGCCGCCATTTAAAAAATGTCTGTGAAACGAGGCTGTTCTAGAAGTTTGGTGACTTGTAACGTATCAGAATTTGGTAATTAAGTACTTGTTGATTCACGTATTACTCTCCGAAATGTACACACCTGTGTCTCAGCTGTAAGAGTTTGTAGAGCAGCAGCAGTATTAAAGCTCCTGCAAGAGTCACCAGAAGAACAGCTATCCGCGCATCCAGGCTCCAGCAGGATCTCCCAGAGCCCCCTGGAGAGCCACAGGTCCTGGGGGGCTGTGGCGTCTGCAAGGGGCCCTCCATACCTCTCTTAGGGTTAATGATGGCCTGGAAGAGGAGAGTCTCAGGTGTGGGAGGGATCTGGAGATGTGTGATGCTGGTTACCTGATAAGCATCTCTGCCAGGTTTCATCCAGATGGGAAAGATTGATTGAGTGTTGTTTGGTGTAAATTATTTCCACATGTTGAACACACTCTGAGAAGCGTGAACAGGTGACTCCGAGGTGGCAGCTTCCGATGCCTTAGGTGCTCTGTAACAGAAAAGGCTGTCAATCAATACTTGTTTCAAAATGAAGCTTCAAACAGCTTCACAAAGAAAGCCGCTTATAGATCTGGGAATTACACACCACTTTCCATTTGTATCCTCCCCGTCTTACCAACACACCCATAACAGTTTTATCCATCTGGCAAAGTATAAATGTTGCCTTTACGTATGGTAGTATGGTAGAGCTCTGTTTCTAAGATGTTAATAACTTCACTGTAACAGCATGCGGCTTTTAACGCTGATCTTGCTGAACCGGAGTGTTTTGCATTGAGAATAATTTGCATATAAATAGGCACATTATTCATCGAAAGTTTGCATATTATTAATTAATTTAAATATGTGAAAGCATAGAATCGCAATTTGTTAGTCAGTGCAGGGGTGCATTTAATAGGGTAAATGCAGATTCCGCGGTTTATGAGAAATAAATTACATTATTTCTAACTAGTCTCTAATTTCCTTTGCTGCCACATTACACAGGTTTCCTGCTGTGTAACATAATAAATAAATCAAAAGAATAGTTTGAAATCATCAGCACTTTTAGTAAAAGCGTTGTTGTACCACAAATTATTATAATTATAGCAATAACCAGGCCTGACTACTACTCTCAATGTGTTTAAATGTATTGTAGTTTTCAGAGAGTTAAACAGAGAGAGTTGTCTTGTGTTGTAATTTAAATCAGTGAACAGAAATAAAGAAAAAACATGCTCTCTAAAAACCTTTAAACTTGAACTGACTCTGAAAATACAACGAGAAATGTGCGACTTACTTCGATTTAATGTGACGGTGTTGTAGTTGATAAATATGTGAGAAAAATTGAAGTAAAAAAAATAACATTAGAAGAGCACTGGTTACAAACTGTGTTGCTTTCCAGGACCGAATGTGAAGTCCTGAGCACGCACCAATGGGAGGAAGCCGGTGAAAACAGCAGGAAACAGTGCACTTCCCTTACACTCCATGCAGAGATGTGATTGGAGAGCACTTCCTATCGCCATGGATACAGGAAACTGGTCAAGGATGTCTTTGTATAAGGAATATATTTGGAGTTGAGTCAGGGTCTGAGGAAAACACACACAACATGGATCCTGAGGGTAAAAATGTACTTAAAACTGGATACAATTTCAATTTATAATGAGTTTCTTGCAGACAACCATAACTCTGATAATTACACAAATGAAACGGAAAAAAATCTCTGTTGGTTTGAAATTTGCTGGATACATTTGGAAACATTTACATATACAAACAAACACGTTAAATGGGTCTAGTCGTTTTTAGACATTTTAATGTGGAAATATTGTGCATATTAATTTTATTTTCAAAATCCATAGTGACAGTGTTTGTCGGCTGGGATTTATAAATACTATATATATATATATTATATATATATTACATAATCAACCACAGGAATGGTGATTTGGTATTAATGTTTTTAGGCAGGAGTAATGCTCAGGGGCCCTTTCGACCTCATAAATATGAATCTTCTCAGGGAACACTTTTAAATTAGTAAAAGTTAGTTGATATAGCCAAATAAAGAAACAGATTTTTAAATGTATTCAAGTAGATGTAAAAGTTCTTCTTAACTTTTCATAAAACAATGGGAACTACAGTTCAAAAGCCCTGCTTGAAAAAAAGTCTAGATACATAGAAGACAAGTTCGTTGAGTCGAATTCTTGGAATGGGATTGGCCTTCCAGCAATCTAATTTGCTCACTTCTACTTCTTCAATCCCCCCCCCCGCAGGCGTCTGATTGGATTCAAGCCTTAACGCGCCGCAGACGGACCCGGTGGAATCTAGGGGTTAAGAACATGGCCTGCGGTCAAACGAGCCGTCACCTGCAGAGTCTAGCATTAAAGATCACCACAAGCGGTATGTAAAATACGTCAACATCTCTACAGGAACAGTTTTTTCTTGAAAATGAAAATATATACAAATATGGAAATTGCTTTAGTCCCCTGAAGGAGATTCATGCACCGGTGTAGCTTCTGAACAACCTAGATCTTCCTCTTCTTCAGCCGGCTGTCGCTGAAGACGCTCACACGCTGGTTCTCTTCCAGCTCTTTGATTCTCTGACGCAGAACCGCAATCTCTTTGTTTTTCTCCTCCTGGAAGAACTGCAGCTTCTGAGGGCGCACACACACACACACACACACACACACACACACACACACACACACACACACACACACACACACACACACACACACACACACACACACTAACATATGTGTAATGTGAAAAGGAATGTTTGATTGGCGGTGGTTCTGTTTCTTAAAGTTACATAATATATATATATATTTGGATCCTTTCAGATCTGTTCCCTTTTTACACACTTAATTGTTGAATAAATGACACTCAATGAGCTATGATGACAACATGAAAACAGGATATAAGAAATTATTATAAATGTGGAAATGTGTTAAAATGACTAAATAAGTCTCTAAATTGTATAAATATTTAAAACCTTTACCACTTGCACATTTTACACAAGCATCCATCAAAAGGGCCATAAAACCATCAATATTTCAAGAGATATTGCAAGAAAATGGACAATATCAAGATGCTGTATGTGCCATTCTATCACACATGAACTGTGTGTTATGGGTTAACCAGGAACCAGTGATGCAGGGGTAAGAGTTGTTGTATCACACACCAGAACTGTTATTGGATCAAATCGACTCACAAAAATATGCAATCATAAACCACCTGAACCACACGAATCGCCAACTTTATGCAATATAGTTGCACAGTTGTGAGAATATAAGTTTGAGACAAGGACAGAGGCAAGCATATGAGCATGTATTTGAAAGAGACAGAAAGTGTACTACAGAGCAGTGCAAGAATGAGTCCTAAAACCCGGAAATGAGTAAGTATTTGCCACTTCCTGTTCCCTCGTCTTCAAGTCAATGTTTTTTTTGGTTAGATGCCTGAAATAAGGTATATTGCTAACAAAGGTTAAGAGATTCAACATTATGGACATTAAGTCAGTAAGTGCAAATATTTTGTCAAACAACATTTCACTGGGTATGAAATGTAGTGGGATTAGTAGATTAGTGGGAAATTAGTAGTGGGATGAAAAGTAGGAATGAAACTTTAGGGCACAAAATAAATTGCGTGTTCAAGGGATTCGCTTTTATACTTAAAGGTGGGGTAGGTCATTTTGGAGAAACCAGCTGGAGTGCGCTAGAATTTGAAAATACACAACAGGAAAAAATCTGCCACTTCCTTACAGAGCCCCTCCTCCAACACACACGAACGCGCACATGACCAATGAGGGCACGAGATAAGTTTGTGCCCAGATGGAAGGCTGACAGGCAGGTAGGCCATCCAGTTACTTTAGCCGGGCCGGCTCAGATGATTGGTTGCTTTTTACAGTACTACGGCTTCCACAGATGACATTTTTTATGTATTTATTGTCATTGCTATCGGGATGTTAAGAGCATTCCATGGAATATAATAAAAAGTGTTTCTGAAATAAATAACATACCCCACCTTTAAATCCTTATTCTAGGGAACAAAACATAAAATAGAGTAGTGCAGGCACATTAACACAGTCTGACCTCTAGATCAGAGCTTTGTCTGGGGGGGGGGGGGAATAGGAACAAACTTAACAAAGGCAGTTTGAAAGTGAAGGGGAGACAGCCGTTTCCGTGCCACAGAAGCAGCCCACATTAGTCCCGCCTGTGCCAGTGCAGGTCAACAGATGCAGAGAGATGGTGGCTGTCGTGAAAGGCTTGCCGCTATCTGATTGAGCCAGTATTCAGGGGACGAATAAATGACACAGAACGAGGCCAGCTCCGACGCAGGTCCAGCTCTCATTTATCTGTCTAATACGTTTTGACGGCGGGCCAGGCCGAAATGGAGAAACTCTTAGCTCTCACTCAATATCTCTGCCTGGCACCCTCACAATCCTCCGATATTGGAGAAGAGAGTAATATTAAAAGATCTGTTATCTAGTTGGGGTTTTGATCCGCCCCGGCAACCTGCTGGAAGAGGATGGAGGACTGTTCTCTAAAAGCACAATGACGATATTAAAAAAAAGTGTCTTCATTATGAGACTTTAATTAGTTTATTCATTCCTAATAGCTTGAGTAGGGATATAATGATACAATTCACTATATTCTGTTTGTTTTTTAATTCATACAACTATTTTAGGGTCGTGTACAGACTGTGTTAAACAATGCATGTTTCCTTTTTATTATGAATGTAAAGCGGATGATATTTTTTGACAATAAATAGCATGCATTAAATATTTGTGTAGGTCATCGGTGTCTTGTAATAGTTGCACACAACTTGTCCTCTATCTTCTCGTCTATTTGATCTTTTGTTTAAGGTAAGCTATAGCATCACCAATATGAATACTTTCATCCAGGAGATTGCTGTTCGTGTTCCAATTAAATCCGACGTTAACATCTTATCTTATCTTCCGTCCTTTCGTGAACCCCCGTAGTTATTTGAACCAAACACCTGCCGTTTCCTGAACCTCACCAGTTCATTGGATAGCTTAACAGGTTCGACACCACAGGGCTACACTGGCGCACTGATTGATCCTGTTGTCCGCCATTCTTAGGACACCACAAAAAACAATCAATAACTCATCGCTAGGACACAATGTGAAGATGATGAGATTAAGAATGATGATGACAATTTAATGGGAACACCT
Source organism: Harpagifer antarcticus (assembly GCA_902827135.1). Taxonomy (NCBI): domain Eukaryota; kingdom Metazoa; phylum Chordata; class Actinopteri; order Perciformes; family Harpagiferidae; genus Harpagifer; species Harpagifer antarcticus. The sequence goes on from CADEHL010000394.1 coordinate 421,770, forward strand.
ATTATTATGTTGTTGAAGATGATATCACTTTTGTTATTCAAAGAGGAAAATGTTGTTGATAAGTGATGATGCTCACTGGCATATAATTAGTGAATACAATGGATGAGCTAATGGAGAAGTCAGAAGGGAATCACTAGCACGTACCGTATCTCTCTTGACTGAAACATGGCTCCACCAGGATATTTCTGACCCCAATGTTTCCATCGATGGCTTTCAGGCTTTTTGTTCTGACAGGGATTGCACCAAGAGCACTAAGCCTAAAGGCGGGGGCTTGCCATTCTAGAAAACAACAGGTGGTGCAAACCTAATCACATAACAATCATCAAGGAACGTATATCTTAACCGGCCATTTTTCGCTGTGGGCCTCACATGCCATTAATGTGACTAATGGCGCGTTTCCACTACAGCGCGGAGCCCTGTTTAAGAGGGCTGTGACGTCACCGGCTAGCGGGTCCTAATTCACAGTTTTTCTGACACCATACAATCGGGGTTTTAGGGCCAGGAACAACCAGGCTGTGACGTCACTCTCGACTGCTGATTGGTCAGAGAGAATAGCGAAGCTTGCAGCATTTTTATAAACAGCATTTTTGTTAACAGAGGATCAACAAAAATGCCAAAGAAAAGCACACCGTGGTCCGCCGAGGAAGTTACGACGTTCCTACACTTAATTGCAGATGACAAGATCCAGCGGGAGCTCGGCGGGACAACTCGCAATATGAAAGTATTTCAGGAGGTCTCTACACTGATTTGCGGAAGCGGTGACTCGAGGACTGTCTTGCAGTGTAGGGAAAAACTGATGAAGATGAAGAGTGAGTATCGCGTAGTGAAGGACAACAACAAGCCGATCGCTCCGCCTACACTGCGTTACTATAGATACCACCCCAGTTCCTAAACTGTAATGGAGACGCGCCATAAGTGAGCCAGTCCTAATGAGCGAGCCAGTCCTAACGAGTGAGCCAGTCCTAACGAGTGAGCCAGTCCTAACGAGCGAGCCAGTCCTAACGAAGTGAGCCAGTCCTAACGAAGCGAGCCAGTCCTAACGAAGCGAGCCAGTCCTAACGAAGTGAGCCAGTCCTAACGAAGTGAGCCAGTCCTAACGAGTGAGCCAGTCCTAACGAAGTGAGCCAGTCCTAACGAAGTGAGCCAGTCCTAACGAAGTGAGCCAGTCCTAACGAGTGAGCCAGTCCTAACGAAGCGAGCCAGTCCTAACGAAGTGAGCCAGTCCTAACGAGCGAGCCAGTCCTAACGAAGTGAGCCAGTCCTAACAAAGTGAGCCAGTCCTAACGAAGTGAGCCGGTCCTAACGAAGTGAGCCGGTCCTAACGAAGTGAGCCGGTCCTAACGAAGTGAGCCGGTCCTAACGAAGCGAGCCAGTCCTAACAAAGCGAGCCAGTCCTAACGAAGCGAGCCAGTCCTAACGAGCGAGACAGACCTAACGAGCGAGCCAGTCCTAACGAAGTGAGCCAGTCCTAACGAAGCGAGCCAGTCCTAACGAAGCGAGCCAGTCCTAACGAGCGAGCCAGTCCTAACGAGCGAGCCAGTCCTAACGAAGTGAGCCAGTCCTAACGAAGCGAGCCAGTCCTAACGAGCGAGCCAGTCCTAACGAGCGAGCCAGTCCTAACGAAGTGAGCCAGTCCTAACGAAGTGAGCCAGTCCTAACGAGCGAGGTCGTGTAGTGGAAACGCGCTATTATATTCCCCTCTTTGTCAACCCGAAGTTGGTGTGAAACATCATTCGTACCGCCATAGCCCAACTCAACACGCTGGTGCCCTCATTGTAATCTACAGCTACTTTAACCATCTCACCATAAAAGTACCCTGTCCAAAAGCTTTCTCCCCTCACCCTTGGACAGGTTGGATCATGGTCTAATGGTTTTTATAAACATTTTATCCTAATGGTTTTATTTTTCTATTATTCTAAAATAGAGAAACTGACAATACCCAATTTTCCTAGGGATTGAAAACTTATTCTGATGACTATTTTTGGGGATAGATTTTCTGCTGTATGATGGAAGGCAACGATAAAGAAGAGATGAAAAGATAATGATGATGTTGATAATTGCGACGATGATGAAAATGGGAATAACGACAGTCACGATGATGGTGATGATAATAATGAAAAGACGATGATGATAATGAGGAGGATGAAGATGATGGCAGTGTATTGCAGACAGAGCGAAGAGAGTAGAGACAATCGTTGAGTTAATGATCCCAGACATGTAAATGTATTCCTGATGAGCCCTTCATGTGAAGAGCTAATGTGTGGCTGACGGAGCCATCTGATGGCTGAAGTAGGAGTTCAGTGATTGGACTTTTTCTTTCTTCTGTGTGCATGACTAAAGACTACCAGGGAGCTGTTAAGTGCTCTTTGACTGGCCACCTACTGTCAACCTACACTGTTAAGTACAAGGACACACATTGTGCTCACTGAAACACCAACCTTTAAAAGTCTGTGATGGAGTCTGGGGGAAGAAAGACAAGAAGAGAAAAACGGAGATTGTGTGCATTTACTGTAGGATATCAGAAAATAGAATGTCCAATGAAGTATATTACATTTTTAAAGAAGACTTGTGAGTATTTGTGTGTCAATTACTGTATGGCTGACAGAATATGTACACACCAGCTGATCTATATTCATCTTCACCCCGCCCTTTTTCACTTCATGCTGCTGTACACATATGAACCACCTGCGTTTCACATTACCATTCAAATGAGGGTCCAACAATATTAAACTGATTTTGAAAGCATTTCGTAAAATATGAGTAACAGTAGACTGGATCTGATTCAAGGTGGGTCCCGGTTGAGGCAAACTCTCTAAATATGTAAAAACGTGCTACCTGCAAAGACACTAATAACTTCATGTATTTTATTTGAGGCCAATCTCACGATGTTTGCACTCCATTATTATTATGTTTCAATGGTGTCTAACTGACCTTACCCTGAAATCCATGCTATACTGTGGCACATGAGATGAATCCGCCTTTATCAATCAGTAGGGCAAAGGTTTGATCTCAAGCCCTTGCATTCAACATGTCAAAGTGTCTATGGGAATATACTTAACCCCAAATTGCTCCTGTTGGCATGTGTACGGTATTGAAGAGTAAGAAAGCGTCAGATAAACACGTAATGTTAAAGAATCAGAATCAGGTTTATTACCAGTTTACACGTACGAAGAATTTGACTTGGTGTCGTGATGCATAAAAACAACAGGTAGAGAAACATATTTAAAATAATTACAAATATGTATTAAAATATAACAGTATTTACATTGCAATGAAATAGGGGAATACAATATGGAATAAAAATCAGCTGTAACACAAAATACTGTGCATATACATTAATATAATGCATAGAGTCTATGATGTGGCTGAGGTAAAGATGAAATGATTTAGAAGGTCTTTTTGTCGCATGCAGGTTTGAATGACATTTTGGAATATGAACTGTAAAAGCCTGAGAATATGCTGCCTTTTCTTTTACCAGTGGGAAGCATGCAGCTTTGTCTCTCCGTTTATCACAGCATGCTTTCATGTACGTAACACCAGTAACCAACAGCAGCATGTTACATAAATGTTACTAAAATGGAGGTTGGAATATTATTTTCGACTAACAGTAACAACAAGATGTGTAGTATTGTATTTACTTAGACAGTAGATTAACTGGAATCAGACTGAAAATAATGCTTTGTTTGAATGTTGTACATCTCTTGTTTGGTTTTTGTACTTTTGATGGCCCCTTAAAAAAAGGAGTAGCTCAATCATCTCATTGTACCTGTATAATGACAATAAAGGATTATATTCTATTCTACTCTGTATCGGAGGACACACTTACACTTATTGGAACTTTTGTTATTAGAAACAATATCAGAAAGGAAGAATTCTGATTGGGGCATGACTTACGGCCCGTCCACACAGCGGCGTGCGTTGACGCTTGCCGGCGGGCGTGTCTGACACTCGACCAACAACCAATCACATGAATCTCCCGCCCCAGACACACAAGCACGCGGTTTGATTGGCTAGAGCTTGTACTGGCATATGATTCGATTGGCTGACGCCTCCGTCGAGGCGTCAAAAGTTGAACTTTGCTCAACTTTTGAAGCGAGCAACGCCAGAAACGCTCCACGTCGCTTCCCAAAATGCAGTTCGGCTAAAAGTGACGTCACCCCATTCAAAGTGAATGGGCAGAGGTGTTGGAAGCTTCAACGCACGCCGCTGTGTGGACGGGCCATTACTTGACGTCTTATTTGACATGCAATGTGCACTTAAACTCAGTAAGTAAGGTGACAATGAAGTGCAGCAAATCTGAAAGGCACTCTGAGTCAATGGGTACAAGGAGTGGGTGATGGAAACGTAAGGACAATCCTCCCATCTCAACAGGGACCATCAGAAGCTTCCCAGTGGGACTCCCTTGAGTGGATGTCGCTTCTCAGCAATGACTAGAAGCACATGAAGATCTCTGCTTACACTGGCCACCTGACACCATTCACAGATGAAGACCACACCATGTGGTTTTGGTTTTAATAGTCATTAGCATCAAGTACAGTTAGATAGAGAATGTGTTTGTGAAAGGAAATTATTAGCTCCGTAATACATCTGTTACAATGGTATCAGGAAATTGAACCGTTGCTTTAGCTCAGGTAGTTTAGGAGAGAAGCGGCCATTAATGTTGAGCTCAATAACACAGCACAGATTACAGATAAATATCTAAAGGCTAAATCCGTTTGAGGCACTTACGTGAAGGATATATAATTTAAATTGACTTGAAAGATGCTACTTACTTAATCAAAAGAATATTGTTTCGAAAGTCAGAAAATAGTCAAAATGAAGCCTTCTCCAAAAGGGACAGTCTGCCTTATCTCTGTCAAATTTGATCAGTATGTCACAAAATCTGGACTCAATTTTCGACATTGTAGGACATTGAATATTACAATGTGGCCAATTTAGCTAGGCTATCAAAGAATGGATTAGCTTGTTTTTACACCATTGGCTTGATAAGAACTTGTATTTATTCATTTAGTTCTTTATTTTAATATTTATAACATAACATAGAATTTCATAAAGTATTTTTAAAATAGTTTATACATTATTCAAATATAGGAATAGTAGATAGGATTACTTAAAATATAGTACCTTATATTTCATCTTTTTTCCCTTTAGACCCTTGCGGTTTATTCTTAAAAACCCTTACCCTTACCCACACCCCCATTTTCCCTCTGCTGGTCGATGGCCTTGTAGAGGGTAACGGGGTACAGAGTCGCTTGGATAAGCGGGGGAGTGCATCTGACGAAGAGATTTGTTGTTGTTGTGCTCCCTATCTCTGTTTCTTATCTATATCTAATAGAACAGCTCGGGTCTTGATAGATTGAGTGGGGAAGTTCATGAGATCTTTCTAGAGGGTTATCAAGAATAACTTTTATCCAATGACCTCTTCCCTCTCTGTCTGTGTCTGTGTATTCTCTTGTTCCGATTAACCCAGCCAAATCTTTTTTCTTGTTTTGTATCTATATCTACGCCGGGATCCGGAGTCGAGGCTGATCCTCTTGCTGTAGTCCTGTGTCTTGGATCCTCTATCCTGAGTTCTGGATTAAGTCGTGGACTTCGGGTCGTGGCTGAACCAGTCTCTGCGGTCCTGCCTTGGGTCTCGTCATGCTGCTTCCCTGATGGCTTCCACAGGATTGTAGCTGACATCCTCGTGGATTCATCTTCTTATTACACACGGCATCTATTGCACGTCTGTCCGTCCTGGGAGAGGGATCCCTCCTCTGTTGCTCTCCCTGAGGTTTCTCCGATTTTTTCCCTTAAACTGTGGGTTTTCTCTGGAAGTTTTTCCTTGTACGATGTGAGGGTCTAAGGATAGAGGGTGTCGTTTTTCTCATACTGATATTCTGAACAATCTGTGCTGTTGTATTTGCTGTAAAGTGTCTCTACTATAGTCTATTTTTATCGTATGTACAGCACTTTGGCTCGACCAAAAATCGTTTATAAATGTGCTATATAACTAAAACTTGATTTGATTTGATTTACTTGCCATGGCTTGCTTAGTTGTTTAACTGCTTGTCTATTTACACTAGTTATAGGTAACCACTTGTTACCCTTGGATAAGAAACGTTTCCACACCTGAATCCTCTCCATGACTTCCTTAACAAAAAATGGTTCCAATATGAATTAGTTTGAGTAAAGGTGTGCAGCAGAGTCTACATTGTCATCAGGTTGGCACTCTCTGAATAATTGATATATTCTTAATTTGTGCCCATAAAGAGAAACCAAACAGTCAAAAATCCAACATGTTAGCTTACTAGCAAATTGTTGACACCTAAGCCAAAAGAAAAAGAACAATTTGTGATTGTACGAGAGTTAGGTGTGAGACTGGTTGCCTATCAACCCCTAGCGGCTGCAAGACTGTATCAGATATATATACCATTTTAAATAATTAGCTTTGATGGGGTGGGTAGGCGTATTTTTATTGCTTTCAGTAATAGCAAGAATAGCCATTTTCCATTAAAATCCTCAATGTCCTCAATTGTATCAACCGACTGAAGCCTAGACTGAGCAAAACCTGAAACATGCAAAAAATGAAGTTATAAAATATGCCAAGTTTAGATTTTCATCTATAAACGTATTGAGAACGGATGCACACTCACACCTCAGGAGCTCCATATCTCACTGCTGGACATTTCAGTTCTGACAAAACATATCAACTTAGCTCCTGACCTGCTGAATGCGTCACAGTCTCCGCTCCTCGCCAGGCTAACTCTGTTCTGCCAATTCAAACGAGAGCACTAATTGTTTAATTGATGTGCAAAGCGTTTTTGTTAATTGTCCTAAGAGTTGTCCTGACACTACGTCTGTCTGTTGGTCCGTCAGCCAGCCTGCATCCTGGTGGCTATCTGAGTTCCCCACATGTGTGTCCACAGCCTCGGGCCTCGCGCTGTCAGATCAGGTTTCCACGGCAGACAGCACAAGGTCATCAGACGACGACCCCGGGCCCGGGCTGCCCTGCGGTCGCTCAACTGTCCACATTCATTCTGGATCAGCCATCAAAAAAAACCTATACTGTACTGACAATTTGGGAAACTCACTGATTTGCTGTCTGATGCATATATATCGATATTTGGTTGGATTTAAGTACAGATGCAGGAGGGAATGGAATTACTAGTCCTATCACAAAGGGCTTGCACCAATTATTTTATCTTTGGTGATTTGCAGATATCCTTAATTAACTGTTTGGCCTTTAAAACATCCGAAAACTATTATTATTCACACGGTGAGCTCACGCACATCCGTTATCTCATGAATCAGCTTGCTTCTGAAGACACCTACTGTAGCAGGAACTCCCATATGAAGCGGTTTTGAGGCTATATCTATATGTGTGTGTGGTTGAGATCGAAATAAAGATACCGATTGAAGATGTGTCGGAGCTGGAAAGGGGTCATCTTTACCTCCAAGCTTTGTGCACCTGGCCGGATTTAGCATTTCAGAAGTCTCCAGGCGGGGAGTTGAGATAAAGCTGAACACTCACTTCAAAAGAATGGTTGTGGGGAAGGAATGAATAGCATTATATTTTCTAAAATGGACCCACTTTCAGAGTTAAATAAAATGGACACACTCATATCTGTGCGATAAATGCGATGCTACAGCCAGGAGACGGTTAGCTTTGATTTCATTTGTTTAATCTGAACAGAAATCACAAAACCACACATTGTATTACTATTGTTTTTTTAAATGTAGGCTTGTTATGCTTCTAGCTTCCGGTCATTACGCTAATCTTATGGCTCTCTTGGCTAGAGTGGTGTCAACCTTTTTTATAAAACTTAACAAAAAAACTATATATAATTTCCAAAAATGTATGATCTTTTTAATGTGTTAGGAACATTTGATTTATGTCAAGACTTCTTAAAGGGGGGGGGGGTGGTGGGGATAATTACACTGAACAAAAATATAAACTCAACACTTTTGTTTTTGCTCCCATTTTTCATGAGATGAACTCAAAGATCTAAAACTTTTTCTATATACACAAAATAACCATTTCTCTCAAATATTGTTCACAAATCTGAAAAAATCTGTGATAGTGAGCACTTCTTCTTTGCCGAGATAATCCATCCCACCTCACAGGTGTGGCATATCAAGATGCTGATTAGACAGCATGATTATTGCACAGGTGTGCCTTAGGCTGGCAACAATAAAAGGCCACTCTGAAACGTGCAGTTGTGCTTTATTGGGGGGGGTCTGGGGGGGTCCGAAAACCAGTCAGTATCTGGTGTGAGGGGTAGGGGTAGGGGTAGGGTAAGGGGTAGGGTTAGGGTTAGGGTAATGTTGTGAATCGAGTGGCCCATGGTGGTGGTGGAGTTATGGTATGGGCAGGCGTATGTAATGGACGACGAACACAGGCCACTCGATTCACAACATTACCCTAACCCTACCCCTACCCCTCACACCAGATACTGACTGGTTTTCGGACCCCCCCAGACCCCCCCAATAAAGCACAACTGCACGTTTCAGAGTGGCCTTTTATTGTGGCCAGCCTAAGGCACACCTGTGCAATAATCATGCTATCAGCATCTTGATATGCCACACCTGGGTGGGATGGATTATCTCGGCAAAGGAGAAGTGCTCACTATCACAGATTTTTTCAGATTTGTGAACAATATTTGAGAGAAATGGTTATTTTGTGTAGATAGAAAAAGTTTTAGATCTTTGAGTTCATCTCATGAAAAATGGGAGCAAAAACAAAAGTGTTGCGTTTATATTTTTGTTCAGTGTATAATGCCAGCGTGATGTCACTTCTTGGAATACATATGAAATGAAACCAGGGGAAGAATTGATTTATAAAATGACCAGGAAGATGTGAATTCAAAAGTCAGAACTGTCAACAACAAAAGCTGGCCAGGTCCCATTATACTTTACAATATGTGTTATTGTAGGTTTCAGGTAATTGTCTGTCATGCAGACATCAACACGGCGATGAAAGGTTCATCTCTGATCAGTGAGCCATGACCCCCTCCCCTCCCCCCCACGAGAAACAACACACAGGCTGAGAAATGAGCCGAGTCGTAGAGGACAAAATGTGAGCGGTTTAGGACTCTTGATGGCAATCATCGGGAAGGCTTAGGCGGAAATTGATGCTTTTGTTTATATTTATCCGTGTCAGAGAGAAAACAGAAGAGCACTGAGGAGTTTCACCTTCCAAACCCGCTCAACAAATAGCCACACACACACACACACACACACACACACACACACACACACACACACACACACACACACACACACACACACACACACACACACACACACTGACATGACAAGACTACACAAGTGTAAAGGACTGCTGATGTCCCCAAGAGGCGTTTTTAGTCATTACACCCAAAGACAAAAAACAAATGAAAAAAGGTTGAAACATAAATTGGTAAATGTCGGAGAGGAGATGTGTATGTCGCTTAATGTAATTTATTTATTTATGCGGTAATGGATGGCCATTTGGGGGAAATTGGGGTAAAAGCCATTTGATGGCAGCAGAAATGCAAGATCACTATTTTTCGTAAAAAAACATGTTGGACGCTTTTATTTATCATTATTCTACAATTTGGAAATGGAGACGAGATTGAATAATTGTCCTGCTTTGGGGCTGGTTGCTGCAAATTGATTGGCTACTTGCCTAGGTTCTTAACAGCTAAGTGGTTGAGATGTAATCTTAATTTGTTTAGATTTGGCAGACGTTAATGTGCTTTTTGATAAGATTTAGGATGGGGTCCAAGGTTGTGAAGGTGACTTTGTTGTTGTTTTGCACCAGTCCCCTGGTCGCTCTGGGGTTTGGGCCGGCTGGATTTGATTGGCCACTGACTGGGGGTCTGTATCCTTGAGTCACCGAGTATTTGTATTATGGTTGTGGGAGGATAAGATAATGTCATGTCCAAGAAACTTATAGTGAAAGTGTATTCTTTATGTTAGTTTTGTCATGTCCCTTTGTCCTGTGCTTTATGTTTATTCCCTTAATTAATTCTCCCTCTCATTTCAGGCCTCCACGCTCCCCGCCCCCTTCTGTCTCCTGCGTCCTTGATTGTTTTCCCCGCCCTGATTGTTTCCACCTGTGTCCCCTTTACCTGTGTATACATTGTGTTAGCTCCCTCCTGTTCATTGTCAGTTTGTTGTCTCTCTATGACCTACGTTCCTGCTTATGTTATTGATCACTGTTCTAGTTTTAGTTCATGCCTCAGAGTTCACTCCTTGACAAATAAGGGGGCTGCTGTATTTACGTTTCCACCGATTTAGTACTTAAACCAATTATCTAAACATATTTGGACCATACATATCGCCTCTGGGAGTAAATTCAATGAAATGATTTGTTCTTGCTGTCAACGTTTACCAGATTATCTAAATGTCAACTGAAAGGGGACACCTGCAATGTCGGTCATTATTTGTGAAATTCACAGGAGAACTCTTGTGATGGGTGGTCATTCTATTTTAGAAGTTGTTAGTGACCTTTAATGAACACCATATCCCACAAGCCAAAGACTCTAGTGGATCAATCACCACCTTGACATATTGAGGCCAGGTAGTCATTTTGGAAATCAGGGTAGCAAAAATGCTGGGTAAATGAAAGTGAAGTTAGGTTGTTTTCTTCGCTGCTTTATTGTTGTTGTGGCAGCTTGTCATGCCTAAAAAAAAAAGATTTGTGGAAGTATAAAAAGGGATGAAAACACTTTTTACAAAGCCACTATCAACTCAGAGTCCACATTTGCTATTAAACACTTTCCAACTCCAAAGAAGTTCTATCTTCACCACTTGTTTAAAACCGCAGTGAACCTGCATTTGAGGAACATTTTTCACGCCTCGTGACTCAAAGTGGACATTAGTGTCAGACTTGGTTTGGCTTGAATGTGGAGATGAGATGTGGGTTAAAAGGCTTTCATTAGTCATAACCAAATGCTTAATAAATGACTCACACTCATCAGGCTGTGGTTCAATCGACTTCACAATTTCCAAGTTTATTTCCATACTCATGTCCGTGACGTCGAGGTAGAAGGTGAATTATTGTGAAGGTTTTATAATGAAGATTGCACGTGGTTTATCATTGCTATTAGAGAGGCCCTTTTATGTGTGTTGATTATTTCCTGTATATAGGTTTGTGTGCATGTAAATGGTCTCCAAAGGCTAAAACACCTCCATTGGACTCCTTTGTTTATTGAAATCACTATGTAACACCCACGCTTCTATTGGCTAGCGCTCCAACACATTGAACATGATAGTCTAAGGGGTGGAACATCTATAGTGGTTGACCAATCACAACAGAGCAGCTAACCAAGCAGAGCAGACTGGGCTCTGTTTTCAGACAGAGGGTGCTGCACAGGCAGTATGAGAAAAATAAAGAGCTTTTTGAATAATAAAGCATAGAAATATGTCACAGTAATGAGCACAATAGGGCCCCTTTCAATATAATTTGTGTCACATCCTTAAATAACCTTACTAATAGATCTTAACGCTCTGAAAATTATCAAATCAAATCAAATCAAATCAAGTTTTATTTATATAGCACATTTAAAAGCGATTTTTGGTCGAGCCAAAGTGCTGTACATGCAATAAAAACACTTATAATCACAATAAAAGACAATAATTTACAACAGATATAAAGCAAACACAGGGAATAGTCAGGAGTCGTGCTCCGCTCTGACTAGAAGGCCAGAGAGAAGAAGTGAGTTTTTAGTGAGGATTTAAAAACCCCTAGGGTCTGGGCCGACCTCACGTGGAGGGGCAGAGTGTTCCAGAGCCTGGGGCCAGCTGCTGCGAAGGCTCGGTGCCCTCGGGTTTTGAGCCTGGTCTTGGGCACTACCAGCAGCAGATGGTCAGCAGACCTTAAAGCTCTGGCTGGGGTGTAGCGCTGGAGGAGTTCAACTATATAGGAAGGAGCCAGCCCATTTAGAGCTTTAAAAACAAATAAAAGGATTTTAAAATCAATTCTGAACCGAACTGGAAGCCAGTGCAGTGAGGCCAGAATTGGGGTGATGTGGTCACGCTTTTTATGGCCAGTCAGCAAACGTGCAGCTGCATTTTGGACCAGCTGCAGGCGTTTAATTGACGCGTGGTCCATACCCACATACAGAGCGTTACAATAGTCCAGCCTTGAGGTAACAAAGGCGTTGATGACCCTTTCCATGTCTTTAAAAGATAAATAGGACTTGGTTTTGGCCAATAGTCTTATTTTAAAAAAGCAGGATTTGACTACGCTGCTGACCTGCTTATCGAATTTAAAAGTGTTCGTCAAGGTCACGCCAAGGTTCATGACCGAGGGGAGGATGTTTTGTTGGAGGGAGCCCAGAATATCAACCTGAGAGGCTGGAGGTTGTGGTCCCCCCAGTGTGATTATATCTAAAGTGTTCCTACTGTTAAGAATGAACATACACAATTACTCTAAATTGAAGTTCTACTTATAAGCTTGATCAAGAGCTTTGGAAACTCTATGAGGAAGATGTTTAATCTTTAAATATTTCAGAACATTTGTTGAACAACGAATAATATATTTAGTTTAAGCTTGACTATTGTTAAGATTTTTTTTTCCATAAAATAAACACTGGAATGCAAAGCAATCTGGTAAAAGGGAGAAAGCCAGAAACAAATTAAAACTTGTTATTGGCTGCTTGTAGTTATCCATATCTAATAACACGTGTATTTATAATCCGTAAAAGGTTATTCAGACATTGAATAAAATGCCGTTTATTAGGATCATTATTAATTACTCTGTTATTTTAGAATCTGTCAAAAAAGCCCACACTCTCCCGCCTTCACTACGTTGTGTACCGACCACCTGATCAACTTTTCTCCAACAAAAACCATTAAATGTCTGAACATCACAGAGGTTGTCCACCGACCTGCCGTCACCTCCACACAAAACAATGAATGTGTTCTCATTGCCAGCCATAAGTCTCTGAATGGGTTGAAAAGCTCTGAACCCAAGGACTCTCTGCTGATCTGACTCATGACTTTCATAACTTTAATTGCACTTAACATCAGGCTGATGGCCGAGCACCTGTCAGCTGCTTCTGCGGTAACATCGAATATCGCATAGGATTGTTGCATGTTAGAATCGTTTGATAAAGGTGCTATGTTGTCACTGGCCCTTAGATCATCTCGCAAACTCACAAAATATATATACTAAGAGCATTAATCTGTCTTCAACCACAAAATCTCAGAAAATAAGTTTATTACTTCTTTACATTTACTGCGTAGAAAAACATTTTAGCAGCATATCCTCCTGCTGAAAAGAGTCAGCTTTTGTCTTACTGAAGGCAACATGAAGACAGAGGAGGAAACCGTGAGTACGGTATGTAAGGGAGCAAAATGAATGATTTTCTCTGAATGTCATAGGTGTTGAATTCAGCATGTGCCTTATCCTCCACCTCCTCAGATGATGATGGCTTTACAAAATGAGGAAGAGGGAGATGCTAGAATAAATGCAATGTAAAAATTGTACTTCCTGTAGCAACAACAAGCTTATGGGATATTGAAAAACTTAACCCCCTGTTTTATTTGAGCTTAATTACAGGGATGATTTGGTTATTTAGTATTGCACTTTCTAAACATTTTGGGGGCTTATGAAAGAAAGAATAATTGTCAAAATAGAAGTTGGAGAAGCTGAGATATCCAGACGTTCAGAGGCTAGAATAAGGCTGCTTCCAAAACACTTCGTATATATATCCTATTTCCAATAATGAGATATAATTGCATCTTTACCTGCCTAAACATTTCTAAATCTATGAAAATCATCCCTCAGTTTGATTAAAAAACCTCTATTGATCACTACAAGCACAAACAGTGAAATGCACTTTTACACAGTGTGTAAACAATAACATCGCTGCTGTATTAATGCATGATTTAGAGTGTTATTTTGGTATTGATGGATCTTCTACAATGTTAACATAGCCACCTACATACCAAGCATTTCTAAAGTTGTCTTGAAAGCAGATCAAGCATGAAGAATTGCACCCTTTTGATCCGTTTATTGCAATGAAATCACAGCAGTTTCTGTATATTTTCTGTTCAATTCAGCTGCGCAAGTAATGCTTATTTTAATAATGCTGCGGCCAAGCGGTCCCAATGCAATTTTTACAAAGACACATTATTTGGAAAGAAATATTCGTAAACGTTTCCATTGGAAAAAAATAAACATTGGTCAAATGTGCTGTAATCCTGAAAGCACATATAGGAAAACACATTTGGACATTTTGGACTATTGAGGATTTGGGTACATTTTGCATCCTGGAGGGACAACCTATGATACTGAAAAGCACAGAACTGCAGTTCATCTAATGACCACTTAAGGCTGTCTCCAAAGTGTTAACATTCCCAAATGTGTAGGAAAATACCCTGCTTGTTACAAAAATAGATTTGTTCTGTAGTCATTATTACTTTACTGGGGGTAATTTCTGTTTACAGATAACTCATTTATCTAAAAGGCTCAAAGTTACATTATATTAGGGGCGTGGCTGATTTGATTGACAGGTGGGTGCCGTCTTAGGTCACTAACCCCTTGCTGTCTACTCTGCTGTGTCACCCGGCTCAATTTCACGCGACAATGCCCATTTTTAGATTAGCCAGGATTTTTGACGACCGCATAACTGCCAAGATATCAACAAAGCCGTCCAACTTTAAGCTTCACAACGGCTCATCAGAAACAAACGGGGGATGCTAGAGTCCACAGTGTGAACAAAGCCTTACAATAGGAGTTCAGGGCTCCACGTGTCTCTTTGTAAACTATAAAAAGGAACAGTTAAATATAATGGTTTCCATCTTGACAGCCTTCCTTCCTGTAGAGGGTAAACACTCTTGACAGAAAATGTCATAATGCTTTTAGTCTCCATGGTTACAGCGAATGGTGTAACTGTTACGGAAACATGTGGAAACTGAAATGTAGTGACATTTGGGTCACGTAGATTGAAATGTTTAAATGGAACATTACTGAAAAACATGGGCCAAAGGCATGAAGGAGAGAACATGTTAAGTGCATCCATTTAGATCATTTAGCCACTAGAGGCTTAAAAAACATGGCTTTACCAACACATGAGCATGAGGAACATCTAGTATCTAGGTGTTTGGTCTTAGTCTGAGGATCAAGACAGAAGACCCTGAAACGTGCTTAAAAAATGAGAATGAGAGACATGTTCTGACATTATTGAGAAATAAACCCACATTTATTTTAGGGCAAACTTAATTTCAACAGTATATGTACTTCACTTAGTTATACAGTGTCTACAAAGTGCTGGGGCATGATGTGCGTCACATAATAGGGTAGAATAAATACTGTATGGATTGTACAATGAATTATAGATTTGGCCACATATGTAGCTATATTTAATAATGAATAGGGATCACAACCTGCAGTCAGTCAATTAAATTATCAAGTTACTGTAAATTAATTTCTAACTATTGTAGACAGAGAGGCTGCACTGGCACCAGATACATTATAACACACACTACACAAATGTGTATAAAGTCAAGTGGGAATAAACTAAGGTAATTCTTCTTCGTAATGATTTTAAGTGCCAGAGGGGAGGAGTTTAAATATGTTGATCAATGTGAGAGTGACTTTCTTGTTCTGTGTGTTTGCTAGGTCAAACCAGACAGTGATGAAAGTGGAAAGAAGAGACTGCCACGTAGGACTGGATCCAACAGAGGTTTTTCGGACAAGTGGTGCCCCAGGACAAGAACCACCGCCACTGAATAACCCGCTCCCCTCTGTGTGCCTAATATGCGATACCATGGGGGAGGACTGGATTGATGTTGCCGGGAGTGTGAAGCTTTTTTTGTTTGAAAGTTTAGGTGTCATGATTTGGCAGGAGGTTGGACCCAAACACACAAACAACAAGGGGGGCACAAAAGTGAGCTGTTAACTAACTAAAGCTGATGAAAACAAAAGGAAAAGTAAATCGGGAGGCACGAGGATCAAGGGCAGCAACGTGAGGATGAAATCAGGCCAACAAATAACATCAGGAACCCACAAAGGAAGACTGACGATGAACAGAAAGAGAACACATAGGAAAGACATGCACATTTACACACAGGAATCACACTGACAAGACACAGCTGGAGAGGGCAGGCTAAAACACAGATATAAGTAAGTTAACATTAACATTTGGTTTGTTTGATCCATACATTCACTCCAACCTCCATTCTGCATTCTGCCTCTTTATAATAATTTACTTAGTGACCACTTGCACAGCCTGGCTTACAATTACGTTAATGACACATGACTGTACATTATTTAATAACCAATAGTGAATGTGGTACTTCAGTTCCTTCGATACAGATGTTTATTATTATAGAGGAAAGATACGCTCTCCTGTTTCATAACTGTCTGCAAACTATTTCTGTTTTGTGGAGCAATGTATACTCTGACTCTGAGGAAAGGTGAATGATGACAAAAAAACGTCCTCCATTTTAGATTCTCTGAATTTCCTTGAACAAAATACAAAGAATGTACGCCAATTGACTTCTCGATTTACCATGGGCGAAGACACTAATCCTGGTAAGTCCATTCAAATAATTCGATTTGGCCGTAAACTCTCAATGCTTAAGTGCGATAGACAATCAATCAATCAATCAATCAATGTTTATTTATATAGCCCAATATCACAAATGTTACATTTGTCTCAGTGGACTTCACAGTTTGTACAAAATATCAGTATGACAATACGACACCCTCTGTCCTTAGACCCTCACATCGTACAAGGAAAAACTTCCGGAGAAAACCCACAGTTTAAAGGGAACATGGGGGGACAACAACGTTTTTTCACTCAAGCTTAAACATTAAACTAGATTTGTGCCACTCAAATAGCAAATCTGAGTTTGTTTCTGTATGTCCATTTATTTTGGTTGAGTTCTTATGGATTCTTCTTTTTCTATATCTTTAAATATTGCAAATTAAGAATTAACTGCATTTTTTCTACTGTGCAAATTTGAGCCAGTTAATTTAGTGTGAGCAGGAAAATGCTGACCTACCTCCCCACTTAAACATAAAATGTTGTAATGTAGCGAAGGGCGAGCAACAGAAAAACTTGTAGCAGGAAGAGATGGCGTAAATAAAAGGGATGAAGGCATAAGATGGCCAAAAAATATTTTATTTACAGCCTCATTTGTTGAATCAGCCAAATCAGTGAAAATCTAAAAGGGTGATTGGAGAGCTTTAGAGGGTGGTAAAACACTTCGTAAAATAAAATGAAAGAATCTCAAAATAGCATTTCAAACACCTGAATTAATAAACATTCAGTCAGTAATGGAGAACTAACCCTAACCCTAACCCTAACCCTAACCCTAACCCTAACCCTAACCCTACATTCACTGAGATTCTTACTTTTCAAAATAAATCAGTAAAAATGAAACGTGTTTTCAGGAAGAAGTGGACACATTTCATACATCTAACAGCTGTCGGTGTGTCTTCCAGCTTCTGGTCAGGAAAAAATATGTTTCCGAAACCCACAAAGTTGATGAAAAGCCTGTGTGCTTATTGCATGTGTGTGTTTGTCCACCAGCTCTCATCAAAGTACCTCCGTTTGTGATGATGGTTATTTGACCAGCCTGTCCAATCTGCTGCCTGCTCAACATGACGATGATAATTCTCATTACCCTCAGGTTAAAAGATCGCAGCGCCTTGTTTTGCCCACTGAGCCGTTACACCGTTTGCTAATTATCTGCCATCACTAATGATAGCATCTGTCACTTAATAACACACACCATGTCTCCATCTGAAGTGACAAATACATGTACACAGCGATTAGCATGTGCACTGTTATTATGTCCCCATACATGTGGAATATGTTCTTTCTTTAACAAAGACATGAACAGGTTGTAAGCAGAAGGAGCATTATCAGTTGTCTATTTCAAGTCCATCTGATTTTGACCCTACGTGCTAAAATGTGCTGAAAACTGCAAGTCTAAGTCTAAGCTTTCTCTGACTCCAATAGAAAGAAAACCCACTACAACTAAAGACGCACCAGTCAATAGCCAAATGCCACACACACGCAACATTGTCACACGGCAGCAGACAGTAGCGTCACATTCAAACACTCACACGTCGCGTTGTTGGTGTGGTATACTGTATCTTCAGTGAATAACACGTAACACCTTAAAGTCCGAAACAAGCCTTTAATGAACAACTTATCAACATTTGGAACTGATTTAATATTTGTTCGGTGAGGGAGAGTCCTGGTGAAATGTTGTGGAAAGTGTAGGTTGATAATACGTTTTATTATGAATATGCTTTTGAATTAAAATGTTCCATGTCATTAAGACAGTAAAGGAAATTGCCATAGCTGCCAGGTTTGTGTGCGCATTGCAAGCCAGTGTTTGTACTCTGTGGTCTTGAAGCTCCATTAACTCCAACAGTGTGACAAGCCCCATTCCTATCACAATGACATCCACCAACACAAAGTTATTTTATTGCTGTGGTTGCAAGCCGTTGAAATGTAAGTGTTATACCGGTAGAGAGCTGATTGTTTTGGTCAGTGTTTAATGACGGTAGTGTAATACTACAGAATGGATGGACTCCAACGAGGGCTAACAAACTTGATCACTATGTCCCAAGCCAGAAAATCTTTTCATGGACTTAAAAAAGCACAAAAAGCAACCTGGTATCAAAGCTTATATGTGTTTCTTTGACACATTATGCCGAGGTAAGCATTTTCCCCTCTGACTGATTGCTTTTTGCCGATCAAAAACAATAAATGTACAGGTCTGAATAATATTCATTTTGAATGGGATGATAACAACACAAACTCAGCAGGGTGGATGACATTCAACTATCAAGTGCGTTACGTTTAGCATTCAGTTTCTACATGTGTGCACACCACATGGCGTTTTGTTATCACACCTCCCGGGGACATCACCTCTCTCGGAATAAAATATGGAAGATGGGCTCATTTGAGAGAGGAGAGTAATCATGCGGCATCTCGCCCACACAGACGCTGATAGCTGCAATCAGCAGAAGAAGGAAGAAGGGGACTCGAGAGGTCAGCTCGTCCGCTCTGATCAAGCCTTCCATGTCTCTTCTGATTGAGTTGGAATACTTAGAAGATGCTCGGTAATGATAGCCATCTCGGCCGGTGTCTGTCTGGGTGCATTGTCTGAGGCTTGCAGACGTTTTGTATTCATGCGTGTGGTTGTATGAGCGAGGGAGTGAAGAGAGAGTGAGAGAAGCGAGAGTTTGTGTAAGTCGAGAACTCGTGCGGGAAAATGGAGACACGGCATGGTCCTCCATCAAGAGCTTTAATGTCATATGGGATGTAATGTGAATGCAAAATAAGGTAGCATTCATTTACACTGCTGAAGCTGCTATTTAGAGGGATCTGCAGTGACTCCATCAACACAGGGATAATTATTCTTCTTCTTCATTTGATATTTACCTGGGAATCTTTACGTAACTCATGTTTTGCCTATCTCTGTTTCTAACACACCAACCACACAGGAGATCTATTCCCCCAGTGGCATCAGGGTGACTTACATTTTTTTCAACCATGTTACCAGTAAAACATACAATATGAAGTACTTCAATATTTTAAAAATAATCTGTTAATTGTTCAACCAGTCAGATGGGTGGTGTTCAGACAAAACAAAGAACATGAAGTTAGGCTCAGAGAACTTCTGATGTGTTTTTCAATGGAGAAAATAGTATTGTTTCAGGTGGAGTTTAACCCCTGTTTTGTTGTTTTATTATAAGTACCAAAGACTTAGCAGCTTAAAACTAAAATCACAGCTGAATGGGCTTCAATTAAGCAGATTAAGCCTTTTAGTCAATCTAGAGATCAGGCAAACAATTCTAGGGGCAAAGTTCCAGGTAACATGAAGCAGATATCTCTACCACATAGTAAACTTAACAACCAGAAGATTTCTGGAGTATACTTAACTTGCATTCTCCAGCATTGAAGTACAAAGACGTTATGGCACTGAAAAACGAGGAACACCCAGATGAAA
Source organism: Harpagifer antarcticus (assembly GCA_902827135.1). Classification (NCBI taxonomy): domain Eukaryota; kingdom Metazoa; phylum Chordata; class Actinopteri; order Perciformes; family Harpagiferidae; genus Harpagifer; species Harpagifer antarcticus. The sequence goes on from CADEHL010000394.1 coordinate 441,720, forward strand.
TACCCTAGGAAGGGAAGGATAATGAGGGACAGGTGCAACTAATCAGGGCAGGCAATCAAATAAAGTTAAATATAAAATTAAAGAAGTGATATGATCCATTTTAATATATCTATCCAGGTGATGCATTGCCCATTTGCCCAATGTCCCATTGTTTTGAAACCCAAATAGTCAAATAGCCAAAAGGCTTGTAGTCTGACACCTTGTTATCTCAAAACTGCTCTGGAGATTCATTTGCTCCAAGAATAATCTCTGGAGTTAGAGTTCATTGGCTTTCAGAAAACCATTTACACATTGCTACATTTTTAATGGTTTAATCATACCATGTTCGACTCCGAGAGCAGGACTTTTATCTCGGTGGATATTTCACTTTCAAAGTTCTTCTATGAATTAAGTTTAAAAAAAAAAAAAATTCACGCAAACAACTTTCATCTATTTTAAGTGTTTGCCGGGCTCCATTTCCATGATCCTTGTCTGGTACTTTTTGACTCGAAGCATGTCGCCGGTTTCCCAGAAAGCTCTTTGGCACCGTGGAGCTGTCAAAACGTAGAAGGTACAACCCAGCTGAGCGTGCTGCAAGCAATCACAGCGCAGAAGGCCATCCCAAAATGATCTGATGTTGTCATTTGAAGTATGGAGTTCAAAGTGTGTGCTGAATTATTATAGCATACTCCCTGGAGCATACTCACTACTAATGCCCAGAGATGGCAGCAGTACACACATCCTTTACTCAAGAAGAAGTACAGATACTCATGTTTAAAAATACTCTGGTGAAAGTAGAAGTACTGACTAAACGTCTTTACTCAAGTCAAAGTAAAGAGGCTTTGAAATGTACTTCAGTAGAAAGTACCCATAACTAGCAGCTGTTTTAAAGAGTACCTGACCTCCCTTTATATTAATAGAACAATAATGTCATTGTTAGCTAATGAATGTTTCCATGCTGAACAACGGCAACATGACAACGTTTCCATTGGTCCCTCTTCTTTAGAGAAGACCAGGAAATGATGGATACACGGATCGTGTTCAAATCAATAGGCACGCAATGACTCTAAAGAATAATGATCACGCCACCAAACACACATTCAGACTAAAGGAACCAGCTGTTTGGAAAATGTGAGAAGTAGAAAGTACAGGTATTTGGGTTCAACATGTAAGAAGTCAAAGTAAAAAGTCGTCAGAAAAATAAGTAGTGGACTAAAGTACTGATACCAGAAAAATGTACTTAGGTACAGTAACGAAGTATTTGTACTCCACTACTTCCCACCTCTGCTAATGCCTAATTATTTGACTTCTGTTCGAAAATAGGTGTTTTTTGGGCAAATAATACTATTTTGAGGAGCATATACATTCTATACAAATAGTCTCAGATCACACACACACACACACACACACACACACACACACACACACACACACACACACACACACACACACACACACACACACACACACACACACACACACACACACACACACACACACACACACAATAAATGAAACCCTCTGGAAGGCTGTGATGTAGGCTGTTGTTTTTCTTAAAGCATATTCAAGTATTAAGCATCATTTACCTACTGTATATACATTTGATTAATTTTGCTAACTTATGAGGCAGTATACCTCACCTCTAGTGGCCCAGCCTTTCGTATATTTTTCTGTATGTGGCCCTCGGTGAAAAAGTTTGGACACCCCTGCTGTAGATGGATGAAGGACTTCAAAGCTGCAGCCTGTATAAACTCAGTTTTCAGCTCCCGCCCTGTTCCCACATCCGTGTGAGTTATTTCCCCCCATATTTTAGTCAGAGCCCAGCTGGTGATCGTGGGGCTCTGCCTGTGGAGGAGAAGAGAAGCCAGTGGCTCATTGTGGCCTTGGAATATAAACCTGTGAGGGCTCTTGTCCCCCAGAGCTTTATTCTCTTTGGACCATGTGTGCAATACTCTACTTTGAGAAATATGAACATCTAGTATTACAAATCCTTTCTAAGTCCCACATTTTCAATAATTAGAGCTATAAAATGGTCAATACAAATCATCGGTATCATTTTGTGTACTTTGGGAATGATTATTTTGCCTATTTCACCTGGCTTTTCCTGAGAGCTTTGACTTGACTTTAGGACTGGAGATTATAAAACTCTGCTACAGTATAGGTAATGGAAAATGCAGTACACATTACGTTTAGGCATATGAATCTCCGACAATCCTACTGAGAATACGTAATAACGTCTTGATACCATTCTGAACGCTGACTATATCCCTTGGTTATATAAATAAACTTGCCTTACCTTGCCTTGCCTTGCCTTGGTTATGAACATATCAGTCATTTCCGTTGGACTTGTTTTTACTTCCTCTGAGCTACACCATTATTCTTTCTCACTTATTCTTCTCCTGCACAGTCCATTCGTCTTCCACCCTGCTCAGCCATGCATGGAACACACCGGGCAAAATTGCATTGATATGTGCATTCTCCTGGTTCTCCCGATGGCCAGATTCGGGTAAGATAAGTTTAGCATGCTTTCCTATCATGTTAGCATTAGCATGGTACCCTAACAATAACATCAGATTAACAATTCACACAAATTGCAATGCGTAAAAACTGATCAAAAGAAATAGGCACTGCATTTCAACTTTACTAATGGGTCCATACTATTTAAAATGTACAGCCATTAGTTAAAAATGCTGCGGAGCAAAAATAGACATAATTTGACTAAACTCATGAAGCTCTTAGAGACAGTAAACAAAACTCTAACATCTTCTAATCTTCTTGAGTGGAATCGGCCTTGGGATTGTATAGTGTGCAGATAATTTGGTTATTGGATAATATACAAAGAGGCAGAAAATTACCCACACCAGAGTCCAGGGGCCTCATTTATGAAGCTTTGCGTAGAATTCACGTGGGAAGGTGGCATGCGGCGCAACTTTTGCGGGCTTCACGTAACATATTTGCCTATAAATTGTCAAAGAAACGCCCCGTATTAATATTCATTTTGACTGACTGCATGAAGAAGTTCGCAGGAAATTACGACAGAACAGCTAAAAAATACTTCTCACACCGTGTCAGATGTTGGTTCGTTTGGGAGGTCGAGATAAATCATATTGTTTGGTCGATGCCGTTTGAACCAGAGTAGCAGCATGGAGGTCGGATAGTGAGCAAAATAAATAAACAAGTGGTCCGAAAAAAGTTTATTGAAAAAAAAATACATATAACCTTCCTCAGTCAGTGTGTTTGTACCGGGGACAGGAGACACCCCCTTGATAAGAGACTGTAAGACATGATCGGGGAATCCCTCCGGAGTGGAGTCATGACGACTGGATCTGAATTATTTTTTTTGTATTTGGTGGTTTGTGTCCCAGCTGTCAATCAGCTGTCAATCAGCTGTGCGCAATCTCCACTGCAGCCTGTGCATCTCACCCCCCCCCGAAGCAACTCTATATCCACCAGTTAAAGGAAATAAAACGAATGTGTTGTTGTGTTATATTAGCTGTACAATTTACCACATGGTGTTCTTAGTTTCCATACCTCCTGTGTTTTACGAGCGACTTATCAAAACAGCATCAAACATGATTAAACATTATATTATAAACCATGCTCGTAGGCAATGGCGGTTCTACAGGGTGGCACGGGGTGGCAGCTGCCACCTCAGAAAAATGCCTTGCCACCCCAGCTGCCACCCCAATTGGCAGCTTTGTTTTGAAAAAAAAGTTGTGGCTCATCGGACATTTATGAGAGAAAATCTCTAATGTCCGAGTGCAAGTGAATGCAGCACAAGAACCTTGTAACCCCTCCCCCGGCCCTGGAACGAGCGTGGAAATATGATTGGAGGCGATTTAATTTGAACGGGGGACAGCGCAAAACGAGAAGCATTTCGGATCCAAGTAGACGGAAGGAATGAGGTATTTGCGGTCAGGGTATGGCTGGGGTAGGCTACAGCCATACCAATAAATGGCTTAGCCCCACCATGAAAAATTATCTTAAGGTAAGCAAAATAAAGTCCGCCAACTTGCGGAGTAAATTGCACAGACAGCAGTTAGTAAGATTGATTTCAGTAGCCACTTGTCTGGAAATACAGAAGACTAGAAACGGGTTTGAAAACTTTTGTGACGTAGTGATCGTCTTTTCAATAGAACATCTTTGATAATGATTCACATTACTCACGCTCTTACTGTAATTAGTGATTCAATTACTCAACTATCTATGACACCTAGTTGGGCTTGCCAAAATCACGCTAGTTTCATTAAACAAATGATCAAATATGCTAACGAAGCTAATGCTTTTGCTAATGCTTTTGCCGAAAGCTATAGCTAACGAATAGTTGTTTCTAGAGACTTTAATACGATTAGAAGCTATCATAAGCAAACAGATGTTTGTTTGTATTGCCTTAACACTATCATAGTTAATGTTAGCTAATCACACTTCATTTCAAGACACCGGAATTGTTATTAATGTTAAACAAATAAAACTTTTAAAGCACTTCACATTACTCACATTCTCTGCGTGCTCCGTCACGTGCTCCGTCGGACCTGTGTGTGCAGTTCTACAAGTGCGGTCCTGTATCTGCTGTCTCCGACGCTGCAGCTTCATGCTACTCCCGGTATCGGGGGGGGGGCGGCCTTAAGAGGTTAATATCTTTGTACATCCGGAATTGTTTTATTGTAGAGATCACTTACAGTATCTTCTTGATTTTGTATATTCTATATTTCTATCATTGACCTTCTACTTTCCCCCTATGAAAGTATGTACTCTTAATATTTTTTTCATCAAATAACATTATTCAACAAAAATAACATTATTCAACAAAGGTACACACAGCATACTAATAATAACTTTGTATTATTAGTGTAGGACACTTGTATGTATAACATCTGAATATGTGTAGTTTTATTCATAATTTTACAGGATATTGCTATACAATTTCTCATGTTTTACTTCTACACATTAATATCTGATTTGTAAAACATCACAGACAGAAAGGTATATCAGTCATTTAATGGTAAGCTATTGAAATTGTGATTCCATAGATGTGTCTCCCATCACCCAAATCCCCTGACTATTCTCTCAACTCAGTATTTACATTCTTATATTCAAAGAAAATCAGTAATATCTTTAAAAACTTTTCTATCAGCTGTGCACCGTTATGGTGTAAATATAATCTACCATTGGATCAAATATAAAAGTCAGCCGAATTACTATTGATACTGCAAAGAGACGTATTTTGTGAAAAGAAATGCAAGATGTTGTTTAATTATTGATATATTTATGATCCACATCACATATTCAGTTTTGGCGGCAGTTCTCCTATTTGTCCAGAAGTCTTCTCATCAGGGCTCTATAAATAAAGAACTACGGCAGATGTGTAATATGTAATGCAGCCGAACCGTGTATTACAATGCCGTTAAAACATCCAATCACCGAGCTTCAAGCTGAGGATCTTGGGTAATCTGTTCAGTGGGTTTGTGGCATGGTTTGTGGTGGGTATCGCTCGAAATGTCCCTTATAGGCCTACATCTGTTTCCGGTGACTTTATTTACGGCTAAAAAGCCCAAGATTATAGAATTAAACGAATAAATAAAAACAAGGATAATTGTGTGTTATTGTTGAGTAAATAACAGTGTGTTATTTAGAAAAGAATAACAAATTAGAAGGAAAAAAGATTTTCAAAAATACAGATTTCAGTATTTTGAGGCTCTAAGCCCCATTTCTTTTCCTCACAGATGGGAAAAAAGTCAGACATTATACGATTTAAAATAAAAACAAATAAATAAAAAGATAAAACACTGGCAAAGCCGCTTTTTGGCATGTTACAACTATTATTTTCTGCCTCGCTCATGAGAGTAACAGCTGGCGAAATTACAGCCTCGCCTACTGATTTCAAATGTGTGCTCTAAAAGAAAAGACGTTTCTAGAAGATATGTAGAAAATAAACGTATTTGAGATACGGTCATAATGAACGTAACGTGGGAGAAAAGACGTTTCTAGCTAAACTTAATTGAGAACGCAGTTTAGTTCTGTGGGAACGTAATTTTTAGGAGACAGGGTTGGTTTGACGAAAGATGGTGGGTCATTTGCAGTGAAATGTCTTATTATTATTGACATGGCAGATTCATACTGGATTGAGATCACAGAGGGACTCCACGAGTTGATTCTGGTGCTGTGAAATATGTCTTAAGACAGGTGTCCGGGACATTAACAATGGTAGTTTTGAAATGAGTGCAGTAATATTTATTTTGTTGATAAGTGATTGCCGAATGACCTATTTACAAGATGCGTAAAAACTCATGACTTAAAAGATTTAAAGTGGTACTTCCAATGATTCTCTGTGAAGAAAAAGATCTGTCTTCAATCAGGAAATCCATTGGTTGTCAAAATAGTTGATTGTTAGATGACTCAGATTTCTCTAAACGAAGACGGCCCTAGAGTTGTCTTCATAATGATCACAACTGACATGATGCAGGTGAATACAACACAACTTCAGCTTCTTACATGGACCTGTTCATAGGAAATGGGAATGACTAGTCGTGTAAGAGGAAGTACACATCTCCATTTGTAAAGTGCTGCTTTGATCTGGATACAGACTGTCTTTTATGTGTTGGGGTGAAGAGAGTCCAGGGGACGTGAGGACAGATTGTTATTGTTGTTCTCTCTGACAGGAAGTCGGTGTACCGCCCTTTCATATCTACGTATCTCAGCTTCAGAGGCTGTACATATTTTTAAAAGATAAGAGCTTTGTGCAAAGAGTTAACTTAACATTAAACACAGTCTGAAACCATGTCTTAGAGAAAGTATGTTTTTAATTACTTATTTATTGTTTTAGTTTTGAATGAAATATATGTTCTTGTCATGGGAAAGCCGGGTAGTATTGACCCAAATACTGGACAGAATAGAACTTAATGAAAAATATGTTTGTTTGAGGTTAAATCAAAGCAGGGCAAACAAAAGGGAACAACATAGAAGGTTCAGAGACTTACTCTTACAGGAGACAATGACTAAAATACAAGCAAAACTAATCACACAGACAAGACACAGCCGGAGCGGCAGGCGAAAACACAAGGGCAGCTGGTAAAAATAATTAGGATGGGACAGAGATTCACAACAGACATAACACAGGTGAAGACTTTTTTTAAATTGACAGCAAGAAACACAAAGACAGATCATGACATGTATTTTCCACATAATGTATTTGCACTTTTGGTCAGGGTTAAAGAAAGATTGCCGTTTTAGGTAAATAGTAAATGGTCTGCATTTATTCATCGTTTTCCCAGGCTTTATGACCCATCAAAGTGTTGCAATTGAGAGCAACTTTTGGGCCGTTTCTCAATGTCGAGGAGGCTTGCTTGGTAGCACATGTAGGACAGTCCTTAAACAGTCCTTCGGCGCCACTTGATGACGTAGTATACTTGAAATAGTGGCTCTGCAGCAGCTTTACTCGACATTGAGAAACACCCATGGTAAAGTTTCTTGCCCAAGGATACTTACCTCTGAGCCACAGTCGCCCAAAAGGTAAACTTTGCCACCAACAATAAATACTACAGTGGCACCTCCAGTTAATAGACATATTGAAAGGCTATTGCTGAAATAATCACAAACACAATCTCGGTCCAATTGGAAATGTAAGATTATCTGCTGTTTATTGGAGTTTCTTCTAATTTCAATTATCAACCACTCATGCAAACAAGTTTCTCCTTCATATTCTGTCACCTTGTGAATGAAAGTTCATACACTTACAGTGACGCAGAATCGCCCTGAAGTGAAATCCCTGCACAGACATAAATAAATAATATAAAAGTCACTTCTGGCCAGTCTGAAATGTTTCACGTTGCGCGGGCGTTCAAATGATGCATGATTCAAAGGAAAGAAGAGTGATTGCCTTCGATGAAATACTTTCTGACCTCCTCATAGTCTTAAAATGCCACAGTTCCTGTCATTCACAGATCCCTGCTCCTTTTTGCCTGCCAGTCATTTCTGCTGTGGCAAACAGACTGCATCACCCACTGCTACCATCTGCCACTCTGACACGGGTTGGCAGCTTCTCACATTCTACAGAAGCAAACATGACCTATCTGCTTCCATATGGAGAATAACCACTCGGGTAATCATCTCAAGATGTTCCCTGAATGTGTTTATAGACAACCTTCTAACACATAGCGAACAGACCTGTTTAGGTTACCAGGTGTAACTCAGTATGAAGGATTGCTCAGCATTTTATCACATGACAGGTTGACTTACAACTCTGCATGAAACCTGAAAGAACATTAGCTTTAAAAAGGTCAAACCATTTTAGGTGCTGGTGATTTAGTTTAAGATATGATTAACCATTTTATCAGTACTCCAATTCATTTACTTTTGGTGTGTGTGTTGTTTAATGGCCAAGGTGCAGTGGGAATGGTTCACAGTGGGGGGATAGGAAGCAGATTGACCATGCTTGACTGTGTGAAACATCCTGAAATTAAGTCAATAATAATTACAAGATGTGCAAGTACGCTGTAAGCAATTTAATAGCAAACAAAAAATGGTGTGTGTGTGTGTGTGTATTTCAGCACTTGTAGGCTGTGTTTTTTTAATACAGTCTTATATAGAAAGAGTCTCATTCTGTCAATCAACGTTACCCATGAGAGGTAATTGGGTTACAGATATGATGATATGGGGACTTCATTAAAAATAATTGATAAAGATAATGATATTCATAAGTAATTGCACAGGAATATATTGAAAATAAGGTGGTCATTAGCATAATCGAGGTCAAATTAATGAAGATGTAGCACAAAAAAACATGTACAGTGAATTAAATTACAGGACAGTTGTGAAAAAACATTGCATTGCATACATTTCTAATTTTGACGACAATTACATTTTTCTGTACACTCAGTATGCTACATCATTTCATTTGAATTATTCTTTAGGATTTTTTTCTTATTAATGTTACTTTAGTTTATAAAATGTCTGAAAGTAGTGAAAAAGTATCCATTGCAGGAACCCAAAGCCAAACATTATGTCTTTCAATTGGTTGTTCTTTAGTAGCAACATATCGAAACCAAAAGATATTCAGTTCAAAAGGGATTGAACTGGGGACCTTCATTGAATATGCTGGAAACTGCACTTAGTTTGGCAACATTGGCTAAATTAAAGCTGTGTTATTGCTCGTATTGGTCCCTGTGCTGCATCACTCATTAAAACCCATTCTTTGATTGTATAAGCAACGTTAGAAAAAGCAAGACTCTCCAATAATATCAATGCACTCGCTCATAGTGGATTCTTTTCTTGGCAGCTATTGATTGATCGTTGCCATCGACCCCAATCTTCACGGCGACCTTTGGGACTTCATCAGTGGCGGTTCTAGACCAATTTGACTGGGGGGGCCACTGGGGGGCCAGTTATTTTCTGAGGGGGGCACAATAAATGCAGGACGAAAAAGAGACTAGACAGTATGAAGTAATTGCGCATAAGAAAACAATGCAATACAGTTATTGGTATTTGTTTCAGTACACTTATTTATTTCAGATATATCTTATAGTTATTACTGTTAGCTTCAGCTTAAGTTATAGTACAATTTTTGCACTAACACCATATCATATTTATATAAAAATAAAGGCAATGAACAGTTACATCTCTACTTTACATCAATTACACGGATACAATAGTTTAACTTCAATTATCGTGGTAGTCTCTCGAAACGTAGGTTTCAATCAGTCTTTCTTGGATGCAACAGCCTCTGATGATCCGAGATGAAAAGTGTTTGATTTTCGCACGCTTCAGCCGGACAGTGAAAGTGAGTGCACCGCTCTAATGGGTCCTGAGTGCACCGCTCTAATGGGTCAGACTAGAATAACGAATAACGTTAGTTCCGCCTATTCCGTCATTCGATAAACTCTTCACTTCACTTTTTTTAGGGGGGCCACAGGGGGGTCAGAGATCAGTGTTAGGGGGGCACTGGCCCCCCTTAGAACCGCCCCTGGACTTCATCACAATGATGTGTGAAAGATGAGAGGAAGTTGTCTGGTTTTAGGAGCTGGGGCAGGGAGGAGACCTACAGACGCCGAGATGATCCATCACGTCCTTTTATCTGACTGTGTCCAGGCTGCCACCAACCACTGCATCAGTCAACACATTCCCTCCGTCAATATAAATGCAAATCAAACAATCTGGTAAGGCTGTGTGGATTATGACTTAGCAGTAGACTGTCTGTGCAAAAATATGCCGAGGAAAGGTCACCGTCTCATTAAGCCGAGGCGATTGCTAGACTGGAAACACGAGCATGATGATCAGAGTTAGGACTGCTACATTGGGGAGCAGCTGTAAGGTGACAAATCAAATATTGCGAGGCAACTGTGGCCTTTTGTGATTTGATTCAACGTGCATATCCATTGGAAATGTATTGTATTCTCCTTCTTGACTTTCTTTGAACGTCCTGACTGGATGCCTGTAGTTTATACTGTATATCAAACCTCGAAAAACATTCTAAATCAGGCAATAAGAATTCAAGAGGGAAATATTGGTTAAAAAGCTTTGAGCACAGTTTTGTGACCGTGCATAAAAAAAGCACATTACTCGGTTGACTAAAACCTGAGAAATAACCACTGCATTTATTCAGGAGTCCTGTTGGCCAGAGAACATATTGCAAATTAATATTTCACAACATGCACTGGGCTTTTGATAAGTGCCCTAGTGATGCAGTCACACAAATGTCAGGATGGTATTGATTTTTGAAGCTCTCCATTTGATAACAATTTGTGTGTAATTTATGGTTCTTTTTTCATTTTTGTCCAGAGTGTTTTCCCACTGTAACAATTGGATCCAATACCTTGAATATACTGTAGACTCTTATTGCACTATTTTACTATTTTTCTGTTTTATTGTGTTGCACTGTTGGTGGAGCCTGGCAGACTATAGTTCAGAAAAAGCTATTTACCTGCTAGAATTGCTACCAAGGGAGTAGGTAAAAAGATCTGGCAAACAAGTCCATCAAGGAGAAGACAACGTTCAGGTAAGAAAGCAGTGATCAAGGAAATCAGGAACACGAAAACCCTCTCTTAAAGGAGAGAAGGATAATGACGCTGTATAATTCAGGCATTAGTTGTGTAAGAGTATTGGCCAACTTTGATTGCAGGGCTATGATGGGAGGCTAGTTCCAGTCATACATAAAGTGCACATTATTTTCTGCTTTGGCATTCACAGTTAATGTTGTCATTCAGTTGGTCTGTTGGGCAACATTTCTGTACAGCTGGTGACCAGATTTGATATGATTCGTGGTGCCAAGAGAATGATTTGAAGAGATTCTTGTAACCCTAAACTTTCCTCTAAAGCCACCGTCAGGTCAAGCTTTTGCTTTAATGACACTTTGAACCATGAAATGTGTTATTGATCATCCTGCCCCCCCAGAGCTAGACCCTTTTAAAACTCCATGAGCTTCCTTATGTAACCCTCTTACATTAAAATGTCAAGTGTGAACAGAGATTATGCCATATGAAGTAGATTCATTAATCACATAATTTATTCATTTTTTTTATTTAAAGGTCACCTATTATGCAAAATCCACTTTTTCATGTCTCTTCTACATCCCCATGTGTCCCCTTTTCTGTAAAGACATTCTGAAAGTTTCATGAAAAAAGATTCCCTCTCTTTTTGTCCTGATCCATTTATATAAAAACTTGTATCTCTCAGAGGGGCGTGGGGAGGGGCTCCTTCATCTAAAGCAGGGGTCTTCAACTAAAATTCAACGAGGTCCAGTTAGAGAAAATCTCCCCATGCAAAAGTCCGGAACATCAAAATGTCTAACTTGCTCTATGAATTAGTGTGATATATATTGAAGTGACCTGTAGCTTTATCAATGTCTGCATGTAATCAACAACTGACTGCCAATCAAATAAAGAAAGTACAATTCAAAAACAACAATATTTATTGTCAATTAACATTACTTAAATACTGTGGATATGTGTAATGTTCCTCTCGGGCTGCATTTAGAAATAAAATAGAGAAAATAAATAAAATAGCTTTTGAAAATATGTGCATCTTAAAAGTGCTTAATTTTAGATGAATAAAATAAAGTGTAGCAGCAGCTTGAGTGTCCCTTTTTCTTTGTTAACCGTTTCACATCATGGCTTAACAGTTTCAGACGATTATAGAACAATATCAGTCTTTACACATCATAACAATTGAACAGTTTTAAAGTTTCTCTTTCTTTCCCTCTTATATTGCAGTCCCTCACTCACTTTGTTTAAATTCAGTGTGAGAATTGAGCTGGAGCTTGTCCTGCCGGGAGTTTGTATATCTGGGCTGACATGGAGTCAGGGCTATTCTCACACACATGCAGGTGCTCATTGGTTACAGTGATGCAAACACAGGTATGGTGAAAAGAGAGAACTATTCGATGCAGCGTAATATACCATCTGACAAAGGCCTGTGCTATAATGCTTCAATTAACTGGCTATTCTTTATAATATACTCAGATCATTAGGAGACAGAGATGTTAAGTTAAAAATCAAGGGTTTTTATTATTATTTACAGCAGGGGTGGGGAACCTTTTTCCCTTCAATTTTTACAACATCCTCCGAGGGTCGTACAAATTATTGAACTCAACCTCTGCTTAAAAAAACTAAAATCACAGCCCATTCATGTAACCTTTCTTTCATGCTGTGCAAAGAAAGGTCACATGGATTATTTTCTTAATCCAGATATCTCACCATGACTCACGCATGCATGCATGCATGTGCACGGTGTGGCATGACCACCAAAACAGAAAGATATGGACACAAGATGTGCAAATGTATTTAGTATCTTATCCATGTGAACATGATTTAAGTGGGGGGGGACCTAACCTCCTCTAGGGGGGTCCGGGGCATGCTCCCCTCGGGAAGATTTTTTAAATATTGAAGTTAAAAGCATCAATCTGGTGCACTTTGAGAGCAACATTAAGAGATCTATGGATACATCTCTCAACACCCATATAAAACAGAACTGTAAGCATATTTTTCTTTTTGGATATTTTACAAATCACTCCCCTTTTAAACTCTATTCTTGTTATTTTTAACAACTTTTTTGTTACTGTCATATAGTATTTTATACCTGTTTTTCATTTAGTCTCATTAATAACTATAATGATCATATCAAGGTGTGCCTTAACCTCACTGAGCTGAGGTTATTTGAGCCTCTCAGGAGAGAGCTCTCTTCCACTTGATTGTAGAAAAGCTCTTTAAATTCGTTAGCATAGCTAGCTAACCAGATGCTAATAACAAGAGATCGCCACTGTGCTTACAACTAAAGACACAGCCACGCAAACACTGCGGCATGTGTACGGCTCCTTATGGGTATTGCAATATTTTAAGGGCTGGAGCGGCGTTCCGGTGCTCTCTGTCACCCCCCCACCACTAAAACGAAAACTCTTCGGTTCTCCACGAATTACACAAGTCACCCAAATCAGTGTTAAAAAAGCGGGAGGCGCCGAAAAATCCCCTATTAATGTATTGATTATAGCTCCGGGTCCGTATAGGTCGGCGTCTGGGTCCGGATCCAGACCGCGGTCCGCCTGTTGCCGACCCCTGATCTAAAGTAACAGACAGAGAATCAGCACTTTGGAAACAGGGCTGAAACAGAGGGGATTACGGGATGCTGCAATGATCTGTCAGGCTTGTTGGTGATTTGCTTAAAAGAACAAATGAAAAGCCAACACACATTACAAGCGGTTAAACTAGCGTAGCCGTTGTGTTTCTCTGCGGAGAGCGGAGCCGCTGGACAAAGTGAAAGTGTCTTGAATCCAAAATGCACCATCATCACAAACAACCCACAGAGTTCAGTGGCAAATAGCAGGCAGCTACAGTAGCAGCTGGTCTCCAGGCTGCTACCCACCTGTCACTCAAGGTGACCACACTCTAAATTATTAATAACTTCCAGATATGATATCATTTTAACGAGTTACATACAATCGGGGAAATTAGCTATAGAAAATAGAACCATATTTTCATGCCAGGCTGTAAACATGTCTATAATCCACTGTAAAGTCTCACATTCTAACATGGGGTCTATGGAGATTGGCTTGTTCGGATTCAGCCCTCAAGTGTGCATTTAAGGAACGCACAGAACCAGACACGCACACCGACACACGAACAGACACACACCTCAGCTTTGGACTTAATCTAGTGGTGGATAAGCTACAGCCTCAATCAAACAGTCCATTTCAATTGCAGACCTTTCTCCACTTGAGAGATAATTACCCCCATTATTCCATTGATGAAGAGGCACCTGAAAAATCCCTTTAATGTTTACCCTCTTTGTGTTTTAGAGCCACAACACCGCTTGCATCCTGCATAAAGCAAAAAGTTCTTTAAAAAAAAAAAAGGGAGTAATGTCTGTGTGGGCGCTGGTTCAACCCTTAGAAACCCCAAATGTCCACCTGTGTCAAACTGAGGGAAAGGACCATTAAACCCCTCCTGCTGCTTTTCAAAAATATCAATGTAACATAATCTATCCTAGATATGAAACGTAACGAAATAGAAAGTTTTTTCTTCACATATTACCAAAGTATAGTTCTTGTTATTCATTCATTTCAGCCCCTCTTTCCCTGCTCTTCCCCACAGAGGTTTCTTTGGCATGGTAGCCATCCTCATTTGTTTTGCAAACTAATTCAGGGCTATCAGCAGCTACAGTAGACCCATTAATTAGGCAGCCATTGGGGAGCAGAGAGAGTTCGTCACACTGAGGTCACTGCAGGAGGTTTCCATTAAACAAATCTCTCAATGAGGTTCACGTAAACCTCTTACTACATAACAAACTATGAACCTATACAAGATATGTTCTAAAGCAGGGGTACTCAAACCTTTTTGATAAAGGTCCACTTGTGAACTTTATACAAGGTCACTGGTCCGGATCAATGCCAGTAAAGTCCCCCCAAATGGACCAATCCGGGGTGCACTTCACACATCAGGATCCCTTGGCTAACAGGGAGTCCCCATTGACTTGCATAGAGCTCCCTGAACGCTGGTAGACGAGTTGGGATCGCGGAGAAATGCTCTCCGCAGACCCATTCTCACAGCGTTATAAACCTTTTTCTTACTCAACATCAAGCCACACTTATTGTTTTTACTTCGGCTGTGAGTGTTTGTGTGTGCTCAGGATGAGTTTTGTTTGTTCTCGCTGTATCGCCGACCCGGAAACCTGTCCGCTCCTCGCAGCAGCGGCGAGCAGCAACGAGCCTCGCAACGAGCCTCGCAACGAGCCTCGCAACGTCCCGACCAATCATAGCACACTGGGCTCACAGGGAGGGGGGGGGGGGGGGGGGCAGGAGCTCCAACAAGCCGTTTAGGACAGAGTGAATACCTGGTGAATACACATAGAAGCTGTATGAGAAACCAATGTGATTTGGGAAAATTGCACAATTGAAATCTCTTCTAGTAGACCTCAACAATGGAAATATGATCAGTAGAAATGGCCATGACACGGGACCTTTAACATTTCAAATTTTTGGCATTCCTATTATATTCCCAACACATTTTATGGAGTCACTTATTAGGGGCAAATCTATAGAGACAGATTCAGTGGTGTTTTTAATCTCCTATGAATTCCGGGTCTTGAAATGACAGGCCACATTATAAATGAATATGCTGCTCTCTTCTGGCTTTTGCTATGAACTACAGATTGTTAACCACAAATAGAAACACGGAACAAATCTAACCTTCAGGACTAAAGTCTGAAGCCTGAAACAGGGTCAGTGGAGTCTCTGAAAGACAAGAACAATACAAATATTGCAATAATACATACCCTATAGTGCCCTTCTCTTGTGATGCTTGAATCCAGGCAGGGTAAAACGAAGGAGACTTCTGTGACATGTTACAAACCACGATCTGACAAAGACCAACATAAGACCAGCACTTAAATACCAGCAGAACTAATCACAAGGGTACCAGGTCAAAATAATCAGACAGTCAATCAGACATGAAAACACAAAGGGTGTTTCTCAATGTCGAGTATGCTTGCTTGGTAGCACATGTCTGCCAAGCATCTTGCTTCAGAAGTGAGGCAAGAATACTTCCTGGCATTCGGAAAACGAAGAGTGGAACAGGCGAGCAAGTGTGCAGGTGTGCGTCATATGAGAGGCCCCGCCTTACATTTTCCGCCACAGATTTGGGGAAATTGGTCCGTGCGCAAAGCATTGTGGGAATTTTAAGACCGAGGAGTCTACACATGTGCAGCCTCGACATTTCTCCAAACGAAGTACGCCGGGCTCGGTAGATTTCCAAGTATGCTGGACATTGGAACAGTACTTCAGCGGGACTCGATGACGTAGTATGCTTGAAATAGTGGCTCTGGAGCAGCTTTACTCGAGATTGAGAAACACCCTGAGAAACACCCAGAGACAGGAAGTAAAAACAGACATTTCACTGAGTGTTTCCAAAATCAAACAGGAAACACTGACAGATGATGACAATTTCGGACAATGTTCACACTTTAAAATGCATCCATCTCTGAACAGACTTCCCAAAACCAGTTTAAAACACACATATCATATAAACAGAATTATGGGTATTAAAGGATTTGAACTTTGTCCCTACACCTCCCACCTGAATGCAAAGCCAACACATCATTAGTGAATCCTTCAATTGAACTTAAAGATCAAACTCACATCCACAGCTCATTAAATATACCGCTGATTAAAAGTTTAACATGCATGCCCACAAGCTTTTGAAGTTAGCATTAGTGGGATTCATTACTGTTATGTAATTCCAATTATAATCTCTTACACTACTCGTTTCTAAAACAAATTATCTCATAAGTAAGTTGTTAAGTTGTCCAACACATGCATTTCATTCCCATAATACTTAATGTACACATTACATTTGAGGAGTCCCTTAAAACCCTGAAATTAGTTATCATTTTACAATTCGTTCAATTCGTTCTGGGATTATGACCGTCGCCCCGCTCTGTAAATTAGGAAGGATTATGCTAATAAAATAATTAAAATCTTCAAAATTATCCCTTTAAGGTCAATTTCATGCAAAATTAAATATTTAATTAGCGATTTATAGAAATAAATTACTAACGGCTTTCAGTAGTGGATTGTCTTCCTTCTTTCTTCTTCCCTTTTGTTCTTCACATATAAACCTTTACTTTACTTCCCATAAAATACTATAAAGGTTATTGCTGATTAGAGAAGTAATTACATTTAAATAAGTCATTCTTCCTCTTAATACAACGATAACATGATTATAAAATGTGATGACACTCAAGTACCCTGTGTTTAGAGGAATTTAAAAATGACTGAGATGAAAACATGAATTGTATTAATCCCATTAGGAACATAGGGTATTTGCACATGTGTTGCACTTCATTACAACATGAAACACTTAATAATTCTGACAACAACAAACACAGATTAAAAATAAAAGAGTAAGTCATAAATTACATTAGACACATTTTCACCGCACATTTTTTGCAATATAATATATATTGAAAGTAGTATAGATATGCCCCCAGACCATATTTGAGGTGTTAGCTGGTCTCTATAATCACAGGAATGTATACAGAAAAAAAACCGATTTGAAGATCAAAATAAATATCGGAGTTGTCCACAGAATTCAGCTTAATGTGCTAATGTATTTATCATTAATTTGAGTGTATCAAACTGCAAACTTTAACTAAATCAAGTTCTTAAATATACATACTAATAATGGTGTTAAATCCTATACATTTAGTGGAGTAAAAGTAACATGTTTTAACTCTTGAGATGTAGAGATATAGTGGAGTATTAATTAATAATCATGACCTGGCCACCATGTGAGCTTCTGAATGACTCAGTGATCATGCAGCCTCGCCCCCAGGCTCGTACACGCCGCCACCTCCAGTCACCCACACTCACACATATTCACACACACTCGCACACTGCAGCTGTCCTCAGGGAGCAGAGTGCAGCCACACACCCGTTCCTGGAGATACACTATACAGAGAAAAGAACACAATATGAGAGTCAGCCTGCAAACTCTGATAAAATGTGAGTAACAATAATGCATGATATTTGACGTCGTGACTCGTCTTCAAATCTGATCTCTTTGTCCTTATAGATTTGTCAATGTTTCAAGCATGTCAGAATATGGGGATGAATACATCTAAAGTTAATCAAGATTATAATTGAATAATTTACTGAAATGTCAGGGAGGTAAAGGGAATGCAGACCACTTTAAAATGTCGACACCTCAACTCCCACGTGTGAAAAATGTATTTCTTACTATTTATTGTAGCTCTTAACCCTTGCAATTATTAGAAATCTCTCCAAATGTTACATAAGTTGCTGCTTGGGGGAGACCTCTTTCCTATTTACAACTATGTTAGGTTTGTCTAATACTTTGTCACAATTTAAGTTGCCGGTTTTCTCAAGAACAGTTCTTCTACCGGTTGCAAGAGAGTGTTGCAAGATAAATCTCACTTTAAAGGTTATAAATCAATCTCCCAGGCTGGGGTTAACGTTACACAACTGAATGCTTATATATTGTGTCTTGATGACTTTGATGGCAAGCTCTAAAATCTCTGTTATTTAACAACCAAGTCATGCACATCGGATAGATTTAGTTTTTCTACTCTTCGTGTCTTGGTGATCATTAAACAGATTTGAGTTGCACTGCTGCACAGAGGCAGGAAATCCTTTTTGACGCTGAACAAACCACCGTGCTGTTTTGAGACCTGTGGTTAGTAATGGAGGTTTTACAACACAGTATAATATGTTCTGACTTTTGAAGTTGGTTTCAAGTTATTATTATGAAGTGACTTTCTCTCTAAACCTTTCTAAAAAGACTTAATTGAATGAACAGTGACAAACATGCTGACTTCCTATTAATTTAAAAACTGTTAAAGACCCTGCCTTTTCTATAGCATTCTGCTTCACATGACTGCTAACTGTTAGCCACTCAAGTATTGTATTTCTTTACTTTCTAAAAGTGAAGATGAAAGATTCGAAGAAAATGCGTTAGTGGTCCAGCTGCTGGACAATGGGAACATGGTGTCCAACCTCCAGCCCATTGTTACCTGTTGAAGATCTTTCGAAGATCTTTTCGTTTTTCTAGATGCAGTAAGCACACTCAGAATAAAGTATTATTTTTAGGGCTGTCAGTCGATTAAAATATTTAATCGCGATTAATCGCATGATTGTCCATAGTTAATCGCGATTAATCGCAAATTAATCGCACATTTTTTATCTGTTCTAAATTTACCTTAGAGGAATATTTTTAAGTTTTTAATACTCTTATCAACATATGAGTGGACACATATGCTTTATGCTAATGTTTATTATCATTTGAACAATGACAAATATTCTCATGAATATTAAACACAACAACCTCTGAACATTACAAATATTCGCCTCAATTCAATCTGGAACCTCTCTCATTCAATAATACAATACAAATGGTGTGTGCGTGTGTGTGTGTGTGTGTGTGCGTGCGCGCGTGTGTGTGTGTGCGTTGGAGCTATGTGCAACTCAAGGCATATGCTCGAACGGGAGCTGCCTGGACGCTGCAATCATGTTGCGTACTATCCGTGCTGAGTGTGCTGACTTTTCGTACAATGTCCCGCTGTCTGGCTTCCTGCATAAAGTCAAGTGCTCGGCACAGTTGTGGCGAAATATCGCTCCTCTGTTTTCATTTAAACAGCTCCTTGTATCCGTTAGCGCAGCTATCTAGCACCAGATGCTAACAACAACAATGCACGTAAGGTCTCTCTCTCGCTCGCTCGGGCCACACATACACACACCCTCCCGGTCCTCCCGATAGCCAGTCGGTGCCTGCCGGTGAGCGTGGAAGTGTGGTCTGCCACAAGCGGGCGGCAGGAGCGGGGCTGTCAGCATCAGCTTGTAGATGGTATTTTAAACTCGATGCGCTCTGAAACTACGGGGTGGCCGAGGAAAAAAAATACACATGCGTTAATCGCGTTAAAATAATTAGTGGCGTTAATTTTTTTTTGCGTTAACGCGTTATTAACGCGTTAACTTGACAGCCCTAATTATTTTCTTTTCTTTTTCAAAATACCAAAAAGATCCTGCATTTTAGCCCATGCCTCATTTCGCTCTATTTGCTCTTTCCAGCCCTGTTTTTGCAGGGGGCTGATTCTGTGAGCTGCAGCTGACCACGCCCCCCTGCAGGAGAGGGGAGTGTGCTTTGAGATCAGCTGCTAGGCTGCAGCAGGGAGAAGAAGGGGAGAAAAAGAGATCTCCGTCCTCCGTGTTTTATTCTTATATGATTATATAGTCATTATTCATTTGTTTTAGAGCTCAATAAATAACAAAGAAGACCTTTGACCGGCACTTTTTCTAATTTTGTCCGGAAGATTTAAACTTTAACGGACATGTTGACCAGAATATAATTCAAATCTGGGTCAGTCTGTATCAGATCCGTTGCAGCCCTGTTTTTAGAGATATGGGTATGGAGGAAAAGAGAGAGGGTTGTGTTTACTGACACTTGGTGAGTTCCCTGGAACACCGGGGACACATAGTCATGTATAAAAGACGTACAAAAGTGCATTTTGCATGATAGGTCCCCTTTAATATTGACAATAACAACCGACCGTCGGGGTAGAGCATTTGCTTGGCATTTCCAGGTATTTCTCCACTGGTTGGGCCATGTTAACAATACCGTGTCACTGTCACGTTTGAAGGGACGAAATCCTGACATCTTCACGTCTCCCAGCATGGTAAATCGTCACATGTTCACGTCTTGCCGTGATACCGGGTTGCATTTGTTATATGTATTTGTGAGCATGCTGAGTAAAGTAACCTTAATATACTGTATGTGTCCCTTTAAGGCCATTTAAGATAATAACCATGCCACCATGATGTCCTAAGAGACTGTGGGGACTATACAAACCTAAATAATAGCTATTGTATGCCCATAAATGTGTGAAATGTACTTTAAACTTAGGTCTTTTGTCTTGAATTGCAGGTCTTTTGTTGTGCGCTGCAGTAACAACACAGGGGTCCAACTCCAACCCGATTACAACTACTCCATCATCTACTGTCCCACATACAACCTCCACCAATCCTATCACTTCAACTTCTACCACAATTACAGACAGCACTGAGGTAAACAACACACACTTGATTTGTATTTTAAAACAACCAGCCAGTATTCTCTATCTTCTATCTCATTGTCATCCATCTTGGGTCACACAGGTAAACAGCACCAGCAGTACCACCAGCATCAGCTCAAGCGCCGCCCCCAGCCCTTCAACAACCACTGACCCCACCACCCCCACCCCCTCAGCCCAGACCTCCAGCCCTTCAACAACCACTGGCCCCACCACCCAGACCTCCAGCCCTTCAACAACCACTGACCCCACCAACACCACCCAGACCCCCAGCCCTTCAACAACCACTGGTCCCACCAACACCACCCAGACCTCCAGCCCTTCAACAACCACTGGCCCCACCACCCAGACCTCCAGCCCTTCAACAACCACTGACCCCACCAACACCACCCAGACCCCCAGCCCTTCAACAACCACTGGTCCCACCAACACCACCCAGACCCCCATCACTACAACAACCACTGGCCCCACCACCCAGACCCCCAGCACTACAACAACCACTGGCCCCACCACCCAGACCCCCAGCACTACAACAACCACTGGCCCCACCACCCAGACCCCTAGCACTACAACAACCACTGGCCCCACCACCACCCAAACCCCCAGCCCTTCAACAACCACTGGCACCACCATCACCACCCAAACCTCCACACTGAAACAGGAAGAACACAAATCCAATGCTCTAAGCTCAGGTATGCATTGATAAAAAGTTGTTTGTTTCATTACAATTTGCTCTAGTAACAGTGTGCACACTCATTTATATACTTACTTTTATTTTACACTCTAGAGTCTAGACCAGCGGTTCCCAAACTTTTTCAACTCAGGGCCCACTTAAGAATAAAAAAAAGATTGTTTGCGGCCCACATTCAAACATAAACAATATGGAGGCTAAATTAAGTTCTGATTGGTCAATTCAGAACATGTGACACGTTGTTAGTCCAGTAGTAATGACTGTTGCTAAGGAGGATCAAGAAAGAGAAAGGATAAGAGTTTCAAATAAAAATAAATCTTAATAATGATAATGTTTCCACACAAATCATAATGTTGTCCAAATTATTTGGCAGCCCACTTGCAATGCCATCGCACAGGTTGGGAACTGCTGCCCTAGACAATAGACCTTTTGAAAGAAGTTTATACTAGGCATAACAACCAACACGGAATAGGTTCCGTTTCCGTAGTCCACAGAAAAGTGAACCGTTCGAAGCATTTCAACCAAAACTAATTTTTTTACGAATCCAACCTGCAAAGTTAGCTCCCAGCGGGAAACGAAAAAAGAATCCTTGACCTGAACCATGTAAGGAAAGAGAGGATGCAGTCTTGGGCGTAATAGTTACTTTTACATGTATCTGGTCATAAACTCAAACAAAATGTTTCCCAAGAAGTGATTTGAAGGTGGCTCAGTCAAAAAGAATCCAGAACCAAGACTCGCCGTTTAATTAAGACCTTTTTTTAAAAGTACAGTCAAAATATATTGTCATTAAACTGCGAACACTCCATCTGTGTTGAATACCCCACGTTTCATACATTGCCTAACGCTATAAACACACCTTGGAAACCAACAAAGCACAGGGGATCACACCTTTCTGATTGAAAAGTCCATGCATCTGTTCACTCCTCTCTTTGACCCCTTTAAGCAGTGACTGTGTTGATCTATAGTTAATTTTTGAAAGCAATACTTTTTTTTCAGACTTCCTGGTTTACTTTGCAGATGAGACTTTAACAGTTGAATCAGTGAAAAAGAACACCAGTATTTGAAGTGCACCGGTTAATCCTTTCCTCAACCACTGCCCTAATTTGTGTCATGACATCCGCTCATTGCTACCACATCACTCAGTGTGGCAGAGCAGGCCAATCATTACAGGGTTTTTTGTGAATAACTTGTGTGATTTATCTTTACTTTTCAGGTTGTATGTTCTGTCAACTCCTTTGAAAACATGGTTTTATCATATTGGTCGGTTTTAATCATATTGATTTAAACTTTTCAAATACACAGCCTCTCAGCTCTTCACATCTTGCCATTCTTACTACTTGGTAAGGTGTGTATTTGCCCTGTTTAAGTGCTCTTAAGTGAGGAACTAAAGCCCCAACAAGTGCAGGTTTGAGGTGTTTACCTCTAACTAAGTTTGGACTGTGTCCCCGTTGTAAAATAACTTCCTTCCCGACATAATTAGAAATTGATGCGGATAATGCATCTGACTCATAACTCTTAGGGTGTCTCTCTGTCGGTAGTTTTTGAACTTGACTGTTTCTACGTATGCTTCCATGAGATAAGGACAATTAGACTGATTACAGTAAACACAGCAATGCTTTTTTGATGTATCAGTTGGGACACACCCTTTGAGGTGACTGAGTTAAGACCCTGGTTCCTCCAACTGAAATGAAACTTAAGAGCCTGAGTTCCTAGAAAACATCCTGCATGGAAGATATATACTGTAGAAAACTGCTGTACTGTAAGGAGAACATTGATCCCATGACGTTGACTCTAGAAGCATCAGGTTGACATTTTTGGCTTAAATGAGATGTCTTAAATATTGTTGGGTTGGCTTAAAAGAAAGACAATCCAGGCAATCCAAAATCTAAAGAAAGACATTGTAAGCAAGGAAAATAATTTAAAGCCTTAGTTTAAGTTGCTACATCATCCAAATATTTTTTTCTAACATGTTGACTTCTTACTTTTTACTAAAGTACCCAGTTTTTACATTTTGGAGTGCCTGGAAGACCTTCCTCTATATCAATTATTTTTCATTAGTATATTGTTAAATATACAGAGCAATCAGTGATCTCTTATAACCAAAATATTGGATCCATTTCCAACTAGGTACAGACATCATTAATCATTTGAATAACCTTGTTGGTCCCTGAACTTTCCACACCATCAATATTTTTGTATGTGTATTACATTGGTTTATGACCATAAACACATTTCCCATATTGTCACATTTTGAGATATTCAATCTAGACAGTCGAATCGGCTTAACAGTCGCTAAAATCCACCACACACTACATGCTTGTTAGAATTATTCCTGCAATGAAAGACTCGTAAAAATTGGTCACAGAGAGGTGGCTTGGTCCTTTAATGTCAGAATGTATTTGCCATTAAGCTGACACCTGGTTTCTCCCTCTGTAACGGTTATCATTACCTCCAAGGTGTCTCATTTGTATCTGGTATATTTTGATTTAACCTCAACTGGTCAGTGAATGTTAGTGTTTTTGTGTGACCTGTAAAAAACGTTGAACTTCACTTTTCTTTTTGAATGCTAAAGGTTATAATGTAGTATTTGCATCAAGTTGTAGTTTGTCTGAAGTGGTTGCAGTGCCAATTAAAATAGAAGGGAGTTTTCCAGACTGAGAAACACAAACCTTTATCTAACCTAACACTCCACCCACCAATGCTTAGTGAGTTCAAAGATCAGACGTTTTAATTCCATGACGAGACTAAGATTGATGATCTACAGTAAACTAAGTCTACAAATATCTGACAGTTCCTCACATATCACTGTAACATTTTTACAAAGTTACCCATCACTTGGTGTTCCTTCAGACAAGTGACTTAACACAATGACCTTAGACAGTCGCTGCAAACTGCCTACAATAATTTCCCATGGCTTTGTTTATGGATGGAATTCTGCTTTTATATAAGAGGAGTGATCTGTAGTGTCATTTCATCAGTATTATCTTGCACATATAAATAGAGCTCCTTCCTGCTTGGTCAAGTTTCCAGCAACTAGATTAATAATTAATTCCTAAACTCAAAGGTCAACTTTTTGTCTGGAACAGGAACTATCTTTGGGTCATGGCACGTTGTTGGGCAAAGACACCATCAAGTTTTTCTTGATACTGCTAGAGATTAAGCTGGAGACGATTACAGTTGAGGCCATTCACTTACTGTACTTGTTTCTCTCAACTATGAGGCACGTTAAGGCGTGATGACATGACTTGCAACTACATGCAACCCATGGATTGCACCTCGCACCTTTCCAAATATCGGAGACAATTCTGTGAAGTTGTAGGCCTCAAATTCATTCTGAAACCACATTGTTGCCATGTTTTGTTAGGGTCATCGCTCAAATGGTAATCTCTCTTGGTCAGTCCTGCCGTAAACCATTTGTTAAGGACTGTCAAATATCCAAAGTATTAGAAATTGCAAAAGAACAATGGTTCACACCGCATCAATTCCTATAATCGAATTATCTAACCCTAACCCTAACCCTAACCCGTACATCTAATTGAATCCCAACTATGACATGACATTCATGTTTGAGATTACATTGATTTAACAACTTTTATAAAGATGCAGATGTATTGCCATGGAATTTGATGCGCTCTTTCACATTGCAGTTAGATGATGGCATGGTCCTTACAATGTGGTTCAATTACAAGCGTCCAAACTAACACTAAAGAACGGCTAAAGATGGAAGCTACATTGCTCTCCTTGTTGTAGTTATGTCTTTAACACTAGAACCGCCAGAGGTCGCTGTATACCTAAAACCGCCAACGGGTAAAATGTACCCGCTATTGATTTTCAAGGTACAATGTTCTTTTATTTATCATACAGAACAGTGAGTTTTGATCGCACAGGGATGAAACTTATACCAATATAATCTGTGGACTCTCAGCTTTTCATATGATATATTTTGTGCAGATAGCATGAAGTATAAAATATCGGTAAGAGTGCTGATTTAAACGCTTGGTGTTAGACTTGTGTTTTGTTTAGGTACAAATCTCTCTATCTCTCTCTCTATCCATCTATAACTATCTATAGATATATCTGTAATGTTCTGTTCTATGGACATATAATTGTCTACATAAACAGACAACGCGGACTACTTCGCTCATTCCGAGTGTCCATCTTTATTCAACTGGCACGTAACCTGCACACATGCATTACGTCCTCAACGTGAGCTCAGTCATCCAAGATCTTGTATTCTCCAAGATGTTACACTATCTATCTATCTCTATCTATCTATCTATATATCTCTCTCTATCTATAAGGAACCGCAGTAGACAAAAGGTGTTGCTATAGAAACACGTCATGTTTACGCTGCATTTTCTATGAGGTAAATATTACCCGCTGGCGGATATAGGTATAAATGGCATTTTTTGGGGCGATTTTTTTCAATCTTACTTCATATTGACAATTGTTAACAACAGAGGGTGCTACATAACACACTTTCAGGAAAAGTCACGGACTGGGAGACTTTAATATGTTATTGAAAAAAAGTTACATACAATCAAAAAACAGCTGCGTGTCAAATGTACCCGTTGGCGGTTCTAGTGTTAAATAGCAATAGGTTTTTCTTCCATTTTTCAGAGGAGTGTAACAGGCAAAAGAGAAGCAGGATTAGAGATGGTGAAATAAAAACATGATTTTGATTCAGAAGGAATGTCTTCAGACTTATCTTCTATGTCTTTCTCTGTGTCTCATTTCAGGAAGTATTGCAGTGATTATTTGTGTGTTCCTCATCACAGTCATAGCCGTGTTGGTTGGTCTGTACTACGCCAGGATCCGGTGAGTCCATTAGTAGTACATTATTCTACCGTCAATGTACTACAACGTTAGTGATGACATTTTCTGGCAGTGGCAACTGTTACACACTGGGAAAAATGCTGCTCCAAAAACAAGTTAACAAAAATGAAAACAAGCTGTTTTCACTTGAAATAAGTTCAAAAATCTGCCAATAGAACAAGAGAACATTTGCTTGGTAAGATTTCTTGAAATAAGAAGGGATATTTAGATAAACCAGATCTTGTAATTAGCTGGGAGAACTTATTTTGAACTATATTTGAGCAGAATCAGGAAATGTTGTGTTACAATATAAGCCGCAAATGCTCAAAAAAATTCTGTTTTCTGATGTTAGTTGGTGATTTTCTAATAATATGTAAAAAAATATGTGTTTCATCTGAGATACAACTCAAAATAAGATGTGTTTACTTAACAAGATGATGCATTGTCTAAAAACAAGACCCGATATCTCACAGCATTGTTACTTGTGAAGTTATTGTGTCTTATATCAGGTGTAAATTCATATTATGATTAGATATTAGACAAACAGCAAAACAGCATCAGTGCTCTGAGCATCCCAGAGGAAAGGCAGTCCCTTTTGGGTGAATCAGGCATAGTTCATTCAAATCACAATGAAAGATTATTTTTTTCGGATAGTTTTGGTTTTGTTTGTGGAGATTTTTGTTCTCTCAAGTTACTCCTTTCACAATGAAGATGAATGGAGTTTGTTGAAGAACCAAACGCATGATTTAATAAAGTAAATATGGTGTGATCAGGTCTCATACTGACTGTTCATACCAGAGAAATTAATAGATAAGATAAGATAATATGTATTTTATTGATCCCAAATTGGGAAATGTTTTCGAATAGAAACTGTTCACAACCAAATTGAATTTGACCAATGAGATTATTTTTATTTCACATAAGACTACGGTCATCAAATCTTTGCTAAAGAATATTTTAGAGGGATTTCTTGTATTTTTCTTCTCAAGTCAACCTTTTCTCACTCTGCTCTCCTTCTCCGTTCCAGACGAAGATCTTACAACCATCTTTCGGAAAGCAACGAACACTTTTTTGTAAACTTCAGCAACCCCATGTATGACCCTTAGATCTGAACCTTTGACCTCCGACTACGGAAGAGATCCAATTAACTCAAAGTTCGCAGGAGACCTTCTGATCAGAGTGTGTGCAAAGTGTGTGGCTAATGAGTTCAGCACGGTCACCTTTTAAAACTGACATGCAGCCTTGATTAATGCAAAATGCAAAAATAAATGACTTTTAGCCAAACACTTTGTGTTGCTAGGTGTAGTAACCAAGGTAGGACATTTTTACTCAGATAGCTTTTAAAACAGCTCTGGCCGTATTTTCACAGCACAGAATCATATTACTAAAACTCATTATAAACATGTGTATCAGGGGTATGATGAATTTCTCAGGATACTGGCATCTAGACTTATAAAAACAATAGGAAGCCAACCAGGATGCTTGAACAGTAAAACAAATTAAGTACAATTTATGAAACAAATTAACAGCAGACCAAACATATTTTAGATTTATCATAGATTGTTTTATAGGCAAACAACTGAGGCCATTTGTTCCCACTTACTGTGAAACGATAAGATGTCCATTGCAAACGTATGTTCACATTCAGTTGAAATATGACTCATGTTGATAATCAAGCAATTGAATTATGTATTTAGAGAAAATGGAGATGCTGTAAAAAAAAAAAAAGGGTTAGCGCCTTAATCCAATGTTGGATTAAGGCATATAACTGTTTGATTGAAGTGTTGGGTTATTCCATCCAAGGACAAATAGTCACACACAGTCCATTAAAGTGAGTATGAGTTGTTTTCATATCACACAGACACTGAAGTTTCCTCGAGCGAAACACTGAATCCCTTCCTGCTATTCAGCTGAGCCTAAATCATTTGAGGAACCCAACAAGACAGCAATCATGTTAGGAGGGTGAATTGACAATAACTATTGCCTAAATATAATGTTGGGAATTAAATTTGGCTCCCTGATACCTGATCAACTATTGTATTTATTATTGTGTAGGTATAGATTGTGCATAGTGTAATGTTTTTTTCAGTGAGATTTTGCTTCGCTTAGGAGCTTAGGCCTTTCTGATATCTTGAATATTTAATACATTATTGTTTGTTTGCATTCAGGTGAAGAATAATGTGACACTATTTTATTGTGAGATATGATTGTATTTAATTGTTTGTGTAATAAAGCCATTAAGAAAGACTGTAAGTCCCTGTGATGGCCGTGTAGGGGAAACTCAGGGAGAAACGTTGACGATTGTGAACACACAATGATCGAGTCATTGGTGGCAGACTTTCATTTTCCTGTCTAAATGAGTCTTCTTCTAGCAACCATCATCAATCAAAATTAGGATCTGTGAAGAGCTTCAGTTTATGACCTATACAAATAATAACATTACCACCAACTACAGCAGTACTTTGTTTAGTGCAAAAGCTAGCATGCTAAAATACTAAACTAAGACGGATCAACACAGTTTACATTATACCTGCTTGATTTTAGCACGTTAGCATTGCCGGAGTTACCATGCTATAGTTAGCATTGCCGGAGTTACCATGCTATAGTTAGCATTGCCGGAGTTACCATGCTATAGTTAGCATTGCGCTAACAATTACAGCTTCAGAGAGCAGTTAGCATGGCCATACAATCAATCTTTATCAAAGCTTCCTGGCATTGGCTTTGGCTTTTTTTGGTTTTGGCGCAGTGGTTAGAGCGTTGGTCATCAGATCAAGGGGCATTGGTGA
>CADEHL010000394.1:476053-722493 GCA_902827135.1 Harpagifer antarcticus
ATCTGTGCAGCATTGAAGTCATTAGGGTTCATCTCTTGGGAACCATGAATGTTGTTGCAAATATATCTAATATGTGTTGGGAAAATTGAGAACTTTAACTCACTTTAGAAACAAGAAATTAGCTAATCATTTGGATTCATTTTCAGAAAACCAGTGATATTTTGTCATCATAATGGTGCTACAGAAAAAGTGAGAGATGTACCTGAGGAATAAGGATCAATCCTACGGTGGACATGAACATTCATACAAAAAACAATCCACTAGTTGTTAAGATATTTATTTCCTTCTCTAGAGACATCACAATGTTGCTAAGAATTACCACTCATTCATATTGGCTAAGAGTTAGGGTTAGGGTTGTTTTGTTGGACCCACAGTCCAAAACCCAATATAGATAAAGTACTAACATCAAAGAGGCAACAAGGGTAAGTTCGGCATGTTTGCTAATACTTTTAAAAATACCTTATTTATTAATTGTTGCTGATTAACTCAAATCATATATTAGTTTATTAATGGTTTCAGCTCTGGAAATAGGAAAAGGTCTTCTTAGGGTCAGTGAGTTTCACAATTTACGATGTTGCCGGTTGGCATTGGTTTCATATGGTTACCCAGGAGGTTGTATCTCTTTCGGGGTTGTTTATTATGTTAATGTGGATCCTTACATTTCTCATTTTTCATGATGCATCTTGTTCATAATTCACCCTGAGGTGTTTTTTCACAGGAGGAAGAGAGAGTAAGAGAGGAGGGGGGAGTTTCTGAGTAGTGCAGTCACACAGCGGTGTCACACACACATGCAGGTCTGATCAAAGTGTGGCTACACACTGACTCTACTGTTACACTCCACTGGCTGCTCAACCTAGAGCCTGAACGTTGGATCATTCATCCTTCACCTCATGCAGAATTCCTTCGCCATTTGTAATTTCTCCGTTGCCTTCTGCCACAACGTCACATTTCACTTTAGCCTTTAACCCAAAGCATCAACCAACGTCCAATCCAAACATTTTCATTTTGTTTTGCCCTTTGCAATTATGTTATGGTTAAAGGTGGGGTAGGTCATTTTGGAGGAACCAGCTCCAGTGCGCTAGAATTTGAAAATACACAGCCGGAAAAAATCTGCCACTTCCTCACAGAGCCCCTCCTCCAACACACAGGAACGCGCACATGACCAATGAGGGCACGAGATAAGTTTGTGCCCCGATGGAAGGCTGACAGGCAGGTAGGCCATCCAGTTACTTTAGCCGGGCCGGCTCAGATGATTGGTCGTGCTTTTTACAGTACTATGGCTTCCACAGATGACATTATGGATTTTTTGTCAAAGCACTTAAGATATTCATTGCTATCGGGATGTTAAGAGCATTCCATGGAATATAACAAAAAGTGTATCTCGAGCCGGTTTCTCAAACTTACCTACCCCACCTTTAAGTTACCGTTAATACAGATGGTTGTGACAGACAAAGGCTATGACAGGAAACAAACTATAAGGACCCCTATGACATTCTGAGGTAAATATATACACTGAAAAAACTGAAACTTTGACTTTAATAACATTTATTATGTCAACAAGTTTCACAACACTGTATTAGGTTAGTTGAAAGCAATAGCATTCAGTTTAAATAGGATCAACTTAATATTATCGCTTTCAACTAACCTAATACAGTTTTGTGAAACTTATTCACATAATACATTTAATTAAAGTCAACGGTTCAGTTTTTTCAGTGTATGTATATACTGTATATACATGTATATTTGATCAAATCCAGGAAGATTTGGGCTAGATTGCACTTCACTTGTTCCTGGTATTTTGTACACCCTTTGGAGTCCCATGTTTAAAATTCCAAGAACATGTTGGCGTCAAATATCCGCAAATTTGCCAAAGAAAGTTCCTGACTTTGGACTAAAAAAAAACAAGTTTTCCAATGATTCATGCATCCCTCTGGGTGATATATTACCGCAGTACATTTCCTCTCCTCTCCCTCCCCTCTGACCCAGTCTTGCCCAATCCTCCCCACAGGGTCCGATGCCAGTCACATCATCTGGGACGTCCAGGCAGAATATATAAGCAGCAGCCACTCCTGCATGGAGACATCCTTCTGAACTGAAACCAAGAGCGATTACAGCTACAGAGAATCCCATTGATTATATCAGGATTTAAGAGAAGTAGGAAAGAAAAAGAACAGATCTGGGTCTACAGAAAACTTGTAAGTTTGTTTTAAATGTTTTATTTGAATGTGATGAACTGTTTTAAATCTTTAAAAAGGTTTTCAGTGTTATAATAGGTATGTGAATATGTATGTATGCTTTTTGAGGATAGTAATTCTCCACCGTACATCA
The DNA here is from genome assembly GCA_902827135.1 of Harpagifer antarcticus. Classification (NCBI taxonomy): domain Eukaryota; kingdom Metazoa; phylum Chordata; class Actinopteri; order Perciformes; family Harpagiferidae; genus Harpagifer; species Harpagifer antarcticus. The sequence continues at coordinate 478,382 of CADEHL010000394.1, forward strand.
TATTTCTATACCCAGTTGCTGGTAGTGCGTTGGCCGGATATGTGAATGTGTTCTTTGTGGCTTCCCTCCCTTGCAGACAAGAACCAATCAGAGATGGAGCTTCTGACAACCGTCTTAGTCATCGCTATCCTGTCGACAACAGCATCCGCTAAGCCGGTAAGCTAACCACAAAGCAACATATAACACTTCCTTCTTCCTCCTCCTCATTACACAATGAACACAAGACTTTTACATTTAGTCGTGTTTACAGTTAAGCCTCTAAAATTGCTACATTATGAGTTACATGTTGGGTTTGTTGCACCCAACACATTCATGCCATGTGCTGTAACTATGTAACTTTTCTGAGGACACAATGTACTTTAGGTTTTACATTTGGTTAATTGTTACCCACATTAATTTACAAATAAGTAGATCAGCTGATTGGCAAGCAGAACTTAAATTACCTTTTAATTACCTCTGTGTTTGACAATTATTAGGTCAAAATAATAAGTGCTTTATCGGCCTAAAAAGAGAAATTATGTCTGCAATATCACGTCAATTCTTATAGACATTTAGGAAATTAACAAGAGGATTGTGAGTTTTAATTATGTAACAATAACCAGTAACGTGAGCACTCCCTATGTGACTCTCTGACTTGTGGATACTTGTCTTTGCATACGTAAGGCAAGGCAGGCAAGTTTACTTATATATCACTTTTCAACACAAGGCAATTCAAAGTACTTTACAAAAAAAAAAAAGAAAGACATTAAGAAAATGGCATTTAAAATCAGTCATTAAAAAGAAAAGCTAATCAAATAAACATTAAAAGAAAAAATACATGACGTAATAAAAATACGTAACCTAATATAAGCCCAGAGCATTTGGTTTCACACAGGACACAAACCTTATGACAAAGCTGATAAATGAATATAGTTCTGCGATGATTGCTCATCAAACCTTCAGTATGACATTGGTGAGGAAAAGTTGGCGTTGAGTTTTTAAACTAACTATATTTCACATCTTACTATGCATAGCGTAACGGACACCCTTTTAAAGATGACCCTTTATTAATAACCAAGAGGAAATGCATGTATCCACTCTGTTGTTGTGTACACACACATTGTGTATACACATGCACTTTTTATGGAGAGGTGCCAGAGAGAGAGAGTGCCAGGTTCTCCGGCAGCTGTTGGGGGTTCGATTCCTTGCTCAACGACACCTCGGCAGTGCCCAGGAAGTGTATTTTTTGGTGAACTGGCACCTTTCCGTATTTTTTTGTCCAGTCGTGACGTGAACCAGCAATCCTTCAGTTCCCAAGTCCCTACAGACGGAGCTGGATACATGGGTTTGGATGTCAAGATAAGACTTTCTTTACCCCGAAGGAAATTGTTGTGCCAGAGTTACAAAAATACAATAAACACAGCAGCATAATAATAAAACTGTACACTAAAAAGAGCAATTCAATATCTACAGGAAACATAGACGGTCACTTAGTTCATGTAAATATTAACAGTATTTAGTAGTGCAAAAAAACGTAGTGGCAGATACGTAATTGCACGTCAAATGGGAAAGTGTGTGCTTTAACACCAACAGTAGCAGTAACAACATATCTCTCATTTTCTATTGCCTCCCTAGATTGGTTGGCGTCGGCATCAGGATGCTGACATCGCTGAAAATGACCAGATGCAAGGACGGCTGGGGATGAATCGCAGGTGGTCTTCGTGGTCTGCCGATTCTTCGAGCTACAGTGACTCATCTTCAGAGTCGAGTGAGTCACTGGAGTCTGAATCTAGTGAATCTTCAGAGAGTCAATCTTCTGAGAGTCAGTCTTCAGAGAGTCAATCTTCAGAGAGTCAGTCTTCAGAGAGTCAATCTTCGGAGGAGTCCTCTGAGGAACGTCCATTCACCGATCAGACAACTATGGGCGTGACCCCCACTGCCATGACAACCATCACTAATGTAAAAAGGAGTACACCGACATCTGAGCCAGAAACAGGGAGCACAGATGGGCCGACTGATTCAGGGAAAACAGTCCCGCCAGCAACACCGACCCCATCTGATGGTACCACGTCATCTGGATGTACTCAGTGTTTTACCTTGACGATTCCAACGGAAGTTCCCATCACAGAAGCAAGAGGAGACAACTAACCAACGGCATTCATATGCCCGTCAAATGTAATCCTTCTCACATGTCTCTTGTGTTGTTATGACAGGTTAAGTATCACAAAGATTTCCATTCTATAAATGTCTGTTACGCCTATGGCCTGCTGAACAAAGCCCTTACATTAGCAGTTTTATTAGCTTGGCAACATCTCCGAGGAAAATCATAGGTGGCGCTTTCAGATAAGAAAATACCTGCAGTTACTGCTTTTCGCCTTAGGGACTGTCATTTAACCCCATTTGCCTTTATCAATTCACAAAGTATGAAGGTCAACACATATGTAAAGATCAATAAAGCCGGAAATGTGAAGTTTCTCTAGACTTACTACCTAACAGTATCAAGTATTAAGATGCATGTCCTTTAATGACCACTAGATGCTTGATAAAAAAAGCAAGTTAGCATCCATGTAGACCTGCAGTGTGTAAAGCTGGGGTAGGTAAACTCTCTCTACAACACTACAGCATATAATACATTTGGAGCTATGACAAAGACACATTTATATCGGTGGATGTTAAATGTATTCAGCCTGAATGAAATGGTTGGACAGTCAATATGCCCGTCAACTTGGGCTCACTGAAGCTCACTGATTTTGGAGGGAGGTCTAAGAAGACTGACAGTTATGCCAACTTTCCCACTTTCTCACCAGATTATGTGACTTTTAAAAGCTAGCGCTGTTTTTTGATTGGAAAAGAGTTAACAACATTCAATTGTGAGTTTTGGTTTAATCAATTGCAGCACTTTGGTCAACTCTGTTGTTTTTAAATGTGCTATATAAATAAAGTTGGATTGGAATTGAAAATCGTATGAAATCTTTCTGGCTTCTCCAATATATCAAGAGATAGAGACCAGATCAAATAAATATGGTTATAGTACATGAATAAAAATGTTGCTCAATCATGTTTACCCTTAGGTATTACCCAATCAAAAAAGTACCAGCAGGATTTTTTGGTTGATTTCTTTCAGTGTGTCAAAATAGTTATTTCTGTTTTTCTTCATAAATCTGTTTGACGTATACATCTAAGTATATTGTGTAGCACCTGTTAAACAAGCTTGTTACAATAAGTTTTATACATTTTACAGAAAAATCCAGAGAATCCAGAGTATGAAACCCACAGTAGGGTGTGTCCTGTAGGTCAGCACGTAAAGGCATCAGACGAGAGCAAACAACACAAACTGAGTTATTGCCACAGTGGGTTGGATAATTATGGGTTGTGAATTCATATTTCTCAACTATATAAAGCTTAGAGGGCTGGATACAATGCCTTCATGTTTTTCGTTTGTTTTTTATTTTGTTGAACTGAATCTAATGTGTGTAATTAATTTGTTGTTTGAAAATTAAAAGTCTTAATTACAATGAATTTTTCACATTTTAAACATACTTTATTTATTTATTTAGCTTGTGACGGTGAACTTCTTCCCGTATAAAGTAACCCATTTATTTTGTATTAGTCAAATTTAGAGTCAGAAAGATAGAAGTTTATACTGTACGGTATAAATATGAAGAATTCATTCATTTATGCATGTGTCTGACAGATGTACGGTATATTTAAGATTTACCAGGTCATGTTACTTTCCTCAAGAGGAATATATCCATGCAACTCATTATTTTCATTGTATGTGTCCACCTATTAGGGATTTCTGGAATTTGATGTGTGGTGCTCAGAGCATAGGACAACATCCAGCAACACATATACCCCGAAAACATATGTATTACCAACAAACATTTGTTATGAAATCTAGTGGAGAGACAAATATCCCAAAGTCACATACAACCAAAACCCTCTGCACAGTGGACAGATGAGCACATACAATGTGTTAATGAAATGTGGTTCATCTGATCCTTTAAGGTCACAACAAAACTTCTTCTTTACTTAGTTGCTAATTGAGCCGGCAAGCTATGCGAGACACAGGTTGTCATCACTGTAAATATAACCAATCTACTCATATGACTCATAAATATCCTGCTCTAGTGTCTTTAAATCAAATCAAATCAAATCAAATTTTATTTATAGAGCACATTTAAAAACGATGTTTGGTCGAGCCAAAGTGCTGTACATGTAATAAAAACATTTTACTGCAGTGCAATTGTAAAAAAGACAGTCATTTGGCAACAGCAAATATAAAAACAATACACAGGGAAATGTCAGTAGTCGTGCTCCGCTCTAGCTAGAAAGCCTGAGAGAAGAAGTGTGTTTTTAGATAGGATTTAAAAACCCCTAGGGTCTGGGCCGACCTCACATGGAGGGGCAGAGTGTTCCAGTCATAGGACGTCTTTAAGGAAGACGTCCTATTGTACCTGGTCACATGCTGTATCTATTAGAGAGATTGGCCTTTAAGTCTTAAAATATTTTTCAAAAGAAGCTCTGATCACTGCTAATAATCTGGCTCTATTATTAATAACAAATACAACTCAATATCTTTAGACCAGAACATTTCAGTGAATCGGCTCCACCTAATGGAGAAAGTCATTTATTACCGTCTATATTGATTTCCAAAAAGGTTTCTAGCTGATAAATGGACCTGTTCAACTCTTATATAGCCTGACGATGCCCCTGTAAACAAAGCTTGGTGAATAAAGAAGTGGATGTTTCACAGTTTGATGTGAAGGAAGTTTCAAACTATTCTTACAAATCCTCACCAGCACAGGTCACACTTTCTGAACTCTTTACCAAATGGTCCATACAGGGGCCGTTTCTCAATCTCGAGGATTCTGGCTTCCAAGACAATATTTCAAGGATGCTACGTCATCGAGTGCCGCTGAAGGACTGTTCCAATCTCCAGCGTTGCTATCAGAAACAATGCCCGACTGTTTTGGATGTAATATGGTCGGTGTTTACATTAGCATCGCTAACACTCAGAGCTAACCTGTACAGGAGAGCATGTGTGTGAAGAAGCAGGAAGTAAAAAGGAACTCACCTTGTGGTATAACCGGCAAGAGAGAAAGCCTTTGAGCTCCATACTGTTTCAGAGATAATCCTTGATAATCCATGATATGGCGTTTCATCAGCGCAGTATTTAGTTTAGACAGTAGCTGCCGGGTCCCGCATGAGCTCAGACCCTTCCTTTTTTGTTTTTAAAGCTTTATACCCAAAAATCAGTACTTTTGAAACAGGAAGTGAAATAGAGGGATATGAGGCATGGCTAGAATGGGTGATCTGTTTGGTATTTTGAGCAAAACACTTGCAACCGTATTTTCAGTTTTGACAACCAAAAGCTGATGCCTGGTTGCCAGCCTGGCAACCACTTTTAAAAGTTAGCGTTGAGCCCTGGCATTTTATCAGCTGTGAAAATAAAGTGACAAAACTGGTTAAATACACTCCATGGTTTGCATGCTAGCAAAGTGTAGTTACCATATTAACTGTAGGTAGGTCTTACTAAAAATTATTCGAATGCTAGCATAGGTTAGCCTAGCAACACCCTGTGGTCATAAAGCAGTTTCGCAACAGCTCTCAGTCTCCCAGAGTCCCATCATGTCGCTGTAATAAACCTCCTGATCAATAAGGAGCATTGCTTTTTGTTCAGCAGTTAAGTCAAATCACCTGCACAAACACGCTAAGAAACAAAAGCTAGCACTGTTCCTTTTCCTATAAACTGTTGATAGGAGTACCTGTACAGACATCACTGTCAGTGAATTGACGGGATCTTTTGATTAGCTCTTCAGAGTTGTGACAAGAACATCAATCTTAACACATTATAACCTGTCTTGTCTTCCCACCCGAGGGGCTTCACTGCTGCAGTTTGGGGGAACAGTAGAAATGAAGCCTGTAATCAGTCTGAACTCTATGTTTATGTGTCTCTACAGCATTTGACAGCAGAGTTGACTTTAACAGATGAAAAGATAAAGTGCTTCATTATGAGAAAGTCACTCTTATATTGTTGGTTTTTCTGAACATATCTGCCTTCTGACGAGACTAGCAGGTGTGCACTCCAGCCAAGACTTGTTTAGTTACACTCCTTTTTCTAGTGTTGTATCATATTTATTCTCAGTGCCAGGTCAAATTAGCCTATGCGTTAGTTTTCCAGAGAATGAGATGAGAAGATCAATGAAGATTTTGGATTTCTGGCAAAGAGACGTTGTTGAATTGTGACTTTTTCTTTTTGGCACTTTGAACACCACAAGCCGAGTGCCATGTCGTTTTTATTATATTGATGATATGACAGACATCTTTTGGGAGATATCTTCTCCTCTCACACCAAAACTATTATACAGGTAATATAAGTATTTTGGATTGTTGGGTTAACTACCTATGCAGGCCTAGAGACAGGAGGCCTAGCTTAGCATAACAACTAAACCTAGGTGAAAAAGATCTTAAAGGTCAATAGCATAGGTCTCAGATATATAAAAATGTATAAAAAACATGTCTATGAAGTGTTTTGCTCAAAATACCAAACAGATCACCCATTATGAGGCATAGTATGTATGTATCCCTCTATTTAACTTCCTGTTACTAAAGTGCTGATTCGGGGTATAAAGAGGGGGAGGAGGAGGAGGGGGCTGAGCTCATGCGGGACCCGGCAGATACTCTCTAAAATAAATGCTGCGGTGATGAAACGCCAAAACCACATCAAGGATTATTTCTGAAACAGTATGGAGCTCAAAGGGTTTCTCTCGTTTACCACAAGGTGAGTTCCTTTTTATTTCCTGCTTCTTCATTCATGTGCTCTCTCCAGTAGCCTATGATTAGCTCTGAGTGTTAGCGATGATTGCTAATGTAAACAAAGACCATATTACGTCCAAAACACGTCATTGATTCTGATAGCGAGTTTCTGGCAGGGCCGTGGGTCCACCACGTGGGTGCCATCCGATATGACGTAAATAACGTCATATCGGATGGCAAATCTCGATCAGCCCCGTTTTCAGAGATTTGGAATCACGGAGGAAAAGAGAGAGGGTTTTATTTTCTGACACTTTGTGAGTTCCCTGACACGCCGGGGACACATATAAAAAGACATCAAAAAGAGCATTTTGCATGATAGGTCCCCTTTAAACAAACGATGGCATTATTTTGAATAGAGCCAGGCTGTGATTCCAGTTGTTATGCTAAGATAAGCATCATGTGGCTTATTATCCATACATACCACTTGAAGAGGCATCATTGTTAAAATGTCTATCTGCACCTGCAAAATACTGCCTGGGTCAGTCCGGTGCCATACACTCTACTGAAAGCTGCTGTAATCCACTTTTATACTCTCTGATCCATTTTGTGTTTTATTGTTTTATGACTCTCTTATGCAATGCTTATTCTGAATCAGAATCAGAATACCTTTATTCTTCCCACACAGGGGAAAGTTGCATTTGTTACAGCAAGAAAAGAGCCAAAGTTAATAGCTTAATATCACTATATTACTGCATCATCTATGATAATGCAGATGTGGCGGCCGGTATCTGCAATGACGGTTGATGCTCAAACATCAAAGTTGATGGACAACCCTAACCCATGTGTACCTGATGTACATTGTTTATGTTGAGATGCCTGACAAAGTACCTGCCAATACAAGTAACCAGTGTTTCTGTTGCTGCTGTTTACAGTGTTTCCCTCCCCTCCTATGCAATGATCCAAAAACGCACACGAATGCATTTCTGTTTTTATTTTTCTATGTTTTTAATGTAGTCATAAATGGACTACAACTGTAATCAATTATCCTTGAATCTATCATCTCAGCTGATCATCTCACCACCCCTCCTGTCTTTAAATTTTAAACAAATGTAGACGACCATCATCTCTTTTTATGAAAAAAGAACTTTATTCAAATATTATAAATGGTACAATATGATACAACACAGTAAACAACATGGGACAAACAACATGTACTGTAGGTAGGTGACTGTGCAAATGAACGGGATTGTGGTGTATGCATGTGTGTGTGTATATGTGTGTATATGTGTGTATATGTGTGTGTGTGTGTGTGTGTGTGTGTGTGTATATGTGTATGTGTGTGTATCTATAACCGACTGAACCCTATAATAGTTTCTCTGTTTAAATCCTTCTATCTACACAAGCAGATGTGTTACTAGCTAGCAAAGAAGCTAAGCCACACAGGCAGCAAATGTGTGGCTTAATGTCAAGTTTTTCGTTACACTTAAAATGATTACATTTATTTAAATAAACGGTGCATTTGTATTCTTATAAGCACAACACAATGTAGGTTTGCATATTGCAGTAATAAGTAAATGGTTAAATGACGTGTAGTGCTGGTGTAGATATCAGGACTCCAGCTACGGAGGTTAGAAGGGAGTGGGCAAAGGTCATGAGGTCAGTCAACCTTCTGTTGCAGTCGCGATTTCAACATCCTACCACTTGTTGCCTGTAAGGTCAAACATGGGATTTACCAGGGCAACCAGACCACAGGATGCAGGGGTAATTGGTTTATTTAAATACAATCCAGAAGGAACAGCAATTCAGCTTTCCTAAAGATGCACAAATAATCACAGAAATAATGTCTGAACATATTAAAATCAACAAAATAGTCAAGCCTTGGCGGTCCCTGTTTGGCCCTACAGTGGAAAGTGGAAGGCGTTTTGCACCTCAATGCAGCGTGTGCTCTTTATTCTATCTGACACCTCCTTTCCATTTCCATTGGATGTGAGATGCTTATTTGGCAGTGATGACCGCTGGCATGTCAGTGGTGATGACCACTGGCATTTCAGTGGTGATGACAGGTCCCGCCCCCTCCTCGTCACTCTCAGTGCTCTCATCTGAGTCGCTGTCAGCAGCTCCAGGTGTGGCAGTGGCCTCCTCGCTGCTCTCGCTCTCCTCGTCCTCCGACTCCTGGCTGGCGCTGGCGCTGTCGTTGGCTGTGCTGGCGCTTTCCTCCTCCTCCTCCTCTTCCTCAGGAGCGCTAGAGCTCTCGCTGATGGAGGCGTCGCTAGCGCTCTCCTCCTCTTCTGGGAAGGAGGCCTGGCGGGGGCTGATGACCTGGTCCTGAGAGGTGCCGTAGGAGGCGTCGAGGCCCTGGCTCTCCACCTCGGGGGTGCTGGTGTCCTCCTCCAGGAGCTCAGAGTGGACATGAATAGCCTGGAGGGGAGGCAGAGGAAGAAATGGAGGATTAGTTTGATTTGTCTTTCTTCTATTTAAGTTGTATGTAGGGTTTTGTGTTAAAACATTAGGAATAGCTTTGATTCTGCTTATTGTAAAAGCTTACATATGCGTAGTCAGCCGGGTGTCTTTTGCATGGTGTCAATACCAACGTTTTTTCAAGGCCCTGTTTAACGTCTGCATTGGATATATTGGGCTTGCAATTTCCACAATGTAAATCCATTCATGGCAATATTAGACACTCAGAACCACTTATTCGAGTCAGGTGATGTATTATAAATTCTTTCAATATCAATGAAGAAATTGTTGGATAGATGGATGGGTCAAACAAACACAGGACTTTCACCCTCGTTGAGTACCGGGTGAGACCCAAAGACAACGTTGGCTAGGTTAAAGTTATGTAGTAAGTTAAGTGACATACTTTACTTAGATCACAAACACAACTTCCTTATTTTAACCAGGATCTTTGACTAAATCTTATAAAGTATTTCGTTTTTTAAACTTAAGTGATACCAGGCGGTTGACCAAACGTAGGTTTTTAATGAGTTGGAATGAGAGCGGTTAGGTTAACGGTAACTTAGTAGGTGTTAGAAGGTAGCACCTGTGTGGTAATTTAATCTAGCAGCATATTGTATTACAGTTTATCTTTTTTTTTCCGACTCTATGGACAGACTAACACTGTCAAGAAACCATAACTAACCTGTACCTTGTACACCTTCAGTGACTTGTCCACCTCGTTGCCCTCTGTCATGTCGTAGTCCATCTTCTTTCCGGTGCCCATGAACTCGTAGGACTTGTAGGGGCCGGGAACCTTGTTGTAGGATTTCTCCTCCACGTAGTCGATGGACTTGTAGTCACTGGACTTGTAGTCGCTGGGGTAGCGTCCCAAGCTGTCGCCACGGCCTGAATCTGTGGCGGGGATGTCGGTGACGATGGTGGGAACGATGGGCTCAGCAGTGGTCTCAGCCAAGGGTTCATCTGTGGCTAACACAATGGTTTGTGTGGAAGGAGCGGGGGACGAGGATTCGCCCGACTCTGCGCTGTCGCTAGATTCATCTTCATCGGAGTCCTGGTCAAACAGAGAGAGGTGAGAGTTGGAGGGTTAAAATATGCTTTGGTGTTTGGTGCAGATGGCCAGGTTTGAATTTCCCACCCTGTACCTTTGCTATGGATGTCACAATCTACTTTGATAAGCAATCATTATTTTGAGGAAAAGATTAATAGGCTTTTAATTGCAGGACTACTCACTCTCAAAAAGAGATTGTATATGTTATGTCTGTATATTGACAGCAATAAATTGTGACTTATTTGGCTAATGTCCATTATCCAACCAGAGGTGTTATTTACTTACAGTCTCCTCTGTTTCATCGTCATCATCAACATCATCATCACTGTCTTCACTGTCCTGGCTGCTGACAGAGGCTGTTTCTGGGGATGAAGTTGTGTCAGCGCTCTCTGATTTGACTTCTACTAGAGCCTCTGCTGCCACCTGCTGCAAGAATCATTCAATCACAAAGTGTTAAACTTTCCTAAAGTATATCTGCAGTCTACAAACAAAAGAATAATCAAATGTTGTTAAAAGATTTAAAATACTGATTTGACGTCTCTCACCTCGTCTTCATCTGAGCTCTCTGTGGTCTCGTCTGAGTTGGTAGAAGGTGCTGCTTCAACGTTCTGCAACAAGAGAAAGACAAACATTTGAATAATCCTCATGTCACATGTTTTAAAAGATTTGAGCCATTCTGACTCTTGCTTTTGCTAAATGTGTATTAATGGACTAGGCTGTAGGATGAGATAATTATGCAAAGCGTAAATGGATACTACAGTGATTTGTATTGCACTTCAATAAAGTAAGGGGAAACACATGATAAAGGTTGACAAAGTTAGGGTTGACTTCCCTCGGGTCAAGCCCCAAAAATACTGGATGCAACATATCCCACAATGCAACTCAAAAGCCTACATTTTCAAGCTCCACACCTCCAGCTTGAAACCCATTTCTTCTTTAAAAAAACGGCGCCCAATCGTAGATAAACATGATCAAATCATCAACAAAACATAACAATAGATATGGAGTTCTGAATAAACCAATTTTTACCTGTAGAGGTGCTGCACGAAGCTCAGGAAGCGCTTGTTTCGTGAGGGCTGGAGCTGCTGGTCTTCTCGCCTGTGGACAAGACCAACCAACGAGTTCATGTCGAGCTATTTCTCTCTATCTCGCTTTCTAAGTCTTTCTCTCCAGATACTCACCAGTTCTTCAGAGCTCTCTGAACTGCTGACAGAAACCTTTCTTGCCTAAAAAGCAAACACATATATACACATTAAATCAAACGCAAGTTCTTCAGAAAGTAAGTAAATAAAGAAAACTGAGGTTAACCATGTAATGCATTTTAAGACATTTTTAAGAAATCTACAGTAGCCTTTAGAGGAAAGTGAGAAAGAAAATTATCTAGGCACCTATACTGATTGAAAGCTTATCAAAATAGTTTTCTTCCTTTACTTATGAATTAAAACGATGATAAATTGGCAGGGCATTGTGGGAAATGGGTGGGAAAACACCACTGGTAATACTTGTTTGGGCTACAACATAAATGTCACCTGCAATAGAATCCAAAACTATGTTCTTACTTGTTGTTAAATCATAAATGTAGATCCAGAATTTATTTTTGTTCAGACTTAGAAAACGGATAACCAGACATTTCTCATGCATCTTAGGAATTATGTACAAAATGGTTCCCGTCATTTCCACAAAAGTGACATTGAAGTTTTGCCTCGACAGACAGAATGACTTACCGGCCGGCAGAGGACTGTGGCGAAGAGCAGCACGAAAACAACGGCAACTTTCATTGTGTCTGGATGGGGGGAAAACCAAAAAACATGCAGGTTGAGGTCACACAAAAAAATATCATTGTACAACACAATAAAACAATGACACATAATCATGAGGCACAGATCTTGTTCTATATCGAATACTCGCCCGGAGGCCATAACTTCACAGGAAACACACGTCAAACCTAAAAAGGAGCTGCTAGTCTCCTCCGTCAATTATCTTGCCCAGATTCCTTCTACAAAATGTAGGCAGCACCGGCACACTTCTGTAGCAGTGGCACTTCCGGAGGCCTTGGTAGTTCTCAGGAAGTCATTAAGTCCTTAATTATACACCTAAACGTGCGTTTATGTGACCCTGACAACTCAGATTGAGGTAGTTAAACATTTTGTCTGTCATCAGAGCGAGAAAATCACATCATTTTGGTGCGTGGTTTATTCGACTATGTGACAGGATGCTTCTGGACGATTCTGGTCGAGAAGACGTGAGAAAATAACGGGTATTATTTTTGTGGGTGTTTGGCTTGAAAAGATTGAAGGAAGAAAACCGGAAACAGTTCAAGGTTTTTACCATCTGAGTCTAGTAACCGTGCCCTCAGTCACTCTGCAAAGCACTTTGTAAGGAGGTATTACACTTTATGCTTCATATCATTACAATGAGCTGTTGACTGCAAACAGATGTCGTGAAATAAAAGACATCAATCTACACTGCAAGAAAATGTATTTGGCTACTTCTTTTTAGGTTCAAGGAACTATATTTACTTTGAAGTCATCTAAAACTCCACCAGCTCAGTCCCTTGTTTTCAGAAATAAATAAATATCCCAAAATAAGGCAATATGCTAATAGCATCAAGACAATAGGAGGAAATACTTCACTTTGTGGGTACTATTTTCCGCAGAGGAGTAAAACACATTTGATTAAGGCCAAGTTTTAGCTACATAAACAATACTTATATAGGGTTAGGGTTATTGGGATCAGTTTATTGATGGTATTGGGATTTTTTGCAAAGTCACAGCAATGGTAATTCTTGCCACCACATACTTTGAACAGTAACATGTCATGAACATAGAGCAGGTATTGTCAACAACAGCTTTATAAACTCTTCTATTTTTCTCCGTTCAACTCTCTTACTGTAACAAGCTCTTATTTTAGCGGATGCCGTGGGAGGAGCAGTCTGAGTGTCTGTAATGATGGACTCTTCATACTGTATACTATGTAATTCACCGGGTTATAACTGGAAATCCACTCCACAGCAGAAACATGACATACGCCCATATGTATGCATGTGTGTATTTCTGTATACGTCTATCTTTGAGAGGCATCATTAAAGTTTCAATACTCGAAAGCATGGACATTATTTCTGGACCCCGCTGTTCTGTGTTAGTTTTAGTATCAAGGTCAACATTTGGTTAGGGTAACAGTACGGTTTGGGGTTAGACACATAGCTGTGGGGGAATACTCAGACATGTTGGGAAATGTGTTTATTTATTCATTTTCATTTTTTACCAAGAATTTTGAGAAGAACTGTCCAAGTCTTATCTGTATTTTAGGAAGCTGAGCTAGCAGGGAATTAGCCTAGCTTAGCATAAAGACCGGAAGCAGGGGGGTAAAGCGGTTAATCTAGCTCTGTCCAAAAGTAAACTCTCTGAAACTGACTAATAAAGACATTTATTTTGTTCAATTTGTACAAAAAACTAATTGAAATAACAGCAAGTTATGGGCCGGACTATTTCCTGGAGTATTGTTTTAGAGTCAGGTTGAAAGGATTCTCCTAACCAACCAAGCTCTTATTTTTAAAGTGAACTCAGAGGACCAACCGGATAATGTCTCTTCAGATTTTCAGTTAAAAACTCTGTACACTGAGCTGGTAGTAAGTAACTCTGTGTGTGTGTGTGTGTGTGTGTGTGTGTGTGTGTGTGTGTGTGTGTGTGTGTGTGTGTGTGTGTGTGTGTGTGTGTGTGTGTGTGTGTGTGTGTGTGTGTGTGTGTGTGTGTGTGTGTGTGTGTGTGTGTGTTTACTCAGTGTGGTTAGTCAGGTCCTGTGACACCAGAAATTAGTTCCCTGCTACCCACAGCTTCCCCTTCCTGCCTCTGTGTCACTGTGTAACAAATCAACCAATCAAACGCAGCCTCTTGCTAATCCCAGGCGGACTTCCACCACTGTAACTCTTAAAAAAGAACGCATAATTAAATATAATAAATTGCAGAGCATTTTATGACGAAGGATAACCAAACCCTCCTTGTGGAGCACAAGTTTAATGTTAACATTTCAAACCAGTTTGTATAACATTTGAGTTAAGATTGTCACACCAAAATGTTTCTCTTGTTTATAAATTCGATTTTTGGGATTAGATGATGTTTTCTCTTTTTGAAAGTATTAGTACAAAATAAAAGTACATTAAATGTCAATTGCAATTTTTTCCGTGTAGTATTTGTCAAATGTTTCTTAATTACTCATAAGTCTTGAAAGAAGTAATTAATAAAGAAAATGAAACACACTGTTTCAAATGTGATAGTTCAAAAGTAATTCCAAAACTGGTGGGAATTAATCTGTTTAAATAACAGCCCACACTTCCTAAAGGATGTTGGAAACCAGCAGAGATGAACCATTATTCAAGAGCATTAGTGAGCCTGGTACACTGTCAACAATCACAATAATAATTAGTTTGAAAATGTAGATATTTTATCAAAACACAACTCTTGTTTGATTGAGATTAGAAGGATTGCACAAAAGATGAACAACACATATTAAATCGCTTGTCTAAGATATTACTGAATGTTGTAGCATTAAGATGTCCCTTCATTGGAACGATAAGAGACCTGGCCTAATAATGAAAAACAGCCCAAGACCAAAATTAAGTGGACAAACCGTTTGTCCATAACTGTAAATGCACAGAAGAACTTCAGGCCTCTCACCCTGAAGGTTTCTTAAGGTTGAATTGTATTTGGTAATGTAAATAAACCACATTTCCAGCAGCTTCGACACATATTAACATCTCAACATGCCACCAATGCTGCAAAACAACTCTTACTAAACAGTGCTCAGAAAGTAAAATCTGTGTTGATCCTGACCTTGTTTGCAGTCGCAGGAAGTGACAGGAGTTCAGCAGACTGTGGAGCCGGAACACGCAGACGTGGTTTGTGTTTGGTTTATCTCCTGGGTTTCCCTGGATGTTGTTTGTGCTTCTCAAAGATGCTGCTGCTGAATCCGAGGCTCCTGGTTGGCTTATAAACCATCCAGCTTTAGGCAAGAGCCAATCAGCTGTGAGCTTGTGATGTCATGAGGTTAACCGCTCCTGGGTCCACCTCTCCTCTCTCTCCCACTCTTCCTGTGGTTGGTGCTGTGGTGGTATGGGGGCACACACACACACACACACACACACACACACACACACACACACACACACACACACACACACACGATGCAAATACATGGATAAAGACATGTAGACATTTACAACCCAGACAGACATGTGAATATTTTTGTTTTTCCTCTTTCCTTTAGACACACACTCACACATACCATACACACACACACACACAGACAGACACACACATTCTCATTGTGCATGAAGTTAATTTAAGGACAAGTAGTGACAGGCTCTGGGAAAAAAACAGCAGCATATAGTGTCTGCTGGTATGATAGTGATTCAGCTTCCTCACAGACAGACGGAAATCATCTGACTGAGGTCTCTCTGGATAAATGAAATGTGAAACCAGTCTAATTTGACTTTGTATGTGTAGCAGTCCATGTTTCGTTACAAAGTATGAAAGTATATTTTTGTGTCATCACCCTGGAGAACCTTTACTTTCTAATAATTGAAGGCACATATTTGACCTTGTTTCAACATATCGGGGTAACTGCCTTTATTTTGTGTTTCTTATGTCTTTTCTTTAAGTAGATTTGTTAGGGCCATTGTATTTAAACAAGAAATACGGAACCGGGGGACCGAGGTTACATCTTTTTAGAAAAACTGAATGAGATTTATTGATATTTTAGTGTCTTCTTGACGAAATGTTTTTCGTCAAGAAGTCACATCAGTTCACCTTTCAAGGCTGGATAAACCTCATCTCATCACACAAGGCCAACACTTGCTGTGTATCGTGCCTGCAGTGGATAGATAATAATAAGATAATACTTTGCAATCGTATTTAGCAACAAGGTTTACTACGTTATGGCACCTGCACTTTGAAGAAACATTGCGGTGTATAGGGCATATTCAGATAAATACTAAATACTGATTTGCTTGTTATTCACTTCCAGCCCAAATGATGGCTCAAAAAAGCTTGATATACTGCGTTTTAAAATGGAAAATCTTTAATGTTTAAACCAAGGGTTGGGGGTCTGTTTGTCAGGGTGTAACAGTCGAAGCAGCTGGTCACGGGACAGATACAAGAACCATTTATTCTCTTATGGAAACATCCTTAGCAGAGGTCTGCGCCCTTTTGGTTCTTGGTTCTGATCGTTCACTTTGTTTCGTGCAACATTACCCTAAAAGACTCCAGAGTCGTAGCGTTGCTTTCATTTACTGTTTACAGTTTGTGATCACTCTGTGCAATATTTACTTACAACCCACTGTCACATCCTATTTGTCTATTTTTACAACCCAAACTGCCTCAAATGACTGTAACTCTGTTGAGCACCCTCTTAGACCCTCAATATGGAAAAGGAAGGATCCCTTTTCCAGGGTGGACAAATAGGCAACAGCTGTCTTATGTGCACAAATGACCAAAATCACACACAAATATAAGTTGGTTATATGAGGTATTTATAATTTAAACATATATGGAAAGCATGTTTCGGGAAGAACATTGAGAAACCTCCAGGAAGAAAGGAGCAGTGTATTATTCTGACAAGATGATTTGATTATCATGAAATAAAGTAGGGTAGACCAATTATGGCACTACTTCTATTATATTTTATTGTATTAACTTGCACTATTTGATCTGTTTTATTGTGATGCACTGTTGGAGGAGCCTGGGACCTAAGATTTTCATCGACATAACTACACTGTAGCTATGACAATACAAGCCTTGAATCCTTCAATCCTTGAGGTTCAATCTGCTAGACTTGGCTTTTCACACATTTTGTCCCCAAAAGACTGTTTTGTTTAACATCCTGCCGACTTTGAGAGGCGGGTTAAAAAGAATGAAAACGAGGTTAAGTGGGTTTCATCCAGACAGACGAGCATTCTCTGAATTCTCGTGGAATGTGTATTTTACGCTTGCAGCGGTGTTTAGACTCAATCATTAAACTTGAATTGCTCGTAAAGTGTCTGAGTCTGTCAGATGATATACACCATATAGTACACACACACACACGCTCACATGCAGATGCAGAGTTGTTTACATCTGAGTTCACTACTACACTAAACTAGACACATGAACACATTTCTACACATCAGGATTTATGATCTTCGAACAGACAAATAGATGAACATAAAAACCTAGACATTTCAGAAACATGATGCTCTTTCTTCCCCACACAAATGTCTTTATTTATGTTCATTCGTAATATAATTTTGCACAAGCTTTGCTACAAAGGGACTCTTCAATTCAGAGAAACACTGATAAGTACTGCTGTTTTATTAAAAAATATATAAACTTAAAACTCATGTAACCATATTGTTATCCAGGACTGTGTTGTACCTGTGCCTTTCACGTCTAGTAAATTGCTGATGGAATTCCAATTGGATTACTTTAAAGGTCCCATGACATGGCCATTTCTACTGATGATAATTCCATTGTTGAGGTCTACTAGAATATTTACATTGTGCAATCTTCCAAACTCACATTGGTTTTCTCATACAGCATCTCTGTATAGTATGTGTATTCACTCTCTGTCCGAAACGCCTTGTTGGAGCTCCTGCCCCCCCATGAGCCTACTGTGCTCTGATGTGTGAGTATGTGTTACAATGGCGTTTGTTAGCAACCAGAAAATGACACCAGCAATGACAAACAGATGAGAATGCTGCGTGGGGTCTGGGTGCCGTGTTGGCGGGACATTGCGGGGCTCGCTGCTGCGAGGAGCGGACAGTGTGAGCTGGATTACTGGTGTTGTTTCCTGGCTGCTGCGTGGGGTCTGTGAGACAGCGAGACGCAGCGAAACCCAGCCCGAACCCAGCCCGAGCAGCACACACACACACACACCCGCAGCCTCCCCGCGTCCCGCCGCCTCAGGCTGAGAAATCAGTGTATGTGTGTGTGAGGAAGTCCGCGGATTAGTCCAAATGTTACGGCTCTGCTCACATAACTTAACGTCTATCTATACCCAATACGTCACTGTACCCAGGAAGAAAAAGAGAAATCTCCAACAAGACGTTCTGGGGCAGCATAGACAGGTCTTTTCTGTGTTAGAGTTGTACTCGCTACAGGGTGCACTTTGAGGGTTTGTGACTCTGCAGACCGTTTACATGCAGAAAAAGCTACATAACACAAGGGGACGGGTAATAACCGGAAAAGCATGACATGGGACCTTTAAACCCCTAATCCCGACATTTAAACAGTTTACATTGCACGATTGACCCGATGTTCACTTTTCGTACATTTTGTTGCTAAACTGTTCGCTATTAGTGGTAATCCTGTAGCAAACAATTGATATCCACAAGTCTCAGTGCTGATCAGTTTACATACTAGGATTACATATGTTTAGGTTTACATATCAGTTCTAAACGTTTGGAATAAATCGGTGAATCAGAGAATTATCAACAATTTTGCAACTTCCAAAGAACGTATTTTAGCCTCTATTTGCCAACAGTTACAGTTTAACAGCAAATTCAAAAGGTCAGGACATTGGATGGCTATTGGGGCACATTGATGACATCACCACTCGTCTCCACACATCACAATCTTCCACCAGTCTCATGTACTGCACCACCGCTTTCCCCGTACACTTCTTTATGTCTGTCAGCAATTCTCCCCTTGGCCTTTCTGCACTGCTTCCTTCCTCAACTGTACCGTTTATTTGCTACCTGTACTTTCTGTCAGCAGTTAGGAGAAACCCTTCCAGTACCTGTATCTCCTGTCTCACAGGGCAGATGTACCATTGGTTTTATTTCAGAGTCTACTTAACATTAATCTTGGAATAAAGTCATATATTATTTGTAACCTTCTACGACATCTTCAGCCGACTTTGATCAGAAATGTCATAAAACAAACAATATCCAGCGGAACCTGATTGACAATGCATTTTCGTGATTCGCATTTGTAGGGGAACAAGCTTCGCAAAGAGGTCACAAATTGCGACAGACGACCAACAAGCAAGACATGGTCCCATAGAAAGTTGAAACAAATTGTCACAACAAGGCGTCTCTTCAATACCTGCTTTGGCAATATTTCTAATGAACCATCAACGTTAATCCAAAATAGAGACAAATTAAAAGTTTGTAAGACTCAATGGAGGCTCAGAATATCCACACAAACACATCATGCATAAAAAGCAATTTATTAGTCACTGACCTATTTAATGCAAACAGACATACTCAACGCTGTTACTCACTGGGTTCAAACGCAAACTGACAGTCTGATTACAGTCACACAGTGTGTCTGCAATCTGACAGCTTGATGAGTTCTGAGGCCTCAGTCACAAACGTACAATTACTCAACCGCTCAAATCAAAGCTTTCTTCTTCTACTTCTGCCGACACACAGAGGTATGTCGCAAATGAAACACAGCAAGAGCGTCTTGCTTGGTCTTGTTTTGATCCCCGGAAAATAATCACTGTCTGATAATTGATTATAGATTGTAAAAGTAATTTTATTTAATGCTCTAAATGTCTTTCATTTTTGTAGAGCATATTAGCTTTGTTCGTTATTCTCGCGTCCAGGAGAGAAGCTTTAAAAGTAAGGAGACCAATGGAGTCTCTGAGAAGGTTCAAATGCGTACTTTAATTAAAATGGCAGGGTAATGTTACAAGCAGAGATATGGTTCAGAGAGAAAAACAGCTGTGTTCTCGGCTCTTAGTGATGGGTCGTTCGCGAACGATTCGTTCTTTTTGAACGAATCTTTGAAGTGAACGAGATGAACTGATTCCTCCCACAAAACGATTCGTTTGTTTGAGTCGCCGCCTTCCACAAAAGCTAACGAGAAGCTGTTCGCGAACGACGAACTTAAAGAACTGGCGGAAACAGTTCAGAACTGTTTCCTACAGTTCTTTTATCTTATATCCCTTTCTTTCAAGAGTAGGGTCCCGTTAGGGCCCCTCCGAAATACTGGATGTTCCGTCTACACAGAGTTGGACTCAGTTAGACAACTACCACAAATACAATGAAGTACTTTACTGTTGGACTCAGTACTAGTTGGACTTCTACCACAAGTAGGCTACTATGAAGTTATTTTACTGTGTACTTTCAGTTATTCTCTGTCAAACACCTGTGGCAGAAAATAATTTGATCTCTCATCAAATATAGCAGAAAACATGCAGTTTGACAGAGAATTAAAACTGTAATCAGAGCCCTCTCATCTGAGCTCCGTTACACACACACACAGGAGCGGGACATCCTCCTCAGAGGACGGATACCTGAACCGTAGCGTCCAGTTAGCTTAGCGATAAATACACACAGCGTTGTATTCTCCTCCCCCTGTCGGCCCTAAAAGCTTCAGAGGGCGGATACCTGAGCTCCATAGCATCCCGCTAATGTGAAACACACACACACACAGCGTTAGCGGGACATTCTCCTCCCCCTGACGGCCCTAAAAGCTTCAGAGGTCGGATAGCTGGGCTCCGTAGCGTCCAGCTAGCTTAGCTGCTAGCTTAGCGATAAATACACACAGTGTTGTATTCTCCTCCCCCTGTCGGCCCTAAAAGCTTCAGAGGGCGAATAACTGGGCTCCGTAGCGTCCCACTAGCTTAGCCGCTAGCTAAAGGTAAACATAGATGGGTACATAGAATATGAATAAATCGTCACCGATGTAGAGGATATATTTTTTTATTCACTTTGAACTCGGCCAAATGGAGTTTGGGATGTAAGTTAGGCCACATAGTACGTGCATGGGTTTGAAAGTATAACATTTATGAGATTTAACAATGGCCAATTATATTTCTTAAATTATATGTAGCCCATTCCCAGAGCATAATTTATGGGGCAACAAGGTGAGGTGTAAAATGTGTTTTAATATCATACATTTTACACCAGCAAAGTTCTTGTACGGACTTCGGCAGTAGTGAAGACTCACTGAACGAATTAAGTACAAAGACGAATCGTTCGCGAACGTGCAAATCACCAGAAGTCGTTCGCGAACCGGTGAACGAATCTTTAAAGTGAACTGAATCAAAAGATTTGTGTCCCCGAAGGGAATCTAAATGCCCATTACTACTCTTGAGAGTGAAGGAAGGGCCGAGAAACAGCACATCAGCTGTATAAGTATCCTCCGATGGCTCCTCCCAGTGTGCCGGTTGGCGCTGCTGGGGGCCGGCCCTCCACTCGTCTTCAATGTCCGTTGTTGCGCATAACAGAGGATTCAGACATTGTACATTCAATATATAACTAAACACGCCTCTCCTCCTCATATTCTCTTTCATCACTTTTCATTTATTGCCTTGTTACGGCTGTAATTCATTATTTTTAATAATACTGGAAATACTTCACGGCAGTTATCATTTCCGGTAGCTCCTGATGTTGGCATATATGCTACCTACGTCTGTAAACAAAACGTATTAAAATAAACTGTACCTTCATTTAATATTCAGCAATAATAATATCTCGGCGTCTATAGTTGTAGTGTTAAAATCAGTAGGTTTCGGTGTGCAACACTCCGTGTCAATTCGCTTCTAAATTCACCTTGGTAAGAAAAGGAATATTAGCCACATGCTAAATGCTAACCGGAGATGAAGGATTTTCAGAATAAAAGCTTGACATCAGACATTGTGCGCGAGAACTTCTGGTTTTTCAGTATAAAACAGCATTTAAACTGACGGTATGTTTAAACTAAATTATGCTATACAACATTGATTTTAATTTCTAACAAGCACTTTGAATTGCCTTGTGTTGAAAGGTGCTGTATAAATAAACTTGTCTTGATACTTGTAGATATATTGTCTTCACAATTGTCTACATTTTTTGTCTTAATCTGTTTAGCGCTGAGCCTGTTTTTCCGGTTTCAGGCTCGAAAATGACATTCCCAGAACAAATGACCATATCTTCCCTTGTAAAAGGGTTAAATTAATAATCTTTTTTCTCAAAGCAAGGATAAACCCGTGAGTTGGATGTAGAAGAGTCAGAATCAATATAGATTTTTTTTATTTTAAAGTCAATTCAGATTGAACATAGTAAAACAATTTAAATTATAGTGTCATGTCCAAAAAAAAACATTACTTATAGTAAAAACCACCCTTGAATGATGGGAAGTTAGACTAAAAGCTTTAGGAATCCAAACTATAACATATAATAAGTACCCTGTTTCAAGATTGATGCAAAACAAGTGACATTTGACCTTTTTAGAGAGCTTTAGAAAAAAAACCCACTTCTGGGGTCATTTGGGGGCATTTTCCATATCTCTGGCCCCCCTCGGTCGATTTTGATGATTGACATCTCTTTTTAACCGTTAGAGCCAATAGAATCGAGGGGAAATTCCTAAATCCACCTACATGTTACCATTGAGGAATGAGAGTGATGCGCACGCAGCTTGCCCAAACCGAAAGCTATGTTACGCTCTGAACAGCGTATTATATGCACTTAACAGGTTAAGTGCATATAATAAAACCTTTGAATCTTGAATCTTGAACCTTGAATTTACATGGTTGCTTACCAAAAATACAATAATAATGTCATGCAAAAATGGTATGGTAAAGATGGTATATCGAGATTTCTCCTCAATATCCGTATCAATGCTTTTGCTCGTCTTTATTGATCTTTCATTATTCAAGGATCCACTTTTCTTTCAAATGTGTACTTTCTGTAATGCCCTTTGTTTCCCAGTGTTCAAGTGCTCAATGAAAAAGGTGAAACGTATTCTACTTGGTAATGCAACAAAAGCTCAAAGTGTAATTGTTTGGGTTTATATAATTGTTTTTCTTTTCATGAAAACCTCTTTACACCAGAACGCCATCACCCGAGGATCAGTATAATTGCTACGCTGAGCCGAGTTTTCATGTGTCACATTGAGAAATATGTGCATATTGAAGCTAGATTTCCCTCTGGCATGATTAGTGTGTGAGCTGTCATAGCGGCACTTCAACACAAAGAGGAGAAGCATTACTCCTAACCAGGTACTGACACCTAAACACCAGCCTGTCCTTTTAACTTCCATCTAAACTGAAGCAGAACACTTAGGGTTCATTTGGAAGTATGCATTCATTTGAATAGCTGGGTTAGGGGTAGTACATGTTTCTGGTATCAGTACTTTACTCCACTGCTTATTTTTCTGACGACTTTTTACTTTTACTTCTCACATGTTGAACACAAATACCTGTACTTTCTACTTCTTACATGTTGAACACAAATACCTGTACTTTCTACTTCTTACATGTTGAACACAAATACCTGTACTTTCTACTTCTTACATGTTGAACCCAAATACCTGTACTTTCTACTTCTTACATGTTGAACAGAAATACCTGAGCCCGAGTAAGCCTACCTTCGTTCCCTGATGGAGAATATTCATTTTTTAATGCTATATTCCCTGGGAATGTGATGCTCCATTTACACATGGCGAAATGGACATGGGTTATTAACTGAGTGGGTGTGTTTTGTGCTTCTGGTAACGGACGGAACCAGTGGGGCGTAGACTACATCCTGCTTCGCCCTTAACCCAATAGCGATAGCCTTAGAGGGCGAAGCCTTATACGATATAGAACTAGGGTTACGTACTGTAACCCAGCTTCTATGAGTATAGGCGCAGCCCTCTAAGGTTCGGGCCCCACTGGCTCCGCGAATAGCTGAAGAAAAGCTGTTGGAATGGATTGTAGGGCCTACTTCCTATTTATACGGAAGTGAGCCCGGAGGTGGGGCCCACGTCATAGGTGGGCGTGGAATAAATCTGTCAGTGCTGCACACGTGCAGTGGGGATTACCCAATAGCGATAGCCTTAGAGGGCTGCGCCTATACTCATAGAAGCTGGGTTACAGTACGTATCCCCAGTTTGTCATACAATCTAAATGTAATGTTTTTTAGCGTTACCTGGTGATTTCAAAGAAAGCTCTTTGGGAAATGTTGACTTACTGTTCGACATGAAGCTAGAAGCTACCTTACAGTACACAGTTGATACGGAGTTCTGTCAGTTAAAGTGTTTCATAGTTAGCTTAGCTAAGCATCAACCTAGCACTGAAATATATGGATGTTATGTGACAGTATTTCTGAGAAAAAGTCAGCTGAAATGGTGGCATAGTTGCCACTGCTTTAGTGTCGACAGCATTTTTTAACGTAAGCAGTAAACGTTGCCATAACAACACCTGCATTTAAAGGGTGTCTCTGTTGATGAGAATGTGTCCTCCCCTTCTGACCTGAGAACTGACTTTTTTGGTTAGGGTTAGGGTTATCAGTGGGCTACTGACAATGCATTTAAAGTGATTTAAAAAGTGACAGTTTCTGATGGGGAAATACACTTTAAAGTAGAATAGGGAGAGATGAAACCCTCTTTAATGGTCTCACATGCAGAGCGAACAGCACACAGTGAAATGTGTTCTTTGCTTTTAACCCATCCTAGTACCAGGAGTCTAGTACTAGGAGCAGTGGGCAGCTATTGTACAGCGCTCGGGGAGCAATGGGAGTGAGGGGGGAAGGGAGTTGTCCAGTGCCTTGCTCAAGGGCACCACGGCAGGGCAGGAGGTGAACTGGGACCTCTCCAAGTAGCAGTCCACACTCCATATTTTAGGTCTGGTTGGGGACTTGAACCGGCGACCCTACGGCTCACAGTCCAAGCCCCTACTGACTGAGCCACTGCCGGACAAACTGCCGTAAAGTAGTTACAGTATAAGTATAAACTAGTGAAAACAAAAACCTAAAGAAGAAGAAAATATCTACTAAGAAAAACCGTTCTAGCAACGATGAAAGTAAAATGAAGGGTCAGTAAAAACATCAAAGGTAATGAGTGAACTGGTCTGGGACACTGAGTCTGCTCTAAGGCCTCCTACACTTTCCAAAGTTGGGAACAAAAACAAATGTGTTGTGAACTATTTTAATTTGGAAAAACCCAAAAGTAGCATTTCATAGTTCAATAAAATCGTCCGAAAGCAGGACGAAAGTGCAACTAAAAACAGATCAAATGGACTAAAATGTCTCTCTCTGCTCCATTTGTTGGTGTGTATGTGCACGTGTCCGGTATTCTCAGAGTCACGCGCAGACATCCATTCTGGTTTTTTTCTCTGTCAGTTTGTATATTTTGTCTATATATTCTCATATTATGGCCTTCCCTTCATATTGTATGCGTTATTATTTAAATACATTATTTACATTAACATGTTTTACTACTAACTCATCGCTGATACTTTACCAAACAATTGAATTGCGATTTTTTTTGTATTTTGGCTTATTTCAACATTGACTTGTAAGAGGTCAAAAAGCCCTAAAGGGGCCCTTTATGCTTTTTGTGGTTTCCCCTTTCTTGTAGAGTGTTATTTCGGTTTTTGTGCATGTAAATGGTCTGCAATGGCTAAATTCCCAAGTCCCTCTCACTCTGCATGAAACCCCACGATTGGATTTTGTCTACATCACAGTGACTCTCAGTGTTGTTACTTAAAATCACCTGCAACAACTGACAGACAAAACTAGAGACTAACTGGTGAGAATATTGGAACTTTAAACAGCTTAAGAGAAAGATATTTCCCTACATGCTAACACATGTGCATTGTAAAGCTGATGTCATTAGTCATTTTGTACTTGTAGCTTCTTGTTAAATGCATGAGAGGGGCCTCAAACCCTGTGGTCGTCTCAGTGTAGAAACATTTCCTTTAAAAGAAACCTCAGGATTTATGTGTGTTCAAACTAATGCTGCATTAATCCTTAATAGAACATTAGTCCATCAAGTTCTGTTATATATATGAGTGTTAATGGATGCTGGGAGAGATCTGATGTGGTCAGGTTGAACAACACACAAATACATGTACATAAATACGTGTTTGTGTGCAATGCGTGCAAACACACACAATGCTTGCACACACACACTTTCCAGGCTATACATGTGGTGGAGCACTTTCTTGCAGACAGTGGAACAAGACATTAATGAGAAGAGTGTGAAACCTGCTTTGATAAGGACTTTCCCAGACATAGAAGCAATTAATCTTTTAGTTTCCATGAAAAAAATCAAGCTCTCCAAATATTTGCAGTTACATAACAAGTGATTTAAATCTAATTGGTTTCTGTTTTAATGACTGAGCTTAGACAATGGTGAAACCGGCCACAGTTTGGATCTTTTTTGCCAGAATTCTGCATCTTTCATAAACAGTCAGGATAAGCTGTGGTTGTTGAGACAGGAAATAAATACATTGTGAAACAGACAAGGCTGCGGCTTTATTTGGCCGGGTTAGCCTATCCACCGGGTATAACAGCCAACTGTTGGACCTCTGCAAGTTATTGTGGTGGAAAGTTTTCATGGAAAAAATTGCCTCTTTAAGAAAGAAAAATGACCAAATGTTGCAACCAAGAAACAATTCATCTGGGATGTTGTTGCTGATTTTAAAGCTTCAAATGTTCAAATGTAAGACCAATAGTAGAAAGACAGGGAGAAAAAGCTTGTAGTAAAACGTGTCATTGAAAAACAGAAAAATAAAATTGTTCTTTCAGAGTTTGTATCACTTCCTGATGTGATTCTTTCCTTGCAGACCACAGGTTCACAAAGCAGACACAGACAAACACACTTACTCACTTACACACACACACACACCCACACACACACACACACACACACACACACACACACACACACACACACACACACACACACACACACACACACACACACACACACACACACACACAGCTCTGTCCTATTCTTAGCTTCCACCCCCAGGTTCCACCATGACTGGGTGGCCGGTGACTTCCTGTTTCTGCTTTGGCCACGTTGTCTTACTTCCTGGAACCAGCAGCAAGTTTCCATGGAATGACATGGCCTTTATTGAGTGCGTGTGTTCATGTGTTATGTACATATATGCACCATATAAATACATTTTAAGCAACACCATGGTGTCACAAGGTTATTTGAACACCATGCATCTAAATGTTATCTAGGTTGGTCCGGAAAATAATTTGCAACTTTGCCTCGTTTAACCTGATATTATCAACAGAAAAAAAAGAACGTCTGCTTTTTTCTTTATTTCTAAATATTTATGGTAACTAAACTTATGATGTCACATGTTCCTATTACAGAAAACATAAATAAATACGTAAGAATGTGACTACAACTTCCTATGGCCACGAAACACTGCTGCTCATCACGTTGAATTTTAAGACTAGGAGAGAGAGATGGAGTAGACAGATTCTTCTTTGATTGCACCAACTATGGTAAGACTAAAAATGTAACTCTCAGTCCAAGAGAAACTTACTAATTATCTGATCAAATTAATGGGAACAACTTCAAACACCAACATTATGGGTTAAAGGGAATTGAGGTGGATATCTAAGCGCCCGTTTCCAAGGCAAGGCAAGGCAAGTTTATTTATAGAGCACTTTTCAACACAAGGCAATTCAAAGTGCTTTACAACAAATGAAAGACATTAAGAACATGGCATTTAAAATCAGTCATTAAAAAGAAAAGCTAATAAAATAAACATTAAAAGAAGAAATACATGGATAAACATTAAAAGAAAAAATACATGGATAAAAGTTACAGTGCAGTCTAAGATATGAATAGTTCAATTAAAAGCAGCGACAAAAAGAAAAGTCTTCAGCCTGGATTTAAAAGTAGTCAGAGTTGCAGCGGACCTGCAGAATTTCCACAATTCCACAATTGATTCCAGTGATATCCGAGCTAATATTCAGAAGTGTACTCTTCCAACATATTTCAGAAAGTTGGACCTGAATTAGTTTTGACTCACCTATTAACAAAATAAATGAAAATAGACAAAAATTGCAATGTGACGGTTAAATTAGGCATCAATTATGCGGCTTTCACACCAGCGCTTTTCCCTTTCTAGCTCCGAGCGGGAGCTTTTCTGGTTCAGCTCCGGTTTCCCTTTTCTGCTCCCGCTCTGTTCACACCGCCCAGAGCTGCTGCTGCTGCGTCATGACGTCACCGTTTACGTGCCTGCTTCATAAAATCCAAACCGCGCGGAAATCCCTCACATCGACAACAACAACAATGGCCGACTGTATTGAAGCGCTGTTCGCTTTGGTTATCCTCTTACGAAACGACATGGAAGGCATCGGACGACTTTACAAGGGACGACTTTACTTGGAACTTTACAAACATCACATGCGAAATGCAAGACTTCTTTGTGGTCTTCAGCATCTACTTCAACGACGAATCTGCCCCTGCCCCCGCCTCGACGTAAGAGAGACGTAAGCGACGCCACCTCTTAGCTCCGAAGCTCTTGCCTCTAGACCGACAATTTTTTGGAGCTGGAAGTGAACCGGATTCCGGAGCTAAGAGGCGGGGCCTCAGCGGTGTGAACAGGAAACACCGGTACTTTTCAGCTCCAGCTCCGAGCCGGAGCTGAAAACACGTTGGTGTGAAAGGGGCATCAGTGCATCATGTGACCTTTGATTACAAGCTTTTGATCAGTTGTGCATGTGCACTGGGAACAAAGTAAACACAGTAATAAAGTCAACATTGGTTTATGCCAAAGAAAATCAACGTTAGTGGTAAAAGCTTCGCCTAGGCTCCATTTTAGGTAGCTATTTCCTGGAGCGTCAGCTTCAGCGTCAGACAGACGAAGACTGACAAAGACATTGGAGTCCTACAGGAGTCACGAGGGAGGCAAAGAGGAGGCAAATCCTACTCTGATTGAGCTAAGTATCGCTGGTACTTTATTTCATTTTGGTTAGTCCCGCATGCTATAATCATGTGTATTTTCTCCATTCCCGTTCATGTGTCCTCTCGCCATTATCACTGGCCCCGTGTATCTCGTAATCGAAATATTCGGCCTGTTCTGGTCTATCCCTCATGCTCCTCTGACATCCAACACTTAGTTTCAGGTGGCCTGTGGAACTGCCAGTCAGCTGTTCCTAAGGCTGACTTCATCTCTGGCTACGCTTCCCTGCAGTCTCTGGATTTCCTTGCCCTCACGGAGACCTGGATCACTCCATCCAACACATCCACCCCAGCAGCTCTCTCCACAGCATATTCCTTCTCACATACGCCCAGACCCACTGGCAGAGGAGGTGGCACTGGTCTCCTGCTCTCTCCAAAATGGAGCTTTTCCCTCTTCAAGCTTCCTAACTTCACTCCTTCCACCTTTGAATTCCATGCAGTCACTGTAACCCATCCTATACAATTAACCATTGTTGTTCTCTACCGTCCGCCAGGCGCCTTGGGGGACTTCTTGGAGGAGTTAGATCATCTTCTCTCACACATCCCTGAAACTGGCCCTCCGGCTGTACTTCTCGGAGACTTCAACCTCCAGACGGGGAAGATAGACGAACTAATATCTCTGTTAACCGCCTTTGCTTTCTCATTGTCTCCATCCCCACCAACTCATAAAGCTGGCAATGTCCTTGATCTCATATTCTCAAGGAACTGCACTACTTCTAACCTCTCTGTTAACCCGCTCCACACATCCGATCACTTCTTCCTTTCATTCTCTCTACCTCTTTCCAAACATAACAAAATAACCTCTTCTCAGCCTGCACCTGTCCGCCGTAACCTTCGTTCCCTCTCCCCCTCTACCTTTGCCTCATCGGTGCTCTCAGCCCTCCCTTCCTCTGATTCGTTTCAACTCCTGCCTCCAAACTCTGCTGCAGAAACTCTCCTCTCTACTCTCTCATCCTCTCTGGACTCTCTCTGTCCTCTCACATCTCGGCAGGCTCGTCAGTCCCCTCCTGCTCCCTGGCTAAATGACGCACTGCGTGCTAATAGAACCGTCCTTCGGGCAGCAGAGCGGAAATGGTGGAAATCCAGACACCGTGACGACCTCCTAACCTATCAGGCTCTCCTCTCCTCTTTCTCTGCCTCCATCTCTCAGGCAAAGAGCACTTTCTTTCAAGATAAGATCCAATCTTCCTATTCCAATCCCAAAAAACTATTTTCCATCTTCTCCACCCTCTTGGACCCTCCCAAAGCCCCTCCCCCCTCCTCACTTCTGTCAAGCGACTTTGTTAACCATTTCGAAAAAAAGGTTGATGATATTCGCTCTTCTTTTTCTGACTCACCTTTACTCACCGCTGGGTCACCAGACCCTCTTTTCAACCACTCACTAACCTCCTTTTCCCCTCTCTCTCCAAGTGAGGTTCTTACCCTCATTACCTCTGCCCGCCCTACCACCTGTCCTCTGGACCCCATCCCTTCAAACCTCCTTCAGACTATCGCTCCTGATATTCTACCGTTTCTCACCCATTTCATTAACACTTCTCTAACTTCTGGTCACTTTCCAAACAGTCTCAAGGAGGCGAGAGTAAACCCTCTCCTAAAGAAACCCACTCTCAACCCGTCCGATGTTATAAACTACAGGCCTGTCTCTCTCCTCCCGTTCCTGTCTAAAACACTTGAACGCGCTGTCTTTAAACAACTCTCCTGTTATCTCCACCAGAACAACCTCCTGGATCCGCACCAGTCTGGTTTCAAGGCAGGTCACTCCACAGAAACGGCCCTCCTTGCTGTCACTGAGGAACTGCACACTGCTAAAGCTGTATCCCTCTCCTCTGTCATCATCATGTTGGACCTGTCAGCTGCATTCGACACGGTGAACCATCAGATCCTCCTTCGCACTCTCCAAGAACTTGGAGTTTCAGGCTCTGCACTCTCCCTCCTCGCCTCATACCTCAAAGACCGTACCTACAGGGTAACTTGGAGAGGGTCTGAGTCTGACCCTTGTCAATTAACTACAGGGGTCCCTCAGGGCTCTGTTCTTGGTCCCCTCCTTTTCTCTCTGTACACAAACTCGCTCGGCTCGGTCATTAGCCCGCATGGTTTTTCTTACCACTGCTATGCTGACGACACCCAATTGATTCTGTCCTTTCCCCGCTCAGAGACCCAGGTCGTCGCACGCATCTCTGCTTGTCTAGCTGACATCTCTCAGTGGATGTCTGCTCATCACCTCAAGCTCAACCTTGACAAGACTGAACTGCTTTTCCTTCCGGGAAAAGATTGTCCTACTCTTGACCTGACGATCAACATCGGCACCTCTGTTGTTTCCCCGACTCTGACCGCAAGGAATCTGGGTGTGACCCTGGATAACAACCTCTCCTTCACTGCAAACATCGCTGCTACAACTCGTTGCTGCAGATATACGCTATACAACATAAGGAAGATTCGTCCCCAGCTGACCCAGAAAGCCACCCAGGTTCTGGTCCAGGCTCTCGTCATCTCACGCCTAGACTACTGCAACTCCCTCCTGGCTGGTCTACCTGCATGTGCCATCCGACCTCTGCAGCTCATCCAGAATGCAGCGGCTCGTCTGGTCTTCAACCTTCCAAAATTTTCCCACACCACTCCGCTCCTCCGCTCCCTTCACTGGCTCCCGGTAACTGCTAGAATCCACTTCAAGACACTAGTACTTGCATACCATGCTGCGAATGGATCTGGCCCTTCCTACATCCAGGACATGGTTAAACTGTACACCCCAGTGCGTGCACTCCGCTCGGCATCAGCCAAACGACTCGCTGCACCCTCGCTGCGAGGTGGACCCAAGTTCCCATCAGCAAAAACACGTGGGTTTGCTATCCTGGCTCCAAGATGGTGGAATGAGCTCCCCATTGACATCAGGACGGCAGAAAGCCTGCACATCTTCCGGCGCAGACTGAAAACTCATCTCTTTAGATTCCACTTCGAGCGATAGAATTACTATCAAAGCACTTATATACTAACATAGGACTGGCTTATCTATGCCAGCTGACAAAGCATTTATATACTAACATAGGACTGGCCTATCTATAGCCAGCTGAATAGCACTTGAAATGTGTGGCTCTATGATACCTGTTGTACTTATATGATTCTGTTTTTCTTCTGGGCTGTGTCTTCCTGGTCGTATGTACTTATTGTAAGTCGCTTTGGACAAAAGCGTCTGCTAAATGCAATGTAATGTAATGTAATGTAATGTAAATGGCAGTGGTTGTGGAGATGCTGGTTTTCTGTATTGTCCTTCAGTTTGTCAGCAGTGGTGCAGGCTGATTGTCATGTGGGTGAACATGACTGGTGTTTTACTGGTTTGGGGATTTACAGGACTTTGTGAAGGGTTTTAGAATTATCCTTAAGGTGTGTCTTATTACATTGACATGTAGACCTCACCAAAGGCCGCCTTCTTTTTGCTGACTTGCTCTATTTTTGAGGTTGTAGGATACGTATATATGTGTGTGTGTGTGTGTGTGTGTGTGGGTGTGTGTGTGTGTGTGTGTGTGTGTGTGTGTGTGTGTGTGTGTGTGTGTGTGTGTGTGTGTGTGTTTTTGATGATAGCTGGAGGGTTACCTTGATTCCAATACAATACAGACATGTAAAAGTTTCAAGTTCATGTCCCAATTGATACCATTAGTCAACACAGATACGTTATGTTATATAATCAACTTGCATACCATGTTACATATTTGACTATATATATCAACATACCTATTTTAACAAAAACCAAAAACTATTCCTCAACCAAATTGAGATACAGCCGACCTTTTTACAGACACGCATATAGCAACCAAATACGCAAGGTTCTTCATAACTTCACAATTCTCCTGCAATAGATCAGGTTCAGTTTACTCAGCTCCAAGTTAAGATACATATTTTAAGTTTATTTTCAGTTTTTTGTTTGGGTTTCCATAGATTAACATGTAGATCTAGTTTCAGTTTCAGCTACTGTAACTACTGTATAATCACCTCATCTTTCTGTCTTAGAGTGTAGTTCTTCCTCTCTTTTAGATCCACTCTGACATTACAGCAGGTCATCTGTGACTGATTACAGACGCTCTTTTTTCTGCAGCAGTCTGGCACTGACACCAGGCAACTGAGTTTCCTGCCAAACCCAAATGTACAGTCTGTATATAGACCGGTACCGCTGTGTGCATGCAGCGATAACACTTTGCTACTGACTCTGAGTAAGAGTTGTACAACAGAACTTCTGGGGTTTTACAACTTTGTAAGGCAGGAATTCATTTATCAGTATAGTAGAGAGGGTTATCTGATGTCCAAGGTTCAAAACAAGTAAAATGTAACAGCACGAGAGAACGTAAGTGCAGAACAGAGGCTGGATTTAACCTGGAAATACCTGCAAATTCACAACAGATTAAGATCAGAATCAGAGGCAGAATAGTTTATCACCAGCTAGAAATTGAATTAATGCAGAATATAGGGTGTAGGTGATGTGGAGAAGTTAGTAGTTTTAGAGCAGAGGATATTGACACTTCTCTTCACACCATAAAACTACTTTCAGTTGTTAACTGAGGATTAAGACCATGTGTGTTATTTTGGCTGTTGGCTGATAGACTTAAGTCACCCATTAGCAAGCAGCATGACACTTTTTAATGCATATTGGTCATTTTCATGGTTTGTTTCTCACTCATTAGCGAGTGACACACACACACACACACACACACACACATACCATGTATGCATCACTTCAGGGGACATTACATTGACTTACATGCATTTCTAATCAACACATGCCTAACCCTTACCCTTAACCTTAACCTTACCCTTACCCAAACCTAACCCTAACCAAGTCTTCACCCTAACATTAATGATTCTCCTCATGGGGACCTCCAATTTGTCCCCATAAGGGAGGCGAGTCCCCACATGTGACTATGTAAACAAATTTAGGTCGCCACAAGTATAGTAATGCTAGGCCACACACACACACACACACACACACACACACACACACACACACACAGTAACAACTTTTAGTTGTAGTTGCAAGTGATCTGGAGAACAATGCAAACGCTAAATTAGGAGGACCTCAGATCACAGAGAAATGTTGCTTGCACATCCATTTAGTTTGATTTCCGCCTATAATTACTGTAGCACGTTGGATCCTTTAGGAGTGAATCTTTAGTGATTGTCGACATTTTCAAATATGTGTTGTGTTTATTGTTGGTGTGATTGCACACAATTGCTAGACTAAAATAAAGCGTTTGGTACATCTGCATTTATGTTGTGAGAAACATCATGGTTTCTATAATGACTGTTTATTAAGATGATATATAAGGTAATATTTCACAAGGACAAATTAGTTGGAGGCAAGGCAAGGCAAGTTTATTTATATAGCACCTTTCAACACAAGGCAATTCAAGGTGCTTTACAAAAATGAAAGACATTCAGACAAAGGCATTTAAAAACAGTAAAAGATAATAAAAGAAACATTAAAAGAAAAAATACATGAATAAAAAGTACATTAATAAAAAGTTACAGTGCATTAAGATATGAATAGTTCACACAGAAGTGAACACAACGGCTCAGTTTCAATTAAAAGCAGCGACAAAAAGAAAAGTCTTCAGCCTGGATTTAAAAGTAGTCAGAGTTGCAGCGGACCTGCAGGTTTCTGGGAGTTTGTTCCAGATATTTGGAGCATAATAACTGAACGCTGCTTTACCATGTTTAGTTCTGACTCTGGGGACAGAAAGCTGACCAGTTCCTGAAGACCTGAGAGATCTGGATGGTTCATAATTTAGCAGTAGGTCAGAAATGTATTTTGGGCCTAAACCATTCAAAGCTTTATAAACCAGCAGCAGTATTTTGAAATCTATTCTTTGACACACAGGAAGCCAGTGTAAAGACTTCAGAACAGGAGTGATGTGATCCACTTTCTTAGTGTTAGTGAGGACTCGAGCAGCAGCGTTCTGAATCAGCTGCAGCTTTCTAATAGATTTTTTAGTGAGACCTGTGAAGACACCATTGCAGTAGTCCAGTCTACTGAAGATAAAAGCATGGACAAGTTTTTCCAAATCCTGCTGTGAAATTAGTCTTTTAATCCTAGATATATTCTTTAGGTGATAGTAGCCTGATTTAGTAACTGTTTTAATGTGACTGTTGAAACTCAGGTCAGAGTCCATGACTACACCTAGATTTCTGGCTTTATCTGTTGTTTTGAACATTGCAGACTGAAGCTCAGCGCTAACTTTTATACGTTCTGCCTTGGCTCCAAAAACCATTACCTCGGTTTTATCTTTGTTTAATTGGAGAAAGTTCTGACACATCCAGTCATTGATTTGTTCAATGCACTTACTCAGTGTTTGAATTGGAGCATAGTCTCCTGGTGAAATTGTTATGTAAATTGGTGTGTCATCCGCATAGCTATGGTAACTTATTTTGTTGTTTTTCATTATCTGAGCCAGTGGTAGCATGTAGATGTTAAAGAGAAGGGGCCCCAAGATGGAGCCTTGAGGTACCCCACATGTCATATTTGTCAACTCAGATGTGTATTTACCTATAGAAACAAAGTGGTTTCTGTCCTTTAAGTAGGATTCAAACCAATTTAGAACTGTTTCCGAAAGTCCCACCCATTTTTCTAGTCGGTCTAGTAATATGTTGTGGTCAACAGTGTCAAACGCAGCGCTGAGATCTAATAATACTAACACTGAAGTTCTGCCACTGTCTGAGTTTAAGTGGATGTCATTGAAGACCTTTACAAGAGCAGTCTCAGTGCTGTGGTTTGGACGAAATCCTGACTGGAACACATCCTCAGATGGAGCTCAGATTGCACCCTCAGATTTTAGGGGAGAGTTAAAATGAGGTTCTTTGGTTAATGTAAATGTTCAGCAAATATCTAATAATTAGACACATGGAAGACATGCACGAAGCTCAAGAGCTTTCATTTAACCGAAGATAGTAACGTTTTTGTTTTATTTGAATGAATCAAATCCTGTTAAATATTTCAAAGCTCATATTCTCTCTTATAACTAATTGTCTTTATTCCATGATTTTTCCCTGTTTTTTCATGAGCTTTACAACCTACATTTTCTACAATTTACTTCCATTTATTTTACCAACCTAAGGTCTGTTCTGACTTTTGATATCCTTTCTTAACAGTCACAAGTACTGGTGCCTGTTTGGACAGAGCTTCAGCTAAATGAAGCCTATTATGTCTCCATCCCTGGTAGCTTTTGGCTTTAAGAAAGCTGACACAATCAGGACTTTAAATTCAACGTATACCATACATGCCAACCTTTCCAAATCCAAAAGAGGTAGGTTTGCGCGCGGCAAATGTGCACGCCCAAATTAGATATATTGCATAATCTTATGCATTTTTCAGAAAAAGTGGTAATTTGGTAAACAGTGACATGACATCAACTACTTATTTGGTCTGTAAAATGCCCGAAAAGTAAAATAATGGGAGATAAATATCCCAAAGTCTCCACATTTTATTATATTTTTAATGTGTTTCTGGTCCTCTTTCAGTTGAGACAGTAGATGAAGGATGTGTCAGGATGTAGAACTCTTGTGTGAACATTGGATAAAGCCAGGTTCATATTCTTGTTTCATGTTGTTGACATATTAGAGTCAAAGGTATGCACAGAGCGAAATATCTTTGTGTTGCACCATAAATCAGAAAATACTGCATTAAAAAAGTAATTTCCTGCATTTGTCTACTGATAAAGTGTGATATAAATAATGTACAGGCTTTCAGATTGCTGTAGTTCACTAAACAGAGACATTAACGACATGTTTGGTGTTGAAGATGTCAGAAAAAGTGAAAGAATGGGAGATAAATATCCTGAAATCTCAAAATGTTATTATATTTTTTGTGTGTTTGTGGTCCTCTTTCACTGGAGACACTGAAGGTGAAGGATGCTTCAGGAAAAGACCAAACACTGGATGTCTTTCAGTCGCCAACATGTGTTTTTGAGACACTGATATTAACGGGGAAACCCTGCAGGACTCGAATGCCTCCTTAAACTCATTTGGGAGTGATTACCCATCAGCCCCGGGGGTCAATCAATCAATCAATGTTTATTCAGTCGTCAAGTGAAATATAGGGGGTAACGCTGCCTTTCCTCTGCACGTTGTTTCTCTTTCAGAAACACAGAGAACTGTTAGTATGATGAGATCACAGACACGCTGCAAACGGTGTCCGCCAAAAGTCGAGTCCAGTGTCTATAGTGTCATTTTTATTTGTTATAGTTTTGGAAGATTGGGAAAGTCAGCTAAATCGGTAGGCGGTAGAAACATGTCAAAAGCGGTAGACTACCGCCCAAATCGGTAGGGTTGGCAGGTATGCGTATACATTTTCAGGTTTTTTACACTAAGGTCTGCGTCAGAGATGTGCAGCAGAGCAGCATCAGAATTACAGGTCTGAAATATACGTTGAGCTTCCTGTCTGTGTGAGGAACTCAGGCAGGGTGGTTCCTAACAACCTTCCACAGACATTCCTCTTCTAATTATGCCTGAGGAGAAAGAGTGTGTGTAAGTGTGTGGTTGATTGCCGGGGGACTAAAACATTAAAAAGTCTGCCCTCATTTAAAGCTCTATATTTCACTTGACGACTGAAGCATTACACTCTTGTGTCACCGTGAAAATCTGTGCACAGAGCTGTGTTTGGTTTGGCTGACTTCTCAGACTAGATGTGATGTCTTCTGTTGATTCTGTAGTCTGAAGATGTAATTCATGGGACTCTGGATATAGTGAGGGTGGAGCTGGATTAAGGTTAAATTCAATTGTCCACTGACAAAGACGAACACTGGCGTCTTCTTGACCCAATGTTTATTCTTTTGGAAAATGGAAATGACATTTAGTTTTCAATTAAATAATAATTTAAAAGATTAATTTTTAGCTTACTGTACATGTACACTAATATCGTTTTTTTTATCACAAACACTTGTTCTCTCTCATAAAACTCCTCTCAGTTGTTAACTGAGGATTAAGACCATGTGTGTTATTTTGGCTGTTGGCTGATAGACTTATGTCACCCATTAGCAAGCAGCATGACACTTTTTAATGCATATTGGTCATTTTCATGGTTTGTTACTCACTCATTAGCGAGCGCCACAGTCATTCTTTTTTAGACGGTTAGGTTACGCCTGACAGTTCTGGTTTAATTGGCTGCCGAATTGTAGGGTTAGATCAAAATGGGATGATGCCCAGCAGCTAATCCTGGATATTCAATCAGAGGTGCCGTCAAAACAAACGTATTAAACCAGATTGCACTGAGGGTAAAAGCAACGATATCACTGCGTTGTTAGAGAG
Source organism: Harpagifer antarcticus (assembly GCA_902827135.1). Taxonomy (NCBI): domain Eukaryota; kingdom Metazoa; phylum Chordata; class Actinopteri; order Perciformes; family Harpagiferidae; genus Harpagifer; species Harpagifer antarcticus. The sequence continues at coordinate 516,569 of CADEHL010000394.1, forward strand.
GGAATGCTATCTGATAACTGTGTTCAGCTTTAAGATGTTGATGCAGGAGCAGAGCAAGGGCTTTATTTAGCAAGAAGATAATGTAGAATAATATATATAGACATTTTTATTCATTGGGATAAACCCCTTGAGATGCATCTCATTTTCAAGGGGGTCCCGACAATAGCAACAACTTACAGACATACATAAACAAAAAGACAAAATGCAAAACATGACACACAAGACAAACCACATACAGTCTGTTAAGTACAATTCAAGCAATGCACACAATCATTACAATCTGAGACAGTCGAGCAAATCAGTTTCATCAATATCAGTGAATAACAAGTACAGACCAGTTGAAAGTGAGATGATAATGCATGTTTAAACATACCCAATGATGCAAGAGATCTCATAGCAGCAGGTAAAGTATTCCAGTCTGTTGGGGCTTTGATAATGAACGCTCTTCTGCCAATACATTTTTGCAGAGATGATGTCAGGAACACCTTTATAGTACAGAATTTATATTAAACATCCCCATAATGATTACTACCATTTGTAAATCTTTCATGTCCGTTGATTGAGGTGTTAATTCAACGTATTGGTATATTTTGAGGCCTGTGCTTTATTGTAAGGTACTCCTAGTATTGGCAGTTGTTAACGGCAAACCCGAAACACAAAGTCAAGAACTCTCAAACACATCCAATAAATATACAATCCAGTAAAAGTCCTGACAGAGTTTGTTTTGTTCATTCTGATTATGTACAGCGGGAGTAGAGACCACAATTGAAGATAGAAGCAGAAGCAGTGCCCCTCATAATTGGTCTGTTTTTCAATATGTTGTAAGAATCAAGAAAAGCAGATTTGGAAAGTAAATATGTTTACAGAAGAAGAATCCTGTCAAAATACCTCTGTAAAAAGTGATTTGTAGATTATCTGATGTCACTGAGTTGCTGAGTGGGTAACTATTTGTGTTATGTGCCCATTATGACAAACGACTTCAATTTGGGAGATTATTCAACACTAACTTTAAATCTGAGTTGCTGTTGTTTTAAAAGGTCATGGTGAGGAACAGAAAAGGACAGACGTACTAATGGTGTATTCCAACAGTGGGTGGTTACTCCAGCGCCGCCCAGTCATGTTTTTGTTCTATATTTTGACTTTAGCTAATGGCTACATTGAAGTGGACTAACCCTCTCATCATATAATATATACACATGGTTTTAAAAAATGTTGTTTCCCTTCATGGAAAGGGTCATCAACGCCTTTGTTACCTCAAGGCTGGACTATTGTAACGCTCTGTATGTGGGTATGGACCACGCGTCAATTAAACGCCTGCAGCTGGTCCAAAATGCAGCTGCACGTTTGCTGACTGGCCACAAAAAGCGCGACCACATCACCCCAATTCTGGCCTCACTACACTGGCTTCCAGTTCAGTTCAGAATTGATTTTAAAATCCTTTTATTTGTTTTTAAAGCTCTAAATGGGCTGGCTCCTTCCTACATAACCAAACTCCTCCAGCGCTACACCCCAGCAAGAGTTTTAAGGTCTGCTGACCAGCTGCTGCTGGTAGTGCCGAAGACCAGGCTCAAAACCCGAGGGCACCGAGCCTTCGCAGCAGCTGGCCCGAGGCTCTGGAACACTCTGCCCCTCCATGTGAGGTCGGCCCAGACCCTAGGGGTTTTTAAATCCTCTCTAAAAACACACTTCTTCTCTCAGGCTTTCTAGCTAGAGCGGAGCATGACTTCTGACATTTCCCTGTGTATTGTTTTTATATTTGCTGTTGCAAAATGACTGTCTTTTGTTACTATTGCACTGCAGTAAAGTGTTTTTATTACATGTACAGCACTTTGGCTCGACCAAACATCGTTTTTAAATGTGCTCTATAAATAAAACTTGATTTGATTTGATTTGATTTGATTCATATCTTATATTTAGTTCACATTTCTGTTTGACTTATTAAAAAATGCATTCCTATCAGCCATTAGGAGTGTTTTTGTTTAGACCTAATTAGCACACATTAGCTAAAACTATGTTGAACATTACACCTGCCTAGAATAAGCATGGTGGCCTTTTTGCAAAATGCTACTTTAGCTGACAGAGCTGCAGAAACGGCTACAAACTCAGTCTATTTGACCCTTCGAAATCTTTGTCTGGTCAATAAAATGAGTTTTGGACAATCTGATTGCAATATTGCTTGTACACCTGCTCATGTATCTGTTCATTATGTAGATAAGATATCTAGAGAGAGATTACATGATGGTGTTGGTCTTGGTGCATTTCTTCTAATCACTAAGATTGACATGAAGGCTTTAGTTTTCTTTTCAAAAACCTCAACTTAGACCTGCATCTACTATTCATTCCAGTAATTTATTTGGCTAAAGGGGAAGACTCGTTTTGTCTTCAGAAGTTTGATCATTGCTCATGCACCACCTAACGATTCTTCTTCATCAGTATTTCATTGTAGAGTGATCAGGGTGGAGCATGTTTTTCTCCTCTGTGTGTATGAGAGCATGCTTGGATTTTCCGGGGTGGAACACACAGGTTTGGTTGACTCTTACTGTTCAGTACAGACTACTGTGGTTGGCTGCAATGGGGCCAGAAAGCACATTGACTGGTTGTACTGCCAAGAAAACTTCTTCTGAATGACATTCAGCTCCGTCACCGGGTCAGTGTTTTTCTGGTCATGTTGGCTGCTGTCTTGTTTGGGTTCTTGTCAGTGTTGTGTAGTATTATGCTCACCAATAATATTAAACGAGCAGCCTGGAAGAACAAGCTTTAAAGTTAAGCTCTGACGTTATCACTATAAAACGGCAAAGATATTGATGCTCCTAAACCCAACCAATCACATGTTTCTGGTTATGTTACTTTGTTTTCTAGTGATGTTTGTGAACCTGCATCCCAGTACTTTGGTTATGAAAATATTTTTTCAAGGCAAGAAGATCAAGTTACGTTTATATAGCTCCATATATGTTTGGCTAAAGCAGTGCAGTTCCCTACATGCGCCTGTGTAGTCTCTACTCTATTTGCGCCAGGGTGTGGCAGCAGAAAGGCAGCTTCGGTTATTTTTGTCTGTGAGGATGTATGCCTGCACTCATGTTGTGGTGCAACACTAATCAGACCAGACTCTAACACACTGCAGAAATGTGTAGAGGAGAATCCATGAGAAAAGGACAAATAAGAAGAGAGCAACATGATAATAGGTTCATAGTTCATGTTCTTTATGGCCATAGGCATTACATTGAATGACACACATAAACAGCTTTCTTGGCTAGACTTCCTACAATATAACGTAACTGTTCTCTATAAGCACTACATTGGGGTTTCAAAGGTCAAACAAGGCCAAAGAATATAGCCAAAAAAGTGGCTCTGTGAAGCTGTCCTCAAACGTCCTTTAGTACATGTGATGAATGTGCATGTGAGTGACCTTGTAACATTGCGTCTGCAGTTTGTTTTGGGCAGTTAACCATAAGGTTCACTCTCTTATAACAATAAGCCCAGCTCATGTCAAACACAGCCTCACTGTGGTGTCTGATACAGTATCATTGTGGCAAACACTACGTTAGCCACAGGTTACTTTCTATTGTTCTCCAAACCTACAATATAAACTATAGTTGCCACTGTGGGAAAACCCCTTCTTTGTGTTCTCGCCAGTTCGGTGTGTTACAGACAACAGACCTGCAGTAATTTGATTGTACAATAGTTTATGCTTATTGAGGATGAATAGAATTACTGCCATATTTAAAATGTTTGTCTGCTGTATGTCTGCACCAGCCACCAGACAAAATTGTTTTGGTTTCTCACCAATATGTATAAGTTCCTTCCGTTGATTTTCCATATTTAATTTTTACCCCACAAAGGGACATTTCTTGACAACTATAAATGGTTCCAGATGCATAGCGAAGGTTAGCATTGCAAAGGATCCCTCGACAAAAAGTAATTCGATTGTTTCCATTGGATTTTGAAATATTGCAGAAAATAAGATATTTGGCAAACACACGTTTATGATACTTACACGTTTTGTTAAGGATAATCTCCACATAATAACATCACTTTTCAGAGTGTGAATGCAATTTCCCAAATAAAAAGTTCTTATTTTAGGCAATAAACAAACTACATCCAGTTGCATGGCTGTGGATCATTACCGCTAAGCTTTACGCTGATGACGTTTAGTACTCTTATTCAGTCCCTTGTTATCAACCATCATTTTTAAGTCACATTGCAGCTTCAGACATTCATCAGTGGGGTATTTTCTGACATATTTTACATCATAAAACAACATGTATAATCTCTTAAACTTGTGTTAACCACAAATCTTAATTCTGCCATCTAACGAAAAACACGTTCACAACATTGACTTCAAGACAAGGGAACTAGAAGTGTTAAAATGCCTAATTTCTGGGTTTTAGGACTCATCTCTACACCGCGCTATTGGAGACATTGCCCATACATTTGGGACGAACAGTCATGCACCCCTCCAGAATGAATCTACATTAATACTATTTAATATACAGGTTAATGATGTGTTCCTTGGGACAAACAGCACTATGTCAGTGATTTTTCAATCGGAAAAAAACAACAACATAATCCAATGTTTTACTGTAAAATACACACAGCCATAAAAGACTTGTCCAAACCAGAAAAAGAAAACACTACATCTTTCCATACTCATGTGTTTCCCTAATTCAAAAGCTATGTATAGAGCCTCTCCTCATTCACTGACTCCCCATTAACATTTGTTTCTCAAACCTCTTCACTTTCTATTCCTAATAGTGACCTTAAACCACTTTAATATGTACAGGACCATTTCCTACCAGCCCCTAACCCCACTAATTCATTCATTTCTAATAAACAGGGTTTATATGGGATATCTGCAGTAAAGCTAACCACAAAGAGGTAGTAAATGTGTATTTTTCCTCTGGCAAATGTGATGCTGAGAAATATAATGGCAAAAGCTTCCCAGCCAATACAGTGTGAGATCAGAGTCCAGAAATCACAAGCGTCTCATTGTGGTATCTAGCAGCTTTCTTATTTTGTGTTCATGGTCAACCACTGAAGAACTTTCAGTGCGTGGCAAGTCCTCACTACAAGTTGAAAAGTATTAATTGCAAAGCTGTTTACTAATGGTTAGGTACAATCTAGGAGTCTACACATGTCAAACACACACATATTGTTTTACATTTACATCTAGACCACATATTTTGAACTGCAAATGACCATGTGTAAATAGATCTGGCCAACACACACACACACACACACACACACACACACACACACACACACACACACACACACACGCACACACACCATCCAATGATTAAGCCTACCAGCCGTATTTCAAACGTTTAGAAAAGGCTGTCAGCAAACCTACGGAGAAAACACATTTCGGCTGCTTGTATCTGCAATCTTGTTTCTTTTTGCTCATGACCCATTCTTCATGACCATAGGTGAACGTAGGAATGACGATCGACCAGTAGATTGAGAGATTTACCTTCTGGTTGAACGCTTTCTCCATCACAAGTGCGGTAAAGCTAATGCAACACTATTCCTGTTGCACCAATTCTCCGGCATAATTCATGTTCTATTGTCCCTTTACTCAAGACCAAGATCCCAAAATACCTGAACTCACTTACTTGGGGTAAGACACTACTTGAAGTAGATAGACCATTGGTTTCCTGCTGAGAATAGCCTCAGATTTAATATGGGTATCTTCAAAAAGTTGCTTATTTACGCATTTTGCAGTAAAAGCTAATTCGAGCATTAATACTGTATGAATCCTGTTCATGATCACTGATGTTGATGGAAGTCCTACATTCAGTGTCTTCAGCTATGTTTTGGTCTCTACAATGTCCAGAGGGCAATGTCACTCTTTAGCTGCTTAATGATGTACTATGATCCAAGTAGCAAGTAGCTACATGTGTGTCTGCTGTTTGGTGCTGGGCAGATAATGTACATTGGGCATATCAGAGCTTTTTCACTAGAAACAGATGCCTGCTGTGGTTAAAACACGTGCTTAAGTTCACTCAGTACCTTAAGAATCGACTGTCTTAAAGCACACGTTCACCCATTATTTATCAGGAGAGACAGTTTGGTGTTGAACTTCTCTCGGTCGCTGCAATTTGCCTATAAATCAACACATTTGTCAGACCTGTTACAGCTGTTAGCCGTGTGGCCACCTCAGCACACAGACAGAAAGGTGGAGAATTCAGAACAAAAGCTCAGCAGCAGCTGTGACCCAGACTTCAGAAACCAAAGTGAGTGGGCCGAGTTTCCCGTTTGTTTACATCTTTCAGTCAATTCCTAGAAGTAGAGGCTCAGAAAAGAGCTGGGCCCTGCCTTTATATCATGACCAAGTGATGTGGTGTTTCATGTCTGAGACAAGGAGAGAAAGATATACACTTTGAGAGGGGGGGGGGGTTCTTTCTTTATACATAATTTTGAGTCTTACAGGTGTTGCACAGATGTTATAAAGAATGCATTATTTAAATTAAATACCAGCGTTTTTGTACAAATTATTACATGTCATTTGTTAGACGCTTTTATCCAAAGCGACTTACATACATTCAGTACTGTGGACAATCCCCACAGGAGCAATTTGGGGTGAAGTGTCTTGCCCAGGGACACAACGACTTGCTGACTGCAGTGGGACTCGAACTTGCTATCCCCTGATTCGAAGTCCAGCACACTATCCACTGAGCCACAGCCTCCCAAATTCATCCAAAATTGTGTCCGGGGGGGAATGAGAAGGAAGTAAAAATGTTTGTCTTTCAAATCCACATTACTTTAAACATGTTTAAATAAGGCTAACCCAAAAATCCCTCCACCAGAGCATGGGAATGAAGTCCCGGCAAAATCATGGTTTGTTATTCTGCCTTAAATTAACTTAAACCTACAGTGTTTTCATTTTCCTTCCATTCTTGATGCCCTCATGCTTTTCCCCCATAAACATGTGACTGTGTTGAAGATGACTGGCTGTTTTCTTTCTAATATTATCACTCAGACAAACTCAACTACTTTGACACTGTGCTGAGCTAGTGATTCTATTGTTAACTTTACAAGCTCCTAAACCCTCTGTAACCTTCTCTCTGTCAGCCGCATCTTCATTTACTGCTATTAAACCCCCACGCAGAGAGACATCAGACACATACACGCACATCTTTATAACTGGTACTAAGTGGTTACAGTTTCAATGTGGACAAATGTGTGAACTTGATTAAGGTCTTATAAAGTTTTCCTGAAATAAACGTTATGGCCTGATAGCAAACAAAACATGCTAGGGGAGGGGCAAATTGGATGATTTATTGATTTCAACCATGTCAGTGGGCTGCATCATAAATGATATTTGAAAGTGTAATGCATGAGAATCAGTTGATCGTTACCAATAATGATCCACATTATAATCTGGACATGCAGAAGTGGTTCAATGTAGAAGAGGTTTAATGCAGAAGAGGTTCAATGCAGAAGTGGTTCAATGCAGAAGAGGTTCAATGCAGAAGAGGCTAAATACAGAAGAGGTTCAATGCAGAAGAGGTTCAATGCAGAAGAGGTTCAATGCAGAAGTGGTTCAATGCAGAAGAGGTTCAATGCAGAAGAGGTTCAATGCAGAAGTGGTTCAATGCAGAAGTGGTTCAATGCAGAAGAGGTTCAATGCAGAAGTGGTTCAATGCAGAAGTGGTTCAATGCAGAAGACGTTCAATGCAGAAGAGGTTCAATGCAGAAGAGGTTCAATGCAGAAGAGGTTCAATGCAGAAGAGGTTCGATGCAGAAGAGGCTCAATGCAGAAGAGGTTCAATGCAGAAGTGGTTCAATGCAGAAGTGGTTCAATGCAGAAGAGGTTCAATGCAGAAGAGGTTCAATGCAGAAGTGGTTCAATGCAGAAGTGGTTCAATGCAGAAGAGGCTAAATGCAGAAGAGGCTCAATGCAGAAGTGGTTCAATGCAGAAGAGGCTAAATGCAGAGGTGGTTCAATGCAGAAGAGGTTCAATGCAGAAGAGGTTCAATGCAGAAGAGGTTCAATGCAGAAGAGGTTCAATGCAGAAGAGGCTAAATACAGAAGAGGCTCAATGCAGAAGTGGTTCAATGCAGAAGAGGCTAAATGCAGAAGTGGTTCAATGCAGAAGAGGTTCAATGCAGAAGAGGCTAAATGCAGAAGAGGCTAAATGCAGAAGAGGTTCAATGCAGAAGAGGTTCAATGCAGAAGAGGTTCAATGCAGAAGTGGTTCAATGCAGTAGAGGCTAAATGCTCACAAAACATTGGAAAAGTAATCTCGCTGTCTTCTTTCTGTTCATTACTTTCTTTGTCCTCTACTCATCCCTTATTGTTAACTGTATGCCTCTCCTCACTTGTCGCTCCTGCCAGTGGATTACAAATAATTCAGTAATTGAGTTCATTTCACTTTGCAGATAGATTGGGTTATTAAGCCTACATACACTGAACAAAAATATAAACGCAACACTTTTGTTTTTGCTCCCATTTTTCATGAGATGAACTCAAAGACCTAAAACATGAAACGTGCATTTTTGCTTTATTGGGGGGGTCTGGGGGGGTCCGAAAACCAGGCAGTATCTAGTGTGAGGGGTAGGGGTAGGAGTAGGGTTAGGGGTAGGGTTAGGGTTAGGGTAATGTTGTGAATCGAGTGGCCTGTGTTCGTCGCCCATACCATAACCCCACCACCACCATGGGCCACTCGATTCAAACTAAATTAATGCAACACAATTACTCAGACATTTATGAATATATCCATGTGGGTTCACCCGGCAGTATGTTTAAAATATCTTCCCTTAAAATGATATGTGTGGTTTGGTTGAAATGGGGAGATAAACAGTAACACAGGAATGAATTGAATGACATATCACTTTTAGCGAGAAAAACATTCTTATGTTTTGAAAGTGTTCAGTGGAAGATCTTTGAGATGATGATGCTCTTCAGGGCGTTTACTATGTCATTAAGTTGTCTGTGGAAATATCCGCTCATTGTCTGATTTCACTTAATACATTTTGGTCAGTCTCCTTGGTACATAAGTTAAAGTAGTTAGGGTTACACTACCTTTAAGGATTCCTTCCGAAAATGTCTGAACAACAGAGACACACATTTGGACTCTAAATCATCTGTAAAAAAAACTCACAACAAGAAACCGCTTTGGATAAAAGTGTCAGTTAAATGAAATGTGATGTAATAATAAATTCCCTGTTCCCTATTCTCCTCTCAGATGTACTGTACTAGTTTCCTGTCTACTGTTGAGCCTGTTCTGGTAAATGACTGTAAAACCACTGATTCAGTTGAGAATGACTCATCTGCACCCCCACTTGCCCCAGACTGGTCCCTGTACTGTCCCTTGGTTTTGGAGGTTTTATATATTTTTGGATTTGTTGTAAATGCATCAATGACATTGAGGAGATTGAGGAACACACATGCATGCTATGTAATTTCCCACTGACCATTATGACTGCGCTGAAATGTGCCTTCGGAAACCAGTCAGCAAATGTCTAACAAAATGACAAAAAATACTTTGATGTGATATGTTAAACTTGCAATGTTGTATAAAACAAGCAAACCGCAACAACAAAGTTTAATTGGGATTCAATCTGCACCTTAGAAGGCAATTTCAGAAAAATCCGTTTAACTGACCTCAATAAGATTTCCGTGAAAAATATCCATTTTCAAAAATATATGTTTACGAAGATGTATGTAATGTTAATTCAGCCTTCAACTCTCATGCACAGAATCAGTTTAATTACCTCCGAAGCACTATGACAGAGCCAAGTTTAAGTAAGTATGTTCATTTCTAAAGCCAAAAGTGAAATGAACCTTCAGTTACACTTTAAATTCATGTGAGCACATGTGAGCAAACTTCACTGAACAAAAATATAAACAGGTGTGCCTTAGGCTGGCCACAATAAAAGGCCACTCTAAAACGTGCAGTTTTATCACACAGCACACAGATGCCACAGATGTCGCAAGTTTTGAGGGAGCGTGCAATTGGCATGCTGACAGCAGGAATGTCCACCAGAGCTGTTGCCCGTGAATTGAATGTTCATTTCTCTACCATAAGCCGTCTCCAAAGGTGTTTCAGAGAATTTGGCAGTACATCCAACCGGCCTCACAACCGCAGACCACGTGTAACCACACCAGCCCAGGACCTCCACATCCAGCATGTTCACCTCCAAGATCGTCTGAGACCAGCCACTCGGACAGCTGCTGCAACAATCGGTTTGCATAACCAAAGAATTTCTGCACAAACTGTCAGAAACCGTCTCAGGGAAGCTCATCTGCATGCTCGTCGTCCTCATCGGGATCTCGACCTGACTCCGGTTCGTCGTCGTAACCGACTTGAGTGGGCAAATGCTCACATTCGATGGCGTCTGGCACGTTGGAGAGGTGTTCTCTTCACGGATGAATCCCGGTTTTCACTGTTCAGGGCAGATGGCAGACAGCGTGTGTGGCGTTGTGTGGGTGAGCGGTTTTCTGATGTCAATGTTGTGAATCGAGTGGCCCATGGTGGTGGTGGGGTTATGGTATGGGCAGGTGTATGTTATGGACGACGAACACAGGTGCATTTTATTGATGGCATTGTGAATGCACAGAGATACCGTGACGAGATCCTGAGGCCCATTGTTGTGCCATTCATCCACGACCATCACCTCATGTTGCAGCATGATAATGCTGCAACATGAGGGCGGTGGTTATTGGGGCGGTGGTGGCGAAGTCGATAGAGACTTGGCTTGGCAACTGGAAGGTCACCAGTTCAAGTCCCGGCAAGTGCTACCGAGGTGTCCCTGAGCAAGGCACCGTTCCCCACACTGCTCCCCGGGCGCCGTTCAAAATGGCAGCACACTGCTCCTAACACTAGGATGGGTCAAATGCAGAGAAACAATTTCCCCACGGGGATTAATAAAAGTCCATCTTCTCTTATAATGCACGGCCCCATGTTGCAAGGATCTGTACACAATTCCTGGAGGCTGAAAACATCCCAGTTCTTGCATTGCCAGCATACTCACCGGACATGTCACCCATTGAGCATGTTTGGGATGCTCTGGATCGGCGTATACGACAGCGTGTTCCAGTTCCTGCCAATATCCAGCAACTTCGCACAGACATTGAAGAGGAGTGGACCAACATTCCACAGGCCACAATCACCAACCTGATCAACTCTATGCGAAGGAGATGTGTTGCACTGCGTGAGGCAAATGGTGGTCACACCAGATACTGACTGGTTTTCGGACCCCCCCAGAACCCCCCAATAAAGCAAAACTGCACTTTTCAGAGTGGCCTTTTATTGTGGCCAGCCTAAGGCACACCTGTGCAATAATCATGCTGTCTAATCAGCATCTTGATATGCCACACCTGTGAGGTGGGATGGATTATCTCGGCAAAGGAGAAGTGCTCACTATCACAGATTTTTTCAGATTTGTGAACAGTATTTGAGAGAAATGGTTATTTTGTGTATATAGAAAATGTTTTAGATCTTTGAGTTCATCCCATGAAAAATGGGAGCAAAAACAAAAGTGTTGCATTTATATTTTTGTTCAGTGTGTAATTATACGAGAACACTAAATACTTCTTGCATTTAAGGAATACATGATCTTAAACCAGTTATAGATTTGTTTACATGTGTATAACTGTGTTTTTTGTGACATGCACTTTTCTATGTCCATGTACTGTATGTGTAGATGGGAAAATGTAAGCATATGTTTTGCTTAAACATGGCCTTCCTGTGCATGTGTGAACATGTCATTACATGTTTACGCACGTGTGTTTCGGCTCTAATTTGAACAAGTTTGAAGTAAGTTCTTCTACATCAGAACTAACATGGTCGTCTTAAACTCCGTCCCTCTTTGGATCAACCTTCAGTAATTACAGAGCACCAGGCAGAGGGCGCTGGCACTCCCAGTCCACCGGCCCCAGTCAAGAGGCCCTGTTTCTGGGGAGGAAGTGACCTTAAATGGGCTGTATTCCTGCTTCTGTGGTACTCTAAAGCTGCTGAACTACATCAACCTTAATGTGGTCAACACTGAGTGTGATGGTATGTAATCTGTTTTGAAAATATGCTTTTCCGGAAACCAAGAATGCTCAATGAATGCTGGAGTAAAGGAGAAAGAGGATGGAGGAGGGTTGCCAAGCTCTGCATTTGCAAGATAATGTCATGATCACATCACCCCTATCCTCCATGACCTCCACTGGCTCCCCATCAAACACCGCACTGACTTTAAAATATTACTTTTCACTTTCAAAGCCCTCAACGACCTTGCCCCCCCCCCCCCTCTACCTCTGTGACCTCATCCAACGACACAACCCCACCCGTCGCCTCAGGTCTGCTGAAGCTACTGCAGCCCATCAGGGACAGGGCCTTCGCAGCAGCCTCCCTCACACTCTGGAACTCCCTCCCAAGCCACGTCAGATCCGCCAACACTCTCACATCATTCAAACAATCCTTCAAAACTCACCTTTCCACTCTTGCCTTCAACTCCTAATCTACTAACCCCTTGCCCTTATTCCTCCTAGCTTAGCACTTTCTACTTTTGTTGTTATTTTGTTTTACTTGCTTGTAAGCGCTTTGAGCACCAGGAAAAGCGCTTTATAAATGTAATGTATTATTATTATTATGACCTTATTTGGGAATCTATAGACAAATAGTTGAATTCTGTATCTAATTTGGTGCTAATAATCATGGTCCTCAGAGGATGAGTTCTTTTAATCACACATATATAAACAGCGACACATGTGCTTCATTTCTGCAATCTATAGTCTCAAGTAAATCTAATTTGCACATGTGTGGACTGTGGGAGGAAATACTTTCTTTGGATGTGAACAGATAAATATTTTGAAAAAGATTTTTAAAAAAAACGTCTTCAAACTGGCTTTTAATGTGCGATTGTTGTTTTATTGCTTGATTTTCATGTGTTTTTACTATTAATTGTTGTCCTTTTCTTTTCTCTGTAAAGCGACTTTGAGCACCTGTAAAAGCGCTAACAAAATAAATGTATTATTACATTTGTTTTATTATATTGTATTTGTTTGTTTGTCTTTACTTGACCTAGACCAGAATAGCATAAATATGACTGCTTGGTAATGACAGTAATTTAACAGAAATGTTTTTTACAGTATGTGGCTGCCCCATTACGCTTTTGGGGGTTTGTCTGTCACAACAGAGATGCTCAACTAACCAATCAGAGCAGACTGGGCTCTGGTTTCAGACAGAGGGTGAAAAGAGACGCTGCAGCACATTAAAGCATTAAAGCGTGGAGACACCTCTTGAGAATAACAGCTCAGGAAAAGCCATGATCTAAGCTAGCAATGGTTTAAGCATTATAAGTGAAGACGCACAGTGCATAACACTGAGTTAAAGTTAGATTTGTTTTTCCATCTAAACTTTCCAAAATCTCAAACTTGGCAGCAGGTCAGGTTAGCTAACACGGCATGAGTGCACATAAACAAGGTCAACGTTTACACTCCAAAGTAGAATCAACAGTATGAGAAGAAAGAGAAAAGAGGGGGGAACGATGGTGTTGGAAAAACAAAGGACAATGAAAGAAAGAAAGGAAAACGAGAAAAGGAAAGACGGCACAGACAGTGGCCGGTCAGCTTCGTGCAGATGATGACGTGTTTTCCATTAATTGGAAACCCTCACCTTTGTTTATGTGAGTGGGCGGTTATAATCCTCTGAGTGGTGAGCAGAGGTTTGGGTCAGACTCGAGGGAAGATGTTCTGTATAAACATTGTAATGTTATTGCTTGTTATTTTTATAAAATGTCAGGAAATCACGTGATTTTAAAGTCATTATTACGTATGTCATCATTATGTTTTCAAATGCAGTTAAGTCTAAGGCTAAAAACACTTTGCTTGAATTCTATTTTAAACTCCACAAGTCATTCTGTGGACGTGTGAATCTGTGTGTTCTGCTAAAAAACTGTGTAACAAATATTAACAAAAGCTAATGGTACTTACAAGGTCTGTCCAGCAAGATATTACAATTGTGGTGCGAGGAAATTCAAAGCACAAAGACAATCTACAGAAGTAGAAGAATAATGTCTTATAAGGCTATACATAAACCCCAACGGTAAGCATTCAACTTGTAATCTGAAATCCTGACAATAAGCATTTGACTTGAACACATAAGAGAAATTGAAAAGTGTCCCTGTTTGGCTTGATGACGTAAACATACAGAACTTTGGATATGTTGCATGATTTGAAAAGTCTAATTTATAGTTATATTTCTGTACATTTTCTGTCTCTGATTCATTTCTACTTTACAGATTTAGGGCTTCATCTACTGTAGGCTAGTGTATTTGGTGGTGATAACATGCAGCACTTACACTGATACCTCAAATTCCTCTTAAGGCCCCAGAGCTCCTTTAATGTTGCCTGCAGGGGTTGAGAATATTTAGCAGAGAAAGAGGCAGCTATAAATACTCTTTAATGTCAGGTCTGAGTCGGGACCTGTGAACAGCCAGAGGAGGGTTTGGGTGGAGGCCCACACATCTGTCAGCCACTGCGTAGGTGTGTGGTAGTCTGGCTCTAGAACAAATGTTATTCAGGTTGAGGTAATGAATGTGTAAATCTAATCTGGATCTAAAAGGAAGATTAAAGCTTGTACAAACAAGATCTACCGTTATTAGGCATTCTTTCTCTGTAATTGACAATTAGGCCATTTATCTTATTAACCGTTTATGCAGTGCAGTGATAGCTTTTTGAGGGATTAGCGTCCTGCTTAGTACCAGACAAAGCCATATTGTTTGGTCACACTGTAAATGTGTTTACAGAATAAACTCAGCATGTAAAAGTTTCATGAGAGGAAACACTGTCTTTTCTTGGTAGTTTTTACTGTATTTTCCCATTGTATATGATACTCCACAAAGCTACCAATTTAATTAGTGATTTTTTTCTAGTTGGGCTTTGTTCCATGTCCTGACAAGTTTTAGCAAGGCTTGTAAAAACCTGGTACAGACTTTGCATCTATTCAACAACCAGCTGTTGCTATTTTACTAGATGCTAAAAAAGCACTTGATAGGATAGAGTGGTTTTGCCTATTTCACTTACTGTCAAAGTTTGGGTTTTTTGAGGTACAAAATAAATTGGTCTAAGTAAGTGAGGTCAGCGCAGTGTATGGTGCCGCTGGAAATCTGCAAATAGTAATCAAAAGGCCATGAGAATAATAAGCATTTGTTTTCAGACTATTAGGGTTTCTAATTAGTAGGCCATTGACAATTTCAGGACAGACACTTCCCAACATTGTTTTTCTGACTCATCCTGCCTCATCTGGATTCACGACGCCTCGCTAGCCCCCTGACAGTGTTTTTTACTGTTATTGACCCCTGCTGGCCTAAACTCTGACTGTCTGTATAGGAGGCATTGGTTTTTTCATTCTGAGCCGCAACAGTTATAATAGCGTTGTAACAAAACTATATTACTATAACTATATTACTATAATAACTAAGCTTGCATTTTTTTTTTTGTGTGAATCTTTAAAGGCTAACTTCAGGTTTTTGCACTTTGAACCGGGATTTAAAGAGTGATCAGTCCATTTTTGAAGATAACATTTGAAGATAGTATGCTAAAGGAAACCTATCTATAGCATGTTTTGAGTAGACAGATTTCTTTGTGATACTTTATGGTGCATTCATCACACCGTGCTCAATGTCATTCCTCACTCGTGGTCTGGAGTGAATGAGTGGTGGTGAAATGTTGGGCATTTACAGATTGTATGCACTATCTGTAATTGACCACTAGATGGTGCTATTGTTGAGGTTTGGATTAGAGCTTTCTGTTATTTGCCCTTTTTTGGAAAATCTTCATTGTTTTGGCCTTATACTCAGCCTACCACCAGAGAGCAGCATCTTCCTCTCAAGGAACAGCACATATAGCCCTCAGTAACCCATTCAACACAACATGCAAGTTGAATGAATATTGGTATACAGAATGTATTGTTTCAAAAAGCATTGTTGTTTCTATCTAAAAGACAAGAGATACTGACATGATCCCAGTGTGAACAAACTCAAAACACAGTTAATAAACTGGATTTTCTTTTTACTTATGGAAAGTCTTTCTCACTAAGGTTTCCTCTGCAATGTCCCAGTGCATCTTTCTTACACACACACACGTGCACACACACACACACACACACACACACACACACACACACACACACACACACACACACACACACACACACACACAAACACTCCAGCGTCTTATCAGCAACACACAGGCAGCATCTAAAGCGGCATATCTCACAGCCTGTCTTGAACACAAACCACAGAGTGTGTTATCCATCTTTTGAACATCTGAGGTATACACAGTTACAGCGTGTGGATGAGAACAGAACACATAGTCATAAAGAAAGGACAGCAACTATTTATGGGCCTAACAGTAAGAATGAATGGATGGATTACAGCAACTGATACCCTGCTTTTTTTGGAATCAATGGCACAGTGGCTACAAATAATCAAATACTACAGTAGTTGTGCATTTTTAACAAATGACATTTAACAATTCCATTGCTATAATGACCAACTTTATAATCCCTGAGTGTCAACAAGCGTAGTTCCTTGCACTTCCTATTGACGATGTTGTAAAAGACGAAAAGCTTTGACCCAGCAGGTCAGACTGCAGGATCAGTCAAGTCAGGATAAAATGTCATGACTTCATAATCATCAAATCCGTTGCAGTGGCCCTCGAAACAGTACAAAATAATGTGTTGTGTTTACCCAGCATTAAGGGATCAAAAGCATGGGCACCAAGCTAGGTTGAGTTTAACAAACAGGATGACAGTTTTTGCATAATAAGTAAGAAGCGGGGTGTTTCATGTTACAGTAAATATTTCCAAGACAAACTAAAAACAGTGGACAGAATGCATTTAGCGAGATGCAAAAGAAAAAGGGACTTTCAGAAAACAGAAAGTGAACTGAGGCAGAAAGACAGAGAGATCAAGAGAGCTAGAAGAGCATCAGCTAAACAACAGAAAAGGAAGAAATGAGTCAGAGACCAAGAGACAAAGACGCAGAGTGAGAGTCAGCTCAGATCTGCTGTGGTTCAGCGCGTTTCCTGTCAGTGATAATAATAGCTTTGTGTGTTCCTCTCTGCGAGAAGCGTGGGAGGAGGAGCGGCGATGTGACACGTGGGACTTACTGTCACTACAAGGGAAACAGCAACATCCCCTTCCACGTAAATAGGACACCCTGGCTCAAATTATCTTTATGTAGCTTCTTTGGAATCCACAGAATGAGTAAATTAAAGGAACAAACACACTATATTAGCAAAGTGAAAGGACTGTTAGGTAGTTAAAGTGCCTCTAAGTTGCACCAAACAGTAAATGTGCTGTGGGTTTTGAACAAGTGTATTTTCAGGCCTCTCTGAAGACCACCACGTAGACCATGTGGTCACTGCAGGAGATAGGAGCTTTGCATCTATTGGCCGAAGAGGCTAGTGTTTTAACTTGTAACATGTTTGCAGTCAGGCTGGTTAGCAAGTCAAAAGTGCAACATCATGGTTATACCACAAGAGTCTCAAGAAAAAGTCAACCAAAGAGATAAGACTCAGGTGGCATATTTCGAAGGAAAAACAAACAAACAACACATTCTAGTAAAACTCATGACATCAGGTGTTGAGGTGTTGTCAAAACAGTGTCATGTAGTTTTAGAGAAAAACATTAAGCCTCATGGAGAATCCATCGTAAAGGTTTAATTAATATATGCCAACACTATCAATCAAATTCCTGGGGAAACCAAACAACCATATCAACCTGAAATGGTGGATCTCTGTCTGGTTCAAGGAAATTGTTCCTTGTTCTGTATAAAAATCTACTTCACGCTAAATTTGGCAACACACTTCTTGCACAGGCCTGTGTCCAGATCTCTGAAACATCATCTACAACCCCAATTTATTTACTGATTTAAATATAATAGCTGGCCAAGGTATCACCTTTACAGAACCCTTATTGGTTGAATGCTCTCAGTTAAGAACTAGACATATAGAGAAATTATTTTTTTAACTTTTAGCTCTATTTCAAAAAATAGATTCCTCATTGAGATATCTATGAATGTAAATAACGATGAATCTTCCCTCGTGAAAAATGTGCTGCAGATATATATAGCTACATATATAGTTAAGAGCGTGGATGAAACTGACTCTGTTGTAGGATGACTTAAATTAACATATTTCAAAATGTACTACTTCCTAACAGCTTCATCAGACTAAAAATGACATTTGGAGAATGCATATGTAACTTTTCTACTAATTTGCTAGAGCAAAATAACCTTAAACTTAGGTACAATCAATATCTAAATACATCCATTAAAGGTCACCTATCATGCTATTTTTAGGCAACAGCACAGGTCTCAGAAAATATATAGAAAACATGTCTATGAAGAGTTTTGCTCAAAATACCAAACAGATCACCCATTCTAGCCATGCCTCATATCCCTCTCTTTCACTTCCTGTTTCAAAATGGCTGATTTTGGGTAAAAAGCTTTAAAAAAATAAATAATTGATGAATAAAAGAGGAGGGGTCTGAGCTCACGCGGACCCGGCAGCTACCGTCTAAACTAAATGCTGCCGTGATGAAACGCCATATCATGGATTATCAAGGACTCTCTCTGAAACAGTCTGGAGCTCAAAGGCTTTCTCTCTTGCCGGTTATAGCACAAGGTGAGTTCCTTTTTACTTCCTGCT
Organism: Harpagifer antarcticus; assembly: GCA_902827135.1. Lineage (NCBI taxonomy): Eukaryota > Metazoa > Chordata > Actinopteri > Perciformes > Harpagiferidae > Harpagifer > Harpagifer antarcticus. The sequence goes on from CADEHL010000394.1 coordinate 535,215, forward strand.
TCTTCACACACATGCTCTCCAGCACAGGTTAGCTCTGAGTGTTAGCGATGCTAATGTAAACACCAACCATATTACGTCCAAAACAGTCGGGCATTGTTTCTGATAGCAGCGTTTCTGATTGGACCGTGGGTCCACATTTCAGATATTACGTCATATCGGACACAAATCTGGATCAGCTCCGTTGTTGCCCCGTTTTTAGAGATTTGGGTACGGAGGAAAAGAGAGGGTTTTATTTTCTGACGCTGCGTGAGTTCCCTGACACACCGGGGACACATCTTTATGTATAAAAGTGCATTTTGCGTGATAGGTCCCTTTTAATGAATGTTGGGCTGGGATATATTTAATTGTAATTACAGCATCACTGCAGGTTTTTATATATATATATATATATATATATATATATATATATATCCACATGCATACATGATTTCCCAGACAGACATCAATGGTCAGAATTTGACCTCTCCCTCACTTTTGCATCAGTTTCAACGCACACAGGAGGTCAACAGTACAGAAGTTATTTTGGTGCAATATGTCTTTTTGTGTACATGGAAACATAAACAACCACACATTTACATATACCATCAAGACTAACTCCCCCACCCACAGGAATGGCAATAATTCAACGCTAAATATAGCTTTAAAAATGAAAACCACTTGTGAAACTGATTCAGATGTCATCATTTACATCCGTGTAAAATATTGTAAAACTCAAGGTGATTTTCCTCCCTTCAACTTTGACCTATATGTAATAGAGCAACACGATGCTTACTTATTCGCTTTTTTTTTTTTTGCTTACTAATTCATCGTTACTTTTACTTATTTATATCTACTTAATCCATGTTTAAGACTGGTGGTTCTGAGAAAGTGTGCAGCCAACATAAATAGAAATGTCTTGCTTATTCAAATACAGGTCATGAATAAGAATGATGGACTCCTGAAAAGCTGTTATTCTTTCATTTGTGTCATTTGCAGAAAAAGGTGGTCCAGTGTGAGGGTTCAGTAGCAGCTACGACAAGGTTGCGGATTTCAACGAACTGAATTCCCCCTCAGCCCCTTATTGAACTTCTCAGAGAACATACAGTAGCATTAATGTAAAATGTTAAAGGCACTCTTGAGAGCCAGTTAGATAAATGTCTATCTTTGAATTTATCTTTAATTGTATTCATCTGTGTTGTCCTGTTTTTTCATTCTGACCTTGTTGCTGTTAAACTACTGAATTTCCACACAGGGATTAATAAAGGTCCATTTTATCTTATCTGTTTCCTTCCCTCCCCAGCGGTGTCTTGTCTTTGTGATTAGTCTTGTATGTAAATATGCCTGTCTCCCCTTCTGTTAGTTATATGTGTTCCTGTCTGGTCCAGATGTGTGGAGTATTTCGTCCCAATGTTCCTGCTCCTGCTCTTGTTTCCCCACAACCGGTCTGTACTCGTTCAGTTTTTTGATTTTGTTATTTTGCCTGTTTCCCCTTTGTTTTGTGTTAAACGTTTTGAAAGCTCGATTTTGGTTACCTATTCCTTCCTCTTTCTCTTACTGTATGTGGGTGAAACTTCTGACATGCACCAAGGCAGTCCCCTCACAGAAAGATGCATTCTGTCAAATGTCAGACTCTCCATCATTTGTTGAACAATGTGAGACGTTTCTATACCCACCTTTTCTCATACCTACAGTACCTCTACACACCACCAACACCCTACCCACCACATGTTCCCTACCCACCACATGTTCGCACTACACCTACTTCTTTCTTCTGCCTAACTCCCCTGAGTCGTTTCTTCAGAAGAAAACTGCGATATGCAAATCGTATCTTTGCACCCCCACATTGAAAATAAAAGTTTATTTTAAGCAACAATATATTTGAATATTGTTTTGGAAAAGAAAGACACTTTGAACACTAGCAGTGGTGGGTCCATTACTGGAAGCATGTGTTGGAAGACACTGACCTCATTTCAATGGCAGTCAATTTCAACGCTGAAGGGTGGGAAGCTGCAACAATGACTTAGGGACTTCACCTGTGCCTGCAGTAACTGATGTGGCAGATGTGTTCTCCTCAGCACATTTTCTCAAGGTTGGGACACTGATTCATATTATTACGATGGTATCTGAAGAAAAAACCTTTAAAACACAATAAAAAAAAGTATGGTTGGCACTCGAAGTAATTTTCTATTTCAAATTCAAAGCCTGACATTTTTTACATCAGCTTCTGAGCAAAATGCCATGTACTGGTCTGACATGTTAATCAAATATCACCATTCCTTATACCTGCATTCTTTCTAATGGCCAGCAGGGGCTGATTCCATTGGTTACAGAAAAACATTGATTCAAAGTTAATTTATTATGTCGGTTTATATTAAATATGGTGTCAATCTCAAGTTTTAATGATCTTCAATAGAGCATGATGTTCGTTTTGTCAATTGTGGTCCTATAAAAAGCAATGTATATTTAGCCGCTAGCGTCGTTACCACTGTGTCGTTTTTATACAATTTGGAGTTGGATGTAAAAAAAAAAATCCAAGTTCTCTTGGTACCTGCCATCTTGAGCTCCATCCTCTCGTTCAATTATGGTCCCTTCTTTAGTCCCAACAAACCAAGATGGCCTCGGCCAACATGTCAAACGGTAGGCCTTAAAACGGTAGTCCAAGAAACTGGATTTTACTATATTTCCTGTATTTGGAATTTCCATTTGTAGTAAGAAAAGACAACCCAAGTTTCTTGCTTTCCCAAGTAGAGAGAGATCTGCACCAAAGATGGAACTGAGAGGTTTGTGGGCAGTGAGGTTCAGTAGAATATAATGACTAGTTGTAATTCCAAGTGCTGTGTCTACTCTAGTTGCCCAGGCTGGCTCTGTTATGTAGCTGGGATGTTATTTTTGAAATGTAGGAACGGAAATTAAACGGGTCTAAAACCATAACATGTTTCAGGGATCATATACAAGTCCTGATTAGTGGATATTCTTCCATAAAGACAGTAATATGAGCCCAACCCGAACATGTTTGTGTTAGATATTATTTGTACTTTGCTCTTACTTTTGCCATGTTGTCCTCTTTTTTTATTGCTCTAACAAAACTGTGGTCACAGTGATGTATGGGTGTGTCTATGGTTTACTTTAAAAGTCTCCATCTTTCTGTTAAACCAAGCAGCTACAGAGGAGTTTAAACCCAGCACATGTAAACTACCAAGCAAAGGTATTTAAATCTCTCATTTTAGATTTGTTTGTGAGGAATAGAGGAACATATGCCTTTACAGTTAGTAAGAGGGTTTTTTCCCAGCTTCAGTACAGTAGCTTAATGTCTGTTTAAAACTCAGCACCCATGGAGTGTTGAAGAAGACAGATTGTTTATCTTGTGGCAAAGTGATCCACATTTTCCAAACCACCGCCAGCAAAGGCCAGACTACACAGACGAGCTGTGGTGGAGGTTTCATTCACTGTAGCCACACAGAGACAGTGTGATGACTCCCTGTGCACTGACAATGAAAAGCTGCATTAAATACTCTTCCTGTCAAATGACTGATGCTCTAATTCAAAAAGTGACAGCAATTATACCCCATTAACGCTACTGAAGAATACCTTTTAGATAAACAAATACAATTAATGAAATTAAACTGGAGATTTGATTAAAAAATGGCTGATGTTTAAGATGTATGTTCGAAGCAACCAGTTACAAGTAGTGCTTCCATTTGTATTTACAGTTCACATATCTCATGTTGATACCACTATTACAACACTATGGATGTATTGTAAAATGATCAGGCTATACAAATATAATTTTAAATGATTTCAACAATCAAGATATTTGTCATGCATGTTTCAAACTTTGCAAACCTGACGCAGAGACTTGCAAAGCTCAGAAAATAATAAAATATCTGGCAAAAAATACACAGCAGTTGGAGGAGGCGTGGCTATCAGTTTGATTGACAGCAGGTGGCAGGCTGAGCACTGGCAGGAGCGTGAAAGAAAAAGTAAACAAACTTTAGATGTAGCTACTTGCCATCCCTACTGCAGGTGTTGTTATAGAGGACTAAGGACCCCAGCAGCGATTTAGCAGGTATGTCTCATTAGATAAGCAGCTAATTAGAAGTCTAGCCTGCAAACTGCCTCTAGCTTTGCACTTCTACCTGGTGGTAGTTCTTCTGCACTTTTGCCCCGTTAATGTGTGTCTGGTCGCTTGTTAAATCGGCTAAAGTGCACGAGACCTGTGCTCATGTTGTACGTTAGACAAGAAAAGCTAATGTGGTCTGCTCTCTAACATGGAAACACGTTATCCAGCCATGTGGATTGTAGGCCTAACGATTATCTGTTAAATGTTTGATTCCTAGTAGCGTTATACACAGGGCTGCACATAACTGGTGGCGCCAGATCTGTGGAGGCGCTGCGCTGGCAGCTCTGGAAGGGGACAAATATTTTTGACCGTTGGGGCTCATCCTAATTTTCGGCCTTGATGTAACAATATTCATAATTAAGTCAATGTAACACCCTTTTCACCCCGGTTACACGTTTCATTTGCCCTGTACGATGGGCGCTGTAAGTGATGAAAATGGGGGATGTTGGCTTATCTGGCGCCCGCAGATCACAGCCAAAATGCGAGGGAGAGAGAGAAGGGCGCACCGCCCGGTGTTGTTATTAGAATCTGGTGCTAGCTGCTCTAACGGATATAAGAAGATGTTTCTACAATAATGTGGAGGGAGAGTCCTCTCCAGTCAGACTGAGAGGCTGATACTAGGCTACAGCTCAGTGAGGTAAAGGACTCTGAGTGTTTAGATAGTTCACAGTTTGGTCACAATTTATGTGAACACATATTTCCAAGGCACTCCTTTATAATTATTGGGATAAACAGGTGTGAAATCATTCCAATGCATACTATAGGACAGTAACCAAAAATATCCTTTAAAACTGGAGAGATAAAAAAAAATGCATAAATAAATGTTAAGGTAAAATAAGATATGAATGAACAACACAAATAAAATAAGTTACATTCATTTGTTATTGGCTATGGTAGGTTATTGGTTATGTTCACATACTTATTTGATTACATCCACTTGTCTAAGATGACAACAGAGACTTTCGACCCAAACCCAGCTGTTGACTTGTGGATGCAAGCAGCTAATCGCAGACTCAACCAGAGAGAAAGAAGTAGGCCTACATCATCAGCTACCATGTCTGACAGAGAGGAAGACAGAGAGGAGAACAGTCAGGAGGGTAGTGATGACAGTTTGTAGGATTACTGGTCGTGCTAATGTTGTCTTGTGTTCACCTCTTGCATGTGTGTTCTGTGTTCACCTCTGCATGTGTGTTCAGTGCTGTGTGTCTGGCAAATAAAGTCAAGACCCCCTCAAAAGTTAAGGTTTATTTTATTTTAAGGATGAGCACCAAGCAACATCTCCAGGTGCTCCTTTGAGAACCAGGGCTATACCCTGGCTATACAGCTGTTAATCTCAGACACTCATGCTCTCATACTGTACATACCTGCAAGGGGTGTCCATGCATTTGGGACAGAAATGAGGTCATCACATATTAAAGTTGATGGTTAATGCAATGTGTCCTGGGTATTGAGGAGTTGCATGTGTTGTCTACCGCTTTTTGACTTCTGGCTTCTTCCCGTAAGTGTTGAGCAGAAACCCATTTCAGCACCAGTTGTCATGATACTGGTCTTATCTTGCATCCGGTTTTATTTTGAAATGGTTTTTCTCCTTGTGTATTGTATTATGTTACTTCCTGTCTTTGTGTTTCCTGCCTGTCTTCTTCTTTTCACATGCCGCTGCTTCCCTTTTGTTTTTGCAGGCCCTTCCTAGCTGTGTCGTGTTTTTGGTAAATAGTCTTGTGTGCCAGTCTTCCCTCGGTTTGTCGTCTATGTTCCTGCCTGATTCCTCGCGTTCCTGTCCCTGTTACAAGTGCCTTCTGGTATCCAATCGCTCAGTTTTTCTTGGTTTGGTTTTACCTTGCTGGTCTCCCTGTTTTTCATTTTTCGTTATCAGCTTTGGTAAATTAAAAGTGTTATTGATGCCCGCCTCCCTCTTTTTACTGCATTTGTGTCCAACCTCTTGCAAAACTGTGACACCAGTAGCTTGTGCACCATGTTAAGACATCAATGCTGCAGTGTTCAACGTTGGTATAAACAAGGACTCAAGATGTGGTGAGATAAGCTTCAAAAAGGCCAGATAAGATAAAGGACACAAAGACACTGCGTTTCCGACAGCATCGTGTGTGGGTGTGCTTTAAGTTGTGCTACTGTATTTATTCTTCCACTTACAATTCAGCGTTTAAAAGCTGCAGCTGCAGTGGAGTTTATTTGTTCTATTTTTTACTTTTACGCAGGTTTATTTTTAGAAACTTTTTTAAACTATTTGAAACAACTTTTGCTATTACATGAACACAATTTATTTTAAGTAATACATTGCATGCAATACGTTTAGCTAAATATAATCATAACTTTTGTTTAGTTCCAAACAAACCACAGTAAAACATTACTTTCTGTTAAGATCTTTTCCTAGCACAGTATTATATAACGTACAGTATACATTACACCATTTTATCCAGGTACACTTTAAAGGTATACATTCATGCTCCCAAGAGGATAAACCCCATTGTGATGAACTCTTTTCCTGTAGTGCAAACTTGTCATTTAACCAAGCCACTTAGGTATAGTATACATGCTCTCCAACATTACAATGCATTACCATGTATTCAGACATTCCTTTTTTAGGGTTTTCTCACTCTTGGTTACACAGGCTGCAGATTAACTATTGTGTGGTTGCTGTTCATTACTTAATTGCTCACCAGATGTCAGAAGGAATGGTATGTCTAAACTGTAAAGGGGAAGTTAGTCATAATTTTCTTGACTGTAGTCCCACAGCCAGTGAAACGTGATACTCCATGTTGTCACCATTTTGAATGGTCTGGTATGGATTCAAGCAATCCAACTACCAAAAGACAGCCAAGTTGCTTAGTTCAGAACTAAGGAGTTCTGCTCAGCCATGTTTTTATGTTGGCTTGCTGGTTAGTATGTCTGCCTGTCTGTTTGTGGGAGCGCTGCAGCCAGCTTCTCTTGTGGTGAAAGGGAGGGTGTCATGACACTCTGTACAGTAGCTCTAGAGCGCCACGCCAGGAAGTGAACTGAGCAAAAGCGAGTTCTGCAGGGCTCACACACTGATGACACAGACAGTGGAGCTACACAGCTGACACAGCACTCCATGGGTGAGTTTAATGTAAATGAATTGTACTTTCTATTTGAAATGATAGCTGCCAGGTTTGGTTAAGAACTTGCTTTGTGTATCACGCTCTCTACAGAAATGCAAGTCATTCAGAAAACTCTTTCTGGTTTGGATGCTGTTCATATTCTGTTTAAGAAACTGCTATTGTACAAAAATAGTCATGACCATCAGGCTGTAATTAAACTATATTTATAATGTTCATTTTCATTTTTTAAGTGATGAAGAACTTCATCTCATGTAACAGTATCTGTTCAGTTCCTATAACGGTCAACCTCTCACGCCTAGCACAGCAGTGTGAGTTTATATTCATTATAGTGGCAGGTGTATATCACTCAAAATACCTTGCATATTTCTGAAACATAGTGTCTTTGAATTCAGACACAAGTAGACATCATTTCACCCTTTCAATTTTATGAATTTGGCTTTAATTAAAAACAGTTGTTGGCGGATCTCGTTAGCCGTAGATAGCGATTTAACATTATGTCTGTGAATTAGTCAAAGCTCTGCCTTTCACGTCTTAATATACTAGAATCCTACCAAAAGTGATTAGGACTAGCATTTCATGGCTAGATTTTGCTTTTTTGGACAATAATGTAAGTTAATGTAGGGCAGAGCTAGTTCTTTCCCTTGCATTAAGATATTTAACTTTGTATTTTCCTGTTGATTTGTGTTCTATAAAAATACATCAGCTACTTGAAAAACCAACACAGGGGCTAGCTATTATTTGAGGATTAGAGGCATATCTACGGAAGAGGATTAGGGCCACATGAGGGCCTCAGAACAACAAATGATTACTTTTTTCTCTGAACTAAAAAAAAGTTTTGTCTGTTTTTGACTCATTATACGGGGGTTTTTAATCAAGTAATTTGTGGGAAGAAGGTTATAAACTTAATGTATTCTATTTATTACAGCTTCACACGACTTTTGGTTTATATAGAGCCATTTAAAGCCAATTAGTTTGTGTTTCAGAGGCGAGGACTCTCTGAAGTGGAAAAAAAAGAGTTGGATTTTTAACCCTGCAACGCTAATATAAAGGAGTGAAGTCATAAAAACCCAGTACTGCTTCAAATACAATTCAAATGAGTTTAGAGCATGTACGTTTATTCTTGACCTTTGGAAACAGTATATGTAGCAAAATAATCTAAGTTCAAAAGACAAAATACAATACTTAAATTTGATTTGACAAATTCAAGGGTAGGGTCTTAAAATGTTAAATGACAACTAGTTACAGACTGCACTGCCAGCTCGCCCATATTTCATGGGTGCTAGTGCTGGAGTACTTTGTGACCACAGAGCGTGAACGTTGTGATCAGCTTTTTTTGTGCAGTTCTCCAGTGTGTGCGCAGGGCACAGAAGGGGGGGGGGGGGTCTGCCTCCGCAGCCGGTTGGCATCGTTTTGGTACATTTCATTTTCATTTCATTTTCATTTCAAACCTTTATTTAATCAGATTGGTCCATTGAGATCATAGATCTCTTTTTCAAGGGAGACCTGCAGCATATAGGTTCCACATGAAACATAAAACAATAAAGGACATCATACATTATATTTACAGGAACATTTACATAGTTATAGACATTTACAAGTGCCCATAGTATCAAGGAGCATTTCATTTAGCCTAGCTTTAAAAACATGCAGAGGAATGAGATTGCTCAGTTTCAATTATTGCTGAAGATTGTTCCAAGCAAGTGGAGCTGCGCAGAAGTCAGAAGGATTGTGACTTCAATTCCGGTACAATTCCGTTGTACAGACCGACGTTAACAGCAGCCCCGTCTGTGCACACGGAGACACACTCTGTCGTCCGGTGATCTAACCGCCTTCTAGAAAAGCTTCACAAGAACGTCGGTACGCAAATACGCTTTGTGACACAAGTGGCGGTACGATTTCAGATTTTTGCCGCGCATGCGTACCAGTTATGTGCACCCCTGCACCCTAATGTTCTGCCCTTGATGTAATACATTTACATTAATAATTGAATAAAGTATACACCCTTTGCACCCCGGGCCGGCAACATTTTGCATTTGCCCTGTACGATGTGCGCTGTAAGTGATGAAAGCCAAATCCTAATCTCGCCTAGGGCACCAAAATGTCTAGGGCCGGCCCTGTAACAATAGATATTATATTCACTGAATTGAGATATGTATTGACAGTAAACCTAATGTTTGGATTCTTAGTTCTAGACTTGGAAGATGACTTACTGTAAGAGTCATCAATAATATGAAAATCATGATGTTTCTATGCGTGACTGGAAGACACTTTCTGTAGAACTACATTGTCTACCTTTAAAACAATCATACAACTCTTTCTAATGCTGCATAGACCCTGCCAAAACCAATGGACTAAATCTGTCAAGTGTTGTATATCTTTCTGACACAGTCTCTTTTGACCCTTTATCTCATATATGAAGATGCAGCTAAGGCTCCGTTTCAAGAGAACCTGCTCTTTAGTTGGTTTCAAATTCTAACTTTAGTGTAACACCTCAGAGTTTTAGCTGGGACAGTGGTCAGAGCTCTTGCAATCAAAATAAGACTGTGTGGTTCTTTGTGGTTCTTTGTGCAAAGCAGCAAGAAAACTAAAAGTTGCTATTCTGGTTTAAAGAGAATACACTTTCTAAGGTGCCAGTGCGCCACACACAGTAAGCACAATGGCAGTCTGCTAAGGATCAAGTTTAACATTTGTATTTTGTGTCTCTACTGTGTTTACTTTAACGTTCAAAAAGCTCTTTATTTTTCTCCTACCGCCTGTGCTGCAGCACCTCTTTTCACCTTCTGTCTGAAACCAGAGCCCAGTCTGCTCTCATTGGTTAGCTGCACGTCTGTAGTGATTGGACAACCGCTTAGAGATGTCTCTTCCCTTAGCTTATCACGTACAATGTGATGGAGCACTAGCCAATAGAAGCGTGAGTGTTATATAGGGATGTCTCTATGGAGGGAACACAGGGATTTTAGCCTTTGCAGACCATTTACTTGCACAAAAAACTATAAATAACACACTACAGTAAAGGGGAAACCCCAAAAAGCATAATTAAAGGGTGTATGCAAGTTACTTCAAGGTTTATAGTATAACAAATGCAAAGAGTGTATAGGTATATTAGAACACATTTTTATAGTGCTGAAAGTATACAGGATGAACAGGGTGTACATGCAATGTTATTGATGGATTCAAGATTGTATAATGCAGGCCCATTGGCAGTTCAATCCTTGGTTACTCAAGTTCTTGAGCAAGATACATTTCTCGGAGAAGCTCAGAGAATTTACGTTTTTTTCCATATGTGACATTTTTCTATAAATAATACTTCCCTCCCCCTTCTTCAGAATTATTTATTTGCAATAGTTATGATTCAAGTTGTGGCCATGTCATTGTATTTGTGTGTGTGTGTGTGTGTGGGGGGGTGTGTATGTGCGTTTGCTGGACCTCTGTATTGTTCCAGTCTTACGGATTGGAAAGTCCCCCAGCGTCTCTTGTATTGTGTGTCCAACTGTGTGAAGCGTATGTGTGTGTAGTGGTGTGGGTTGTATCCGGCGGCCAATCAAATAATAGCGCTGAGGAAGCAGGAAGGAACATGTTGCAGCCGATCGACCAATGAGAGGCCGGGGCTGGAGGAGGAAGCCCCTTCAGGAAACCACTAGCAGAGTATCAGGGGTGCAGACCCTTCAGCAGACTTCCTAACTAACACAACTGATTCTATCTTCCCATCTATCAAGTCTTTCTATTGATTTTTTTTTAGTCATCCGTTTTCTTTGGTATCTTCTTCCAAATCTCACCACTTCTGTAATCGTGAATCGGTGTCACTGTCAATCCTGCCTCAATCTGACTGTGCATCGGTTCTCGGTCGCTACACGAGGTTGAAAAGTATGGTGGTATATGTGTCCGTTCTGCCACCTTCATGTCCGCCCATATGCCCGCTCCATCCGTGAGGAAAAAGAAGTCGATCGTGTTGAACTCCAAGCAGAGCGTCAGGATGTGTATTCGGGAACAGAGGGAAGTCATGTAAGTTCAGACTCTTCGTGAATATCGCATACTTCGGGTTGCATTTTTTGTTGTTCGTCTCGTCTATGATGCCACTTTTTAGTTGGTTGATGTTTTGTTGTATTCCCCGAAATATTGTTCTTGCCTTGGTGACCATTCCAAGATCTGATTGAGCGATTGAAGGGATATTGTCGGTTGGTCTTGTCTGTTTATGTCCTTTTTGCTTTAGACATCTGGCATTTAATGGTTATTTAATGAACTAAGTCGATCCGTATTAGTTATTGTTTGATTTGGTAAAGTTTCTTCCCCGTAACAAGAGGTCAATGAAGCAACTGTCTTCCAGTCTGAACTGTAAAACCTGCAATTGCAGTTGTAGAGTCCTAGCATTGGAGTTATTGTTTAATTATTCACCACCATTTTTTCTTGATTTGTGAATTATTTGCATACTGTTGACCAAAAATGATTAATTTGATCGCTGCTGTTTCTACCATAGCACCTTTCGCTCTACAGTTTTGAGGTCAGGTTTAGCCGTTTAGTAAGTAGAAAGGTTGTAACTAAACTCACTTCACATCTGCAATCATGCCCATTTGACAGCTTGTATAGGACGTGCTAGAAATAGTAATGAGCGAGGTCCATTTCAAGCAGGCTACAGAGCAGTGACACATTGTGTACTTTCTACAACCTGTAGTCAAACATGATCACTTAAGATTATCGTAACTGCAATAAAAGTCAATGGTCAACTAAAGTAGAGTTTTAATTAATTTGACCTTTGTTTTGTGTTCTTAAAACCTCCCACTGTGCAAAACAAAGGAACAGTTTGGTTTTATAGACGCCAGTGATATTATATCTACTAAAGTAGAGCGGAAAGGCAACACAAACACAGAAAGGGGAGACTGAATTAGGCCTGATTACAGAGATCAAATATGATGTAACTTCTTTGCCTACTACATTGTTACGTAGGATGTGCAGTAAGGCATGTTTTGATTTAGGATGTGTCAGATTGAAGGTGGTTTATTCCTGGATACTTAGTTTTTTTATCCAAATGGACTAGTTATCGTAAGACCTAAAAGATACATGTCCAAGGTCTAAGCAGCAGAAAATACAGTATCTTTAATAAAAAGGAAAATCCCAGAGCGGGGAGTTCACAGACTTCTTTACCACGAGAGAGGACATGTCATTTTGGGCAGACAATTGATATTTGTGAGACCACCAAAACACTTCTGAAGATGCAAAGTTTCAATTTTCTAGATTTGATAATGCCATGTGAAAAATCCCTGCGTTTTAGACAAAGTGCCAATGTCACATATTAATAAATATTTGGTTTACAGCAAATAGTTAAGTGACAATACTTTTGTATAGCTGGCTAGATGCAGGCATAAGACACAAATCCCATCTGTCTGATTTTATATATGACAGTAAAGATATGATAGTACCCCAATCACGTTATGTGCCATGGCCATTCCTCAGCAAGGTTCATTTACAGGAAATGTGATGTCATTTTTTCAACCCTACATCGGGGGGGAAGTAGGGTGGGCATGAAGTCAGCATTGAATCTCTACGCTTTTGCTCTCTTGCTTCCTTCGTTTTTCTCTTTGCAACTTTGTATAAGTCTATTTTATTATCTGTTTGTTGTTATATGTGTGATATTGAGAATGGAAACGTGAGAGAATGGTCTTCGTAACCGTTGTGAGTTTCACAGTTCCTGTTGAAGTGAAATTGCCATATTTGGACACAGGAAGCGATGATAGGTAGGAGAAGAAACAAGTAGAAAAAGGGGACCTGAGTTTATTATTAACTTTCAAAAAGTGTGTGTGAGTGTAGTAAAGTTAACTTTCTGTTTCAGTTCTGTTTTTTGGGAAGGGGTCAAAGAACCCCACCCACTGTCGTTCACTTGAGGTCCCTTAATGAACAGTGCTTTAAACTTTGAAAATAGAAATAATAATAATAAATGAAATCCATTGGGAAATAGAACCAAAAAAAATACTCAAATGTCAAGTGTAATATTTAGTTGGAGTATGTCAATGACGCAAAAGGCTTTGTGTTTTTCCCCAACTTCAACTCATGAGTGGGTAGCTGCAATGACTGGCAATTATGATTGTTAACCACAGGAAATGCTATGGCAGCTATACAGTGGGGCAAAAAAGTATTTAGTCAGCCACCAATTGTGCAAGTTCTCCCACTTAAAAAGATGAGAGAGGCCTGTAATTGTTATCCTAGGTATACTTCATCTATGAGTGACAAAATGAGAAAAAAATCCAGAAAATCACATTGTCTGATTTTTAAAGAATTTATTTGCAAATTATGGTGGAAAATAAGTATTTGGTCAATAACAACAGTTCATCTCAATACTTTGTTATATACCCTCTTAAAGAAGAAGTTACAGGTCTGTGAGAGCCAGAAATGTGTTTGTTTGTAGGTGACCAAATACTTATTTTACCGAGGAATGTACCAATTAATTCATTAAAAATCCTTCAATGTGATTTCCTGGATTCTTTCCCCCCATTCTGTCTCTCATAGTTGAAGTGTACCTAGGATGAAAATTACAGGCCTCTCTCATCTTTTTAAGTGGGAGAACTTGCACAATTGGTGGCGGACTAAATACTTTTTTTCCCCACTGTACGTCAACCAAGCTAACAAAACAGTTTTCCTTTCAATGTGCGGACAATCTGACAAAGATCATTCATCTGGATAAACAAGCCAAAGGGAAAGAGTAAACCCTCCAAACTTCTGATAAACCTCTCTAAACATATACACACCCTTTAGCTTTTATTAATGTGTTCACACCTACGACTGAAAGTGAAGCTGAAGCAGCGAAGGAACCGTTGTGGTCGGCAGTCGATGGTGATCAGAAAGAAAACGCAGCTCTGTTCGACAGTTTCTGTTTCCTGAGCAGGACATGAGTTTTACTGCATATGCTTCTGCTCGGACAGCGGTTTACCCATGACCTTTCCATCTGTCGTGTGTGTGTTTGCGTCATGTCTCAGGGAGACCGTAGGACAGATGTTCTGAGGTCTGTGACTAAAACACCCTCAATTCGCAGAGCTTTGGTTAGCCACACACACCTGGCAGCTGTTGAAATCTGTAAAATATCATAACAGATGTTGAGATAGCAGGTACACATTTAAATATATAATGTGTTGTGGCCCAAAAATAATTGAACAAAAGGATAAAAGCGCACTTAGTAGTCAAATACGTTAATTGCCGGATGTTTCTCCCTCTGCCCTACCAATCTCACTCAATTATCCCTCCTTTACAGTGAAGATATTAAAAATAACAAAAAAGGGGATTTATTCATTTTGTATCATACCTTACTTTACTGCATCAAAGCATATTGGGAATGGAATTATTCTGCTAACGCTCTAATTCAAAATGAGACTAAACAACTTTTTGCATTGCTCTTGATTCCCCATGCATTAAAAATGGACCCATGGTTTGTTTTGCTTTTGTTTAAAAATGCTTATTTCGGGGAAAGAATTAAAGCTCATAACGATAGTTAAAAATGTGTTCCAATGTCCGGCAGTACAAAATGCAATTTCTGCTTTTTCCTAAGAAATCTAGCAGGCTTAAATATAAGCCACCGTTATGTTGTCTCTATGAAATTCAATGTGATTCATCAGGTGATTTCGGCCTCACAGCTGTTTCAGTTTCTCTGGTCAGTCTACTTGTGAATCCACAGACAGGCGGTTAACAAACACAGACGTCACAGACAACAGATTTGAATATCAGAATGGAAAGATTCTCATAATGCCTTTATATTTTTTACTCATCAATGGGAAGTCAGAATACTGAGTCACCTTGGGTTGTTTGTTTGCCCTTTGAAGGGTCTGTCAGGCTCTCAGATAAGGCTCATAAAGCATAAGTATTGAGCAATCGATGTTAGGATTTCTGTCAAAAGTCCATTCTTTGGTTCAGATGATGACAACATATTATTATTTAATTAGAATTAAAAAAAAAACCTGTCATCACTGATAAGCTATCTAAGATTTAAAGTGTTGCAATTGATTACAACACCATTACCAGTAGTTGATCTAGAATCTCTATAATGAATGCCACTTTAAATCACTGTTGAACCCAGACATTGTTTTAGTGTGTGTGTGTGTGTGTGTGTGTGTGTGGTGTGTGTGTGTGTGTGTGTGTGTGTGTGTGTGTGTGTGTGTGTGTGTGTGTGTGTGTGTGTGGGTGTGTGTGTGTGTGTGTGTGTGTGTGTGTGTGTGTGTGTGTGTGTGTGTGTGTGTGTGTGTGTGTGTGTGTGTGTGTGTGTGTGTGTGTGTGTGTGTGTGTGTGTGTGTGTGTCCAGGGAGGAACTATGTTTGAATGAGTCTGGTATGTGAGCAGCCCCGGTGCTTCCCTTCCTGAAAAACAGCTGCTATGATTAGCATCTCTGGCTCACAAACATTAGCAGAGTTCAGGATGGAGAGCTGTTGGGGTGAGAGGGTTCAAAGTAAAAGTGACACATGGCAGCTTCTCATGTTGGTGGCTTTATGTTGCAGAGAGAGGAAATAGTTTGGGTTAAGTGACAGAGAAGAATTGTATTTCACTTTTTCAGTCGAGGCACTGAGCTAAACCATAATCTGAGACAATGATTGATTTGGGCAAACAGAGTGAATCTGCTGGATTTCAATAATTGTTTTGAAAGAAAGGATTCCCTTTGTGTCCTCTGTTTTCTTTCATATGCTGCCATATATATATATGATAAACTAAATAAATATGATGTCATTAAACCAAGTGTTTAGTGTGAAGCTTGTTTAAAATATCCAACACAGTGGTGAGTGACTATGTAAAAATGCATCACATTATTAGACACTAACAAAATATTATCTGCAGAGTTGTAGCTTAAACATATTATGAATTATACAGTATAACAATATTCTTGTAAATGAATACTAATACTATTTTAGTGATAATTAATTTTCAAAAACATTACTGGTTTCATCTCCAACATGTTGCATCATTCTTTGGAAATTCCGAATTTTCTTTTAAAGTCTCTTTGAAAACATACAAAACTAAAAGAAGTTGCATGCAGTGAATCTGTGTCAGTGTCTGTTGAAGCTGAAGCACTTAAAAGCCTTGAAGTGTATTTGAAATGCAACAGTCCAAAAACATAACTGCAGAAAGCATTAGGAATTTAAAAGTAAACGTCATGTATAAAAAAAAAACTGTTGAAGTGTGAATGAAATGAACGAAACTGCGGTATCTGTTGAAGTTTAATAGTCACTGGAAATGTGGGCGTTGTGAAAGGTTAAAGTGGTTGTTGGTATGATGTCAAATATCACCAATCTGTAATGTATACTTTTAGGTCACTTCCTAAAGGAAACAGGAAGGTGCACAGTGCAATCATGTTGCTTCAGTTTCGTCCGCTGGCGGTGTGTCTGCTCTGTTGAACTTCAGGAGACCCTCGTGTGGATGATAAGCAGCTCGAGAACTTTGACCCAGCTCAGATAGAGATGAGCTGTGTTACTGTAACTGCAGAATGAACCGTTTATCTGTGAGTTGGCTGCTTATCAGTAAACATTACAGTCGGATAACTAACCACATGAGGGTTTGAGGGTTCTCTTGAAGCCTTCACATAGACAGCAGGGCGCTCAGGGGTCAGAACAAACGGCAGCTCCTTCCTGGAGATTTACTGTACTGCGTCTCAGGCAGGTTTTTAGGCTCCAATTTTCTTTATCAGCTTTGCTTGTTCACTCCCGCCATCCGTCCACACTCCCAACAGAAGGTACAACTCAAAATTATAGCATTTGGTTGGTTGTCTGGCCGGGCTCTGTTGTGATTGAGCAACCGCTAAAAGATGTCCCGACCCTTAGCACGTACAATGTGTTGGAGCACTAGTGTTACACAATTAGGTCACTATGTTACGGAAGTAAACAAAGGAGTGTTCTATATAACACACCGAAGGAAAGGGAAAACCCCCAAAAAGCATAATGGGGCCTCTTAAATCTCACACAACAACTTCCAGTGCTTTTTTGATCTGCAGTAGAGCATGACGACTTGAATAACTTTAAGGACGGACTGTCCAGAAGCAGGCCTTTCATCCGTTCATAAAGTGTGTTTTATGAGTTGTACACACTTTAGAAAGCCTTGTTTGTTTGGAAAACAATGAGGCCTTAACCATGCCAGAAAGTGTCTTTGACGTGCTGATTCCTGTGGTTGTTAACATGTCCAAAGTCCACCTGCCAGTCAAGCTCCCTTAAACGTAAAACAGGTGGGTTTCAGTACACTGAGTCGACATTCCTCCAGGTTTTTTATCTCAGCAGAAGGGAGGGGATTTTTGGAAAGAAGTAGTAGATATGGAGTTTTTCTTTCCTGGGCTTTAGACACACACACACACACACACACACACACACACCAGACTCTCTGTTTCTCCCTGAGATCAGTAAATGCTGTTGATAGACTGGAAGTTACACATAAACACATTAGAGGATGAAGAACCTCCTCATTTGGTATGTTTATTTTCACTACCGCCCTCTCTGTCACACACACACACACACACACACACACACACACAGATACGAACACACACAGACACACTCCGTGAAGCCTGCCAAAATGACTCAAGACAGGAAATAAATGTGTGTTCATGTAGACAGTGTGTGTGTGTGTGTGTGTGTGTGTGTGTGTGTGTGTGTGTATATATAAAGTATGTGTGTGTAAGGGAGGGAGAAAGAGAGATATAAATCAACATAGACAGCCAGAGCGAAGGAAAGATCAGAAACTGAGAGAGATCAGAGAGTGAGAGAGATCAGAGAGTGAAATGAAACGAGAGTGTGATCAGAGGAGGCAGAAACAGCACACGCAGATCCCTCTCAGTTCTGATCTGATGAGACGCCACAGTGAACCCACGGAGGACGGAGAGAGAGGAGTGTGAGTCTGTCTGCTGGACGTCTCTGTCATGGACCTGCTGCCGACGTTAGCGTCCTCAGTGTTAGCCTCCACAGCCAGCCTGCTGAGGGACAGTGCTGCGGCTCAGAGCATCAGCAGGAGGCTCAACAGGAGGTAGGCAACACCCGGGGAGGTCAGACTTGATCATGGTGTAGGAGGATGACTTTTGAAAGGAAAACTACTTTTTAGATTGACAGATAAAGGAAGATTTGACCACTTTAAGGTCAGTTAATGAATTCAGGAATGTGTTTTTCCCTACCCAAATATGATTGGACAGCTGGTAGCACTAGCTGAATCTGTCTACTAACTTTCCACATACAGTATAACAATGACACCTTTCACTGGCCTATGTAAGTAAGGATAACCTGCTGTAACTTATACCCTTTTTCCAAATCATTAGTGTGTACAGTGCAGGGTCATTTAAACTTCAAACTTGGGTTTCTTAAGGTTGCTGCTTGGAAGATGCACGCTTGCATATAACAAGTGGATTTATTCACCGTGGTGCCATTCATTGGTGTTTTGACTACGTATTGGTGTCTCCAGTTTAGATTTGTGGCTATTGCAATCTTGGCTTTTTGGAATCAGAAGTGACTTGAGCGGAACCAAATGCTGTACAAGACGTTTAAGGAAAACAATTGTACAATAAATGTTTTTATGAACTGAAAACACACTGTAGAAAGTGTAATGTTCTTAGACAAAAACATGGAGTACACCAAAACACAACACTGTGGTGCGACCTGTCAATCACAAGGTGGACATGCCCTAAATCATACCCTGCTTTATAGTCTATTTGACTCTTAATGGAACCATTATTTACAAAATGACTGTACTGTATTGAAGTAACACTTAACACTACCAATTGAGACCATAAAGTAATGAGAAAAATGTTTACTGAGGTAATAAAACAAGTGAGAAGTGGCCTCGCAGTTCACCCCTACAGGTTAGCTGGTGTGGTAATAGAGGGACAGAGAAATATCAAATTTTTCTTATTTTATCAAACAAAAGGTTTGAACAAGAAACTTTGTTTGTAGGTTCTCTTTTTGTTTCTGCTGGATTCACTCCCAGATGTCCATGTTTTTCTTGGACTCCTGAGGTGTCTCCACAGGTCGATCTGTCCCACCATTATTCAATAATAACAACAGCACTAACATCCTCTTATCTCTTTCCTCTCCGGTAGAACCATGTCGTCTCCAGAGATGTGCTGGCCGGTGCCGATGCGGGCCATCGGGGCTCAGAACCTCCTCACCATGCCGGGAGGAGTTTCCACCTCGGGTTACCTCCACAAGAAGGGAGGCAGCCAGTTCAGCCTCATGAAGTGTGAGTTCATAATGAAAGGATTACGTGTGGGTGGACAGAACATGTGAAACAACAAAGCATGATTTCATAGTTCAGTTCAGTTTCATTACACACGTGGTAGATTGTTCTCAATAGCTGTTTTCTGTCTCGCAGGGCCTCTGAGGTACATCATCATCCACAAAGGCTGTATGTACTACTTTAAGAGCAGTACCTCCGCCGCACCACAGGGGGCGTTTTCTCTCAACGGCTACAACAGGTGAGGGAAAATCCTTCAACTGCTCAAAGTCCTCTATCAGAAATGTTGTTTTTTAGCATACTTCAAGACTAACTGCTTGCTAGCCCCCTCGCCCACACCTGACTTGACTTAATGTAAAGTCCATTCACACAAACACAGAGTGTCACAAGCTTTTTAGGGTTTTTAAATGTTAATGTATGCCAGGTGCCTTTGTGGTGGGCAACACTTGAGAGTTTTTTAAGATTGATTGGCATCTTGTGCATCTGCAGATTTTAAGTCTGCATGCGTTAAAGAGGAAACAAAACACATGAAATGAAATAATGACTCAACAAGTCCATGGCTCTGTGACGAGATTTCTAGCTTTCAGAACTCATTCTCAAAAGTAACCTCAGTAGTACATCTTCTCAAACAAACATAGCAAATGACATGTTTTGTTGTCCGTCCATTATCCCAATTGTTTCAATGGTGATAATTATTCTCATTAAATGCACAATTCTGAACACAACACATGTATTCTCTCCCACAGAGTGATGAGAGCAGCGGAGGAGACGACGTCCAGTAACGTGTTTCCTTTTAAGATCGTCCACTTCAGTAAGAAACACAGGACGTGGTTTTTCTCTGCAGCCAGCGAGGAGGAGAGGAGGGTGAGAACACACATACACACACACACACACACACACACATACATACATATATACACACACACACATACACACACACACATACACACACACACACAGTACAATGCACTTGTACTCACATGCATTGTGTAGGTGTTTTTGTGTGGGTGTGTGTGTGTGTGTGTGTGTGTGTATATATATATATACACCAATTATATACACTATATATATATATATATATATATACAATACCACAATTGTAACACACACACAGTCACAAACTCTCTTCTCATGAGCTGTACTATAATTCTTCATACTAGAGTTCTTTAAACTATATATTTTTTTCTTTTAAAGAAATGGATGCGGCTCCTGAGGAAGGAGATAGATCACTATAACGACAGAAAAGACTCTCACACTTCAAGGTAACCTTTGCAAATCTAACATTTCACGACAGGAAGTGTTGAGCCTTAGGCCAATAATAATCCACCTTAACCCTTTTTCTGTTTTCATGTATTCATAATTACATTTTATTTGTTGCCATAGTGACACAGATTCAGATGCAGACAGTTTCTACGGGACGATTGAGAAGACCATGACTATTAGACACTCTGTGGACAACGCAGAAGACAGTAAGTCCACCGTTATGAATACAGACACACACATTATACCGGTGTGTTATTACACTGTTACATATTTTGTTTCTGTGTGTAGATTATGTTGAGGATGATGATGATGACGACGATGAGGAAGACTATCTGAGGCCAGACGCTGACTATTCGCCAATGTCGACAGGTGAGGCAATGACCCCACACACACAAACACACACACACGCACACACACTCTACTTATCATAGAAACTAGGAGTTCCTGGAAATGACAGCGACAGATAGAGAAATCATTTGGTTAAAGGAAGCTGTTGACAATAAAGGGAACTGCAATCAAGAGTGCACTTAAACACATTAAAACACACTTGCTAGATTTATTTAATATCTTATTGAAGCTCATATTTTTTTATTTCAATTGTATTTTTGTTTTTAAACATACAGGAATTTATTTTGGTTTATGTAAATATTTAGACTTTGGACTTTTGTCGGTTTAACGTGTCGGTATTTAATGAGCCTGGCACACAACATGATGTTACTTTAAAGGGACATTTTCAGATTCATACCTTGTATTTTGGTGTGTACTACGACATATTTACATACCTTTATTTCCTAAAAAACACATTCGTTATGTGTGACTTTACATCCCGCACCAGGGAACCTTAGTCCAATCTGATTGGCTAGCTATACAAATAGGCTGAATCTTATTCAATGTGACAAATGAATAACCTAGAAACCACTTAGAATTTTACCTTTTCTTCTTTTACCTCTCCAGGTCGACCTGCTGGGCCGCCCCCCTCTTACCCCCCTCCCCCAGTGCCAGGTTTTAGTCCCCGTCAAGACTCCATTCCAGTTTTCCACAAAGGCCTGCCTCCTCCCATCCCGCCCGTACACAGAAACCCCGGCAGCCCGCTCCCCAAAAAACCCCCGCCCTCTGCCCCCCCTCCCTCCATACTGAAGGACCCCAACAGAGGACCGCCCCCTCCTCTCCCCTACGCCCCCCACCTGGAAAAGTCCTCCACCCCCCCTCTTCCTCCGCCCCCCAACGCAAAGAGAACCAGTCAGGGCAGGGCGGCTTTTGTGTTTCAGTCCGGGACCGACAATAGAGACAGGAGGTCGATGCCGGGGGTAACCATCCAAACCCCCGCCACTCTACCCCTCTGCAACCAATTCGACTCCACGATGAGCCTTAACGGTCCCGCCCACCGCACCCTTAATGTAGGAGGGAGCCAATCAATGGGCGTCAACCACCGCAAGAAGCCGACCCCACCTCCTCAGTCCAATATAGGCCTCAGACCTGCGATGCTGGACTCTCCGTCCCTCAGCAAGACCTTCCCCAGTCACCCACCTCCGCCTAATCACCGTCCCATCTCTCCTCTACTTAAAACTGGACAATTGACTAAGCCGGTGATACCTAAGCCCCCTCCGCCAACACTTAAACCCTCACTGCCTGCAGCCAAGAGTAAGCAGCAGGGGACCAAAATTCAGTGAGTCGGACTCTCAAGCTCAAAACATTCAACACAGAATCTCTGAAATGAAAAAATCAATTCATCTGGTTCAGGGTAACTCACTAAGATGTCCTTTCCCCCCAGAAGAGCATCTCCAGACGGCCAGAGCTTCCGGTCTTTAGGCGATGAGGCGCCCTCAGAGTTCAGGAAGAAACTAGACTCGAGCAAACACAGCGGAGGATGTGAATCTGACGATGACTACGAAAACGTAAGGGTAGTTCACAATACAGGACTCAAGCCTTGATTCTGCTCTAACAAATCACCATCAAACACTACCTTTGAATCGTTAAAAGTGTACACATAGAGAGACAAGCTATTCACCTTAGACACATCACAAATACCTACCAGGCTAATGTACCTGTCGGGAGCTACAGTACATTCAATGAGAAAAGCTGTATTTAATTGCACAACATGAATACTGAAATTGCATAGAAAACTGAATTTGATAAGGATCATTCGAACGATCAAGTCAACAAACTATCTCCACATTCACTTCTTGAAATTCCAATTCAGAGAAAACACATTAAACGTTTTCTTGTGTCTGCAGTTTGGTTTCTCACCACAACAAACTATCAAAAAGTGCATGTACCAGAGTTCTTTGAATCTGCACTCCATTGCTCTTCCTCAATTCCCACTAGTGTGTCTAGGAAATTTCATTGAATGGCAAGAACTGAAACTGAACTGTGAAAACTCAATGTGAAAGTGTATAATTGTGTGTCAGACACCGTTTTAGTTTCATAATATTACACTCAGTTTCAAACAAGAACAACTTCAGAATCTTTTTTCGTATGCAATGATTCAAGTTGAGCAATTCAACTTCAAATGAAACCAAATCAGTTTCTAGTGAGATGCTGTTGAAGCACCCTGAGGAAACAGGCTTTAAAGAGTAGAGATGTGAAACAGCTTCATTGCTACTCACCTCAACAAGGATGACTACACACATGGCATTAGCTCATTTCCTGTCACACTTATCTTGCGTATTTCTTCAATGGAAAATGTAGTTTGGTGACTAAATATTGTCATTTGGGATTCCACAAAAACAAATCATTTGACACATTTGCATTTCTCAATCTCAAGCTCTTAATTACTCCTATTTGAGCCAATATCCGTTATAAACACATAACAGTGTGTTTAACTATGTGTGTGTCTCGACAGGTGCAGATGCCAGACTCTGTGTTCATTGATACGACAGAAACCAGCGTCATTGAAAAGTAAGACACTTTTTTAATATATAAATAGTATACATAATATATATATATATATATATGTAATATGAAATGTCCTTATTGCAAGCCAGAGCTTTTGCAGAACATGTACTGTATGCCTCCTGGTGCTTTATCCTATGCACATATTTAATTGACATAGTGGTTATTTAGTAGTTGCTACAAATGTCTTATTTGGGGCACCAGTTCCCTGCAGTTCACGCTAATGAATCTGCAAAAAGAGGCTCAATATGTAGCTTATATGATGATGTGTCTTTACGTTTCTACCCCTGGGCCGTCAGGCTGCTTAACCACCACACATAATGCAATAACCGTAACCATTCTCACACATACACACACTTTTAATGCACTTTATATACTATTTTTATATCAATATGTGTAACTATTTATTCCCCTTTATGACTGTTTATGTTGTCCGTCCTATTGCCGTGTTTTTTAGTGTTATGTATGTGTGTATTTTTTGCACACCGGGACAGAGTTGCACTCTGAATCTCGTTATACTCTGTGTATAATGACAATAAAAGGCTTTAACTTTACAACCTGTAATGTGTGTACCTGCAGTTTGTTCAGAGAGAGCACTGTCCACCCCCAGGACGGACTGTACTGCATCAGGAACTCAGGAACAAAAACATCAAAGGTAAAATATAAAAAGTACCTGTTGTACTTCATGGATCAAATCATACAAAATGTTTCCTGTCCTCCACTGCAGAAACTAGAGTCGATACATATTTGATTCTGATCTTATAAAATGTGTGTTCAAGCAGACACTACAGTAAGGACTTTTTTGTTATAAAATATCAGCAGTAGTGTGGATACAGACACCTATGTTAGATACCAGAAATGTTACCCTATATCAAAATAATATCAATATATTTCCCAGTCCTTATAAATAATAATGTAATAATGGTGCTGTGTTGTCCAGGTGCTGGTGGTGTGGGATATCAGTACAGGCAAAGCCAGGAACTACAGGCTGTTTCAAGAGGTAAGAGGCCTGCTGCTCTATTTCATAATATTCAACATCAACTGTTTCCATACAATGTGAAATGTTAAACTGAAGCACTCTGTTGTGCACCAGTTAACTCTAAATGAACCCTGGTCAAATATATGTTAAAAGGTCTTGAAACGTCTGTCTTCTGTGATTGTAATATTCTGTTAAGTTTCCAAAATATTCCCTTTATGATAAATATGTGTCTATGTTGATGCAAGAAAAATACTGATAATTCAAGAGTAGGTTTAGATCAGTTGTTTTGTCACAGCAGCATGAAAGCAAGGCATTGCGCAAGGAATACAAATAAAATAAAATAGAACATTTACATAAATATATACATATCAACGTTGAAATATATATTTTTCATGTAATCGTTTATTTAGCACGGACAATGCACATTAATGAACACTTAAAACAAAAAAAATGCAAATGTCTAAATATGCCAGATTTTAGCTTAGAGCTAATTTCCATCCGCAGTCCCTCACATAAAACATTTAAGAACATGACCATTATAAACATAGCAAAGACAAATACATGATATGCAAAAAGTGCAAAAGAGAACACATACTTTCAAAAGACTTAAAATTGTCAAAACTCAAGAAATGGTGTGTTTCAAGGATGTGGTGGTGTGAATGTGGCTTTCTGTCAAACACCTTGAAAGCTCTCTTGTACAGCTGTTCTGTGGGGTTCAGGTTTGTGGGACAAGCAAACGACCAGTTTGTCAAACAGTATTCAATGTGGGATAGAATCATACCATAGAGTATCTTTATTGAATGCACAATATAAATATAATGAATGTGTTAGATTTACACTATTATAGACCAACCTAATACAACACATGTAAACATTGCATACCTTATAATATGAGTAATTAAGGTTTAAAGGTCACCTATTGTGCAAAATCCACTTTTTCTTTTCTACATCAACATGTGTCCCCTCTTCTTCATGTCTCTTCTACATCAACATGTGTCCCCTCTTCTTCATGTCTCTTCTACATCAACATGTGTCCCCTCTTCTTCATGTCTCTTCTACATCAACATGTGTCCCCTCTTCTTCATGTCTCTTCTACATCAACATGTGTCCCCTCTTCTCCATGTCTCTTCTACATCAACATGTGTCCCCTCTTCTTCATGTCTCTTCTACATCAACATGTGTCCCCTCTTCTTCATCTCTCTTCTACATCAACATGTGTCCCCTCTTCTTCATGTCTCTTCTACATCAACATGTGTCCCCTCTTCTTCATGTCTCTTCTACATCAACATGTGTCCCCTCTTCTTCATCTCTCTTCTACATCAACATGTGTCCCCTCTTCTTCATGTCTCTTCTACATCAACATGTGTCCCCTCTTCTTCATGTCTCTTCTACATCAACATGTGTCCCCTCTGTGGAAAGAGACTCTGAACGTTTCAGGAAAAAAGATTCTCTCTCTTTTTGTCCTGATCCATTTCTATAAAAACCTGTCTGAAAATGAGCTGATCAGATTTTGGACACTTTATGATGTCATAACGATTTTTTAACTTGTGTAACCATTAGCCAATCAGCAACCAAGGTTGTCCCCTTATCACCTGAATCTCCTCCTAGAGCACCATTGAGTTCTTAGTAACCAAATGTCTCTCAGAGGGGCGTGGGGAGGGGCTCCTTATTTTCATCTAAGTAACAGACAGAGAATCAGCGCTTTTGAAACAGGGCTGAAACAGAGGGGATTATGGGTAATGCTGCAATGATCTGTTTGGTGTTTGGAGCCAAACACTTCAGAGACATGTTCTGTATATATTTGAGGTTTAATATATTGATGAAAAACAGTATAATAGGGGACCTTTAAAGAAAGCAGAATATTAATGTGACATTCAAAGTATTAAGTCTCCTGTTCACTGTGGGTGTTTTTCCAGGAGGACAGCGTGTACCTGGACGCTGAAGCCCCCTTCCCCACTCTGTCAGCGGTGATCAAACACTACTACAGCCACCCCCTGCCTCACCACGGCTCCCTGTGCCTGCAGAAGCCCTTCACAAAGACCCTGGGCCTCTGATCCACCAGAGGAGGCTCCGCAAGGGAAATCCATCTCTGACAATGGAGATAAACTCGCTCTCACAGATGGAATAAGTGTCACAGATCATACCTCTCACTGTTCAGTGGAAAAGACTGGGTGTCGCAGCAGAAGACTCCATGCAGCTTCACATTGAGAACAAAGGACAGTACTTTCTGAAACGGACTGCACGGACAGCAAGTATTGTGAATGTCAGTTTTAATAACAACTACCTTTAGGAATCAACAGCCAACGGAACATTATTTAATGTACTTTGACATAAACTAGATCTTAGCTGAGCACAGCTAACCATCCTACAGTAACCCTCTTTTGTGCACTGAAAACAAGACTTACTGTCAATTATGTTGGAGGGAATTTTTTACATTTTATACATCAATAACTCACCTGGATTTGTATCTCGCAAGCCTTTTTAATTAGAGTCAAACACCAGATAAAAATGTTGGATGGAATTAAATGGCAGCATTGTCTAAGTACAGAAATAATCATCCAACAATTAAAACCACACATTTACAAACTCTCCATTCATTTGTTAGCATTTTTGTTAAATCCTTTATATTTCAAACACTTCGGACTTGAATGGACGACTCGTAAGCATGCCAAACCAAGAGCCTATTTCAAGAAAAGTGTCTCAAATAGCAACTAAAGAAAGTTTGTTTTCTGAAAATGTATTTGGGAAGAAGTGCGAATGCATGAAACTTGGAGAATACTGCAAGAGTTGTAGAGTTTGTAAATTGATGTTTTGATTGACATGATTTGATATCTTGTTCACATGGAGGTAATCAGTGAACAACTCATCATGTTTGTGGCTGAAGTATACCTTTTTAAAAGAAGGATTTGAGTTGCTGTAGATACATGAACCTAAACAGTTGATGTGAACAATCCAGGAGCCAGTGTGGCCCGGCAGACGGGTGTTATGTGTTTTGTCCACAGAGGGGCGCTGTGACACCAAGTGACAACTATTCAATCCATTCAGGTTCATGTGGGAATCCGCCAACACTTGCAGTACAACAAGTCGAGTCCTTGCTTGTGTGACCTATTTTAGCAGCCAGATGAAGTGCCAGAGCTCATACGACTGCAAAGGTGTTAATATGTGTCAGAACTGAGTGTGACACAGTGAGACCATCCATACAGGAAGAGGTCGAGTCATGTGCTTTTGTTTTATTTTTAAGGACAATTATATCAAATCAACATTGCAGCATAGAAAAACATATATATTTATATAATCTATAATTCGGTTTTTCTATGTCAGATATGTTTCTTATCGAGAACAAATTAGAAGCTCTGGATTATGTTTGAACAGGACTGACTTCCAGGCAGTATCTTTGTCATAAAGCTCAATTTGTGTTAATGTCTGTGGAGGATTGGGGGGGAAACTGACCTCTGATCACCCCTCTGAAGCTGTATAGTCATTTGTGACTTGTAACAGACATTTCCTCTAATGTCTTTAGAGGACATACATGTTGGCATAAGAGTACCAAATATTCATTGATTTCCCAAATCTTATCCCTTTAAATGCCATGTTGTTGCTACTTTTCGCAGTAATTCAATGATTAGCCATGATTTTAAAGCATTTTTTATGCAAAAAAACATGAAAATATCATGTATGACATTGGGGCAGTCTGAGAGGAATGTTTCAATCT
The DNA here is from genome assembly GCA_902827135.1 of Harpagifer antarcticus. Taxonomy (NCBI): domain Eukaryota; kingdom Metazoa; phylum Chordata; class Actinopteri; order Perciformes; family Harpagiferidae; genus Harpagifer; species Harpagifer antarcticus. The sequence continues at coordinate 563,426 of CADEHL010000394.1, forward strand.
GTCCGAAATTACAGTTTTGACCAATGCTTAATGTCAAACCTGATATAATAGAATTCAAATCACTTTCTGGACCAAATCACTCAAGACGTGTCATCCCAAATAGACAAAGAAACCTCCTGTTTCAAAGGCATGAATAGAAGGGCACCATGTCTTCATATTTCACAAATCTGACGCCTGTTGTCCAGACTTTACGCCTCTTATTAATCAGGTATTCATATAAACAAGCTCCAGGCGTGGAGCTAAATAACTGTAATTGTTTTTGAAACCTCCCAAGGAGTGGTAACGGCTTAAAGTGTTGTGTAAACCTTGCAATTTCTTGGAAACATCTCACTGATTAACAAGAAATAGGACCAGACGAGTGGTGCTAAACGTCAGGGAACATTAGGAATTGTTTCTCAAATGCAAAACTGTTCACATTCTGTATTAAGCATGTAAGAACAGCACTGACTTTAATGCTGTAAATCAATCTATATTTATATGTAAATGCTGTATGTACTGTAAAAACATGTGTGTACAAATGTAAAAAGATTATTTTATACAGAAATATATGTATGAGAATGTATAAAGGATTACTCAAAGCCTTCTTTCATTACTGTTTTTGTTTTACTCTGAGGTTGCAGCTTTGCGAGTAGTGAGTATTGTAAAGAGAAAGGGTTAATAATATTGCCCATGGATGCATGAAAGGCGACCTTTCACTACCTGACAGCCACAGAAATATATCGCTTTTAAATATTTTAGTACCAATCATGTAAAAGATGTCCACTGTAAATCATTTTTTCCGAGAGGAACCATTCTGGTGAGGTATTGAAGGTCCCCTATCATACTGTTTTTCATCAATAGATGATAGGTCTCAGATATATACAGAACATGTCTCTGAAGTGTTTGGTTCCAAACACCAAACAGATCATTGCAGTATCCCATAATCCCCTCTGTTTCAGCCAGTGGCGGACTGGCCATCGGGACGTTTGGGACGAAGTGGGCTGGTCTGATAAGTCACTGGCACAAGATGTAGAAGAGACATGAAGAAGAGGGGACACATGTTGATGTAGAAGAGACATGAAGAAGAGGGGACACATGTTGATGTAGAAGAGACATGAAGAAGAGGGGACACATGTTGATGTAGAGGAGACATGAAGAAGAGGGGACACATGTTGATGTAGAAGAGACATGGAGAAGAGGGGGGACATGTTGATGTAGAAGAGACATGAAGAAGAGGATTTTGCATAATAGGTGACCTTTAAGCCACGGCAGATCTCCCTTTCCTTTCTGTGCCACCTTCACTAAGGCTGAACATGAGGAAGCAGAAATTCTAGAGAAAGTAGACAAGCAGCTCTCCTCCACAGAGAGATAAAGACTCCCCCTTTGGCTACACACATCTTCAGAAATCTGGCCCAGATCTGGCCATGATTAAGTATCAGCGTTCAGCCGGTGGTGAGAGTCTCCGCTGCTTCCTGGTGAGACGAGGATAAAGCTGCTCTGAGGAAGTGTGTGTATCTGTGGGCTGTGTACAGTCCTCTGCTTCATAAGTGACGCTTCTCTGCTGGATTTCAACACACAGAGAGACACATTTGATCCATGATGAGATAAAGATGAAAACCCCGCGGTGGCCTTGTTTTATGAACCATCTGTAGCTGAGTTCCTTCCCCCGTTTTTATTCTAAATGATTCTCTGTTTCGTGTGTTTTTATATAACCAACTGTATAGCTGCTGTTTCATTGAACTGCTGGAAGCTTACTTAACATTTCTCTCTCTGCAGGCCAGCTGTGAGAGACTGCATGGATCAGCATGACACAATAAATACGGCCAAGTCATTTGTGTGAAGCTTTAACTCTAATATATAGCCTTAGCAACAGCAGAATCATCTTTGTGACTGTATATTATAAGAACATGAAATAGCTTGTTACATGGAAACCATCTTCTTCTTATCCCTCTGCCATTGGATAAACAGCATTTGCAGGTTAAGGGGGAAATCAGCATTATAGGGCTCCCTCGACAGAAACAATGTGATTTTTCCATTGGATTTCAAAATATTACAGAGAAAAAGATCTTTGGCAAACACTTATGTTCATACACAATTTGTTCAACTGTATTTGTCAGGATGTTGGTGTTGTCCTTGTGCTTTTGAAAGCCCTCCCCAGCTGTGTCTTGTTTGTGTGATTACTCTTTTGTGTATAGCAGGCCTGTCTTCCATTGTGTTCTTTGTCACTTTGTTGTCAATTTTTCCGCGATATGGTTCGTTCTGTTCCTCGTTTCCTGTCCCCGCTCATTCTGGATTGTCCTTGTATAAGTATAAGCCTCTCGCCCATGAGAACATGCACATTTATTTTGCATTGTGCTACTGTACAGCTAGTGGGTAGCAGAAAGAAAAATAGTTCCTACATTGAAATCGTCTCTGTAAGCTCTGTGATTTCTTGTGTAACCTGGTCATGATTTCTGTAAAGACACATTGATGTTGAGTTTTTCAAATGCATTTGTCAAGCTGCTTTGAGAACCAAAAGCCCAGTGCCATGAAGTTCCATTTTTTTTGGAGAGAAGGCATAAATCTCAATATGTACACTTGGCATCTCACACCAGACTATCTAGATTGATAAATGGCACTACAGGCTAGAAGAACTATGACTAGTTTTGATTTTGGAGTGTGTTTAACGTGCATGTGGGGGACGTGGCTTAAATGGAGCCATCTGGTGCTGTAAATGTGCATTGTGGGTTGTGTGCAGGATGACGCCATGCAGTGACATGTGTCTACCATGTTCAATTAGAGATCATTGACAGCAGACACACATAAATTAGCCTTTCAAATTCAACCTCTCAGTTTGCAGCGCCGCAGACTGGCTACATAGTGGTGTGCAGAGGGGATTTTATTTGAAAGCATTTTTTTAAATGGGTATCTCAGTGTGCTAACAGGAGACTTCTATCGTTAATTGTTTAACCCTGAAGTCAAGCGTCAAGGGGAAAAACACATCTGAAAGTGTTCGGGAAATAGTTAGAGTTAAGTCACATACAAGGATATGGTTCAACTCACACACATGAGGTATGCTGCTCAAAGAAGCAGGGAGTAACATCAAGCTTATATAGTCCAAAGTGAGGAGGTAACAAACAAAGTCGTAAATCGGTTTGGCGTCAGCAGGTGTCTGGACATCTCTGGAGAGGATTCTCATCACGCCGATGTTGCTCTTTGAAGTATGTGTCCTCTCATCTGTATCAACAACATGAATTATGCGCTGCCTCCTCCTATCTAAAAAGCAGGCAGCTGCAAGGTCATACACAGTGCAAGGTCATACACAGTGCAAGGTCACACGCAGTGCAAGGTCACACACAGTGCAAGGTCACACACAGGGCAAGGTCACACACAGTGGCATGTCTATCAGAAAAGAAAACCCATAAGCATGGGAAAGCAACTTTTCCCAACAGAAAGTCTAATATACTAAAAAACTGAAGGAATGAGAAAATACATGTGGAAATATAAAGACAAATAACAAAATATAAGAAGTATTTTGTTTATTTCCATATTTCTTTATATATTTGCATTTACATTACAACATATTTTCTTATATCTTTCTTTTATGTATCTGTGAAAAAAAACATTCCAATCTTGTTTATTTTTTATTCCCTACCTATTTAGGGTTAAAAAAAGATCTTGTTATTTAGACTTTTCTAATTTAATTTGATTTTGAAATGTGACAGTATGTCCACTGTAGAGGACGTCAGGAACATATTAGTTTGAAAAGACAGCCAAAATGAACAGATAGACTATGTAACGTATTATAGTTATAGAGTGATATTAATACAATAAAACATTCACCTTTATTTAAAACATAAATAAGTAATTGATCTGAACATTGCTGTTTATTTGGTCACTAAAAAACTAGTTTGGTTTTTGGTGAATCCAGATCTTCAAAGACTTTGTAGTCAATGTAGTGGGAAAGTACCTCATTGACTCCAATCAGCACGGGCTGTTGGGTCATCTTGACTAGTTTGATGGATGTGGTCTCCATTTGACCTGCTCATAGAAACAAAGCTTGCATTCCTGAGGCAATTCTCATTTTCCATGGCTCCACTTAAAATAAAAACAACAATAAGACATACGTGCTACTCTTGGCCCCCTCTTGGACATGTCTTTCCAGCTCGTCCCTATCTGTCTCTATGTCTGTATCTGTGCGCTCTTGGAGCCTCCTGCATCTCCCCCCCCCCCCTTCTTCTTGACCCTCTTCTATCCCAGGTGTGAAAGCCTCATCTCTCTCATCATCTGAGAGCTCAACATCTGAATCTCCCTGAACTATCTGGTACAGGAAATGCCTGCTTCAGTTCCGTCTCCTGCAACAATATTGAGTCATAAAGTCCATGAAGACGGTCCTGACGTCCACTAGGATGGACATTTATAAAAGAGCTGTTATTTCAAAACTTGAATTATTGAATTGCTTTCAGAACTAATTCTATAGTTCCTCACATGTTAATAAACAAGAACACATGATTTTCATGGTAAAAATGACAATTATTCAACAATATTTGACTTCTCCTGCTTATAACATTTTGTTGTTGGTATGCCAGCCATTTTGAATGAAAAGAAAGAGGAACTTCCCAGCATGCAATTTTAACCAATGACATATCACTGGAAAGCCCAGGATGTCCTCTGTACAACGGCAGAGACTGATATAATACCTCAAAAGAGTAAAAGGAGATGCATGTTAACAAAATGTCCACTACATTGTTCTTTTCCCTATTGTTTTTTTTTGGGTCAATCTTTCATAATTGTATTATTCTACTGATGAATTGAATGTGTAACAACCATGCCCCTTTTAACAAATGATCATGTTTTGCCATGGGAAAACAGAAAACCCTACTTGTTGTCTTTTCAAATTTGTAAATCATTCTTTAGTTTTGAAATCATGGATTTTAATTCTTAGGTCTGCACTGTTCAGGCTCCTGATGGATAGCCTGCTAATAATGACTTTCCACAGCTGTATTTCATGAGAGGCTGGATTCCAACCCTTAGATCTGCTCTCTGTGTGCGTTGTGAGGAAGACACAGAGTCAGAATGATGGATTGTGTGGGAGCCTTTTTTTAGGGAATTTGATAAATCTGGGACAGAAGGAGCCTTGGGGGTGCATCAGCAGCCATCAGCCATCAGTGAAGATGATGTTCAGTCCTCTGATAAGAACTGAGGAGAGCCTCTGAAACCTGGCAGCAAGCAGCGATCTGAAGCAGCCAAAGGCTTGCTGACCAAAATATGGAGATATTGCATCAGACAGACGGGGGGGGGGGGGGGTGTAAGAGATGAATTTGGTTGCACGATTTGGTATTCACTTTTTGAAAAATGAGACATCTGCTTTTACAAATTGATCCGCAATAAAACAAAAACGTTACATATGGTGTGATTGATCCACTGGGTAATTTCCTTCTTTAGTTGCCATTTCACTTTCAGTCATTGTGTCATTTTAACTTAGCTTCAGGTAAGTGTGCCTTTTCCCAGCATTCATTCTCTTTCCGTTTTACTGATTTTAATCGCTATACGCTGCTCTCTCTCGTCTCCTCTTCACAACACTTTTCGTGGCACACATCCTTACAGCCAATCAGCTCTGAATTATGAGATGACGTTTTGGTGGGGTTGCCAGCACTTTGCCCCACTAGTGATTATGTTGTTGTCACACACATTGAATAGAAAAAGACTCTGAGCATGTGCAGTGTACAGCACCCATTCACTTTGACAGCAGAGAGAGGGGCTTGCCCCACATCGCTCAACACGGCTCAATAGGCACACTGTGGACTCTAATTGGAAGAACACAGACTAAAACAGTAATGTACAGACGAATCAGACGACTAAACATGATCTTAAAATATATTTTAACATATCTATTTTTTGCATATTTTTGGAATTATTATTTTCATTACTTTCTGCTGACACTAGGTGGGGCTGTGCCTGTACCTGCCCATTGACAAGTCGCCACTGATCCTTTCTGGAATATGTTTAAAGATATCTCTGTGATACACACCTTTCTGTTTTCTCTCTCCACTGACCTGCCATCCTTGAAACGTCCACTAGATGTCCTCTAACCCTAACCCTCCAGTCACCTGACCCCCCCCCCCCCTCACCTGTACAGTACACCTGTTTACACTTTCCTCATCACACCTGCAGTTTATCACGTTTCAGAAAATAACTGGATGTATTAATACAAAACAACTCCTGTCTCTAATGGAGTGTAAGAATGCAATAACACTAAAGTACACTGTAGTGCTGCTATTTTGTTAAAGTGTATTGATTTTCAATTTGAGCCAACCACCATAAAACAAATGAGTGTAGACATATATCTGCAAAATATAATTATTATTCATTAGTATTAGTATTCATTATAATAACATACTAAATATTATTATTGTATTTTGTTTATTTGTGGTCTTTTTAAATGTAGACTTATACATGCAACTGATGATATTATGTAAATAATAACAACACTAAGAATATGTATTTAGACATTTATTGATGTCCTTATTATCAGTATTATTATTGTTTTTGTTGTTGTTATTATTATGATTGTTATTATTATTAGCCTACCTACATCCATCCATACATTTTATTATTATACATAACATATTTATTGGCTATATGTTATTATTTCATGCGGATAGTGAAGGGTTAACATTGTTCCAAGACGCAGCCTACAGGGGGGAATCAAAATCCTGCTCAGTGTAGTACCACTAACAGAAACGGTTACCGGGGCTGCTCGTTACCGTCCACTTTAAGAAATGGATTTCAGCTTGAGGGGAGTGAACCGGAGCCCGAACGGCCCCCGCTGCGCGTGGTTGTAGGACGAGATCAAAAGGCGCGTGGTGTGCGCCTCCGTGTACTTCAGTTGTGAGCAGCGCGTGCTGCTGATCGGTCGGTGTTGTCTGCTCGAGCGGCCGTATGTTCTGCACTCTGTGACTGTGTAGGAGCGCTCGTGTGTGTATGTGTAGTTTGCGCGTGGACAGGCAGAATCAAAGACGAAGCAGGCCAGCGCGAGCCAGCAAGAAGGATCGAGGCAGCCCGGGAGCGCTCAGCTAGCAACGGTTACGGTACACTGCGAGAAATGGTCACTTATACACCGGGAGTCCTTCTGCTGCTAACATGTCTCCAGCACTGCATGAACGTCCACGGTAAGTCGAGTCCTCGGTGGGTTTTAAGTGGGGTTTTGTTGGGAATAAGGCGCACTGTATCCTGTGAGGTTAGCGAACATTACCGAGCTGAACACCTGTCTTGAAGAAATGACCGTGCTACACCTTGGGCTAGTCCACCTTGCTGCTTATTCTTACCATATAAACCATTTAAAATGATGTTCATTTGAGGTCAAAACAATGTATTTTCTGCTTGCTGTGTGCTTTAAATGCACTTAAAGGGGATGTGTTCTTCCAATTAGTTATTCATTAGCTTGGCGTGTGTTATTGCAAGTGTGTATGGAATCTTGGGGAAATACGCACTATCCCGTGTGGTTGGCTAACATTACCGAGCTTTAGCTACACCTGTCTTGGCTTCTGCTTGAAGGAATTACCGTGCTACACCTTGGGCTAGTCCATATTGTCCTTAGCTAATAACCCCTTTTTTTTTTAAATAGCGTAAATGTCGGTCGACCGCGAGGCATTTGCGGCTCTTTGTGCTGGACATGTATAATTCAGGGCTGTGTTTGCATTTACATCTAGCTTGAGTGTATTGGCTCAATATCTTTGGTAATGAAAGGAGGAAGGAGGGGCCCGGGTGGTTTGTGTTGCCTGCTGTACAGCAACTGCTTCTCATTTAGGGCCAATTAGCCCTGCGGTCAATTAACGTCCCCTTTAACACACGCAGCCCTCACGAATAAACCCCTGCTTCTTGACTGCGTTGGCGTCTGTGCGTGTCCTGATTTCTCTTTCACTTCCACTGTGGGATTCTCTTTTACCGTCACCACCTCCAACGAGATGGATAATTTATTTATTTATTCCTGAAGTGGAATCCGACACAGAGAGCGGTGGCAGGGGGAAGAAAGGGGATTACAGTGAATTGAAATAGCGATAAAACGACAAGAGAAGAAGCAGCACGGAGGCTGAGGAGTGACTGGCCAATTATCGAGCACAGGTGATTTCAATCAGGGTCTAATTATGAGCAGAGGTGCCACGCTTAAGTTGTCATTACATACTGGTGGAAATTGTACAGCATTAGCTGAAACTACTGATATACCATACGTTTTGATATTTATAAATGTTTTCAGGAAATGTAAGTTTGAGTTTTTTTGTATGTCTTTGGATTTTAGGCCATTGGTTGTAGAACAAGAACATTGAATTCACAGGCTTTGTCATACTGTGTGCACTATAGCTATAGCCTAGTTGTGGCTATCTTAAGTCTCCTCCAACAGTACAATATGCTTAAGACATCAAACAAATAAAAATGATGCAAGTGACCATGGAGCAACTAAATGCATACATAAGTAAACCATATACATGTAAAGTAGAATAACAATGTAACATTTTAAATACAGTGGAATAAAAGTAATGTTGAATATTAATAAGCATGTAAACCGATGGATGTATTCTGAACAAGGCAAGCAACCTAAAGAAACTTGGGTTGTGACAATGTGAGATTTTATTTTTTACCAAGCCTTTTTTAAATGATGAAACCTGTGTGATAATCTGGAGCAGATGTTTTTAATTTATCAGTTACCTAAAGCTATTATAAATTGTTTATTTTGAATTGCCTGACCTGACTGCAAAATGAACCAGTTATTTCAGCAGTGATTAACATACTTGGACACTTTTTGCTTAGTTAAAAAGACATGGTTTGTCTTTACAGTCAATTTAATAGGCGTTTATTTGGCAAATATTATCATGACTGTTACCTGTTACTCTGTCATTTGCTCCCACCATATGGGTTGCTATTAAGATGGATGCAATCTAATGAGTTTGTTATAACTGTAACTAATTTCCTTGATTGTTCAGTGACTCAGTATCTGAGTTGTTAGACATACATTTTCAAGTATGTGATGTAGTATGGCTGTCCTGGGTCAGGTCTAAAGTAATTGCTGATATTGTAAAAGGCTTTTTCTGGCCCGAGGTACATAGAATACATTGCATACATGACGTAATTGTATTAATGCAGTGTCTAATCACTTAAGCAGTAGTTTGCACGCATTGGCTAAATTATAAAACAGCTCATAAATGCAAAGCTGTGTTTGGCTGCTTTTATCTGGCACAGGTTTCAGTCTCCAGAAAGCCCTACCCAACATGGAAAATGGCCTTTTTGAAAGAAATGGAATCAAAACTAGTGCATGTAATGTGCACACACTCACTGTAGTGTTGTCACACTACATATTTCTCATTTTCAGCAGCACACACATGCACTTGCCTACAGATTGAGAATGTGAGCCTATTTGAACAATACGTAAGCCTTATGAGATAGCGACCAGCACGGCGGCGGCAGCTTCACTGGCCTGATTTAAAATGGATGTTGTTTTTCCTCCACGGTTACTGTGATGCCATGCTAGACCCAGATCCTCAGCTTTATGTAGGGGGTGGGGGTGCGCTTGTTTCTTGAAGTGGGCGGAGTGGTGGACAGAGGGAGGAGGAGGTGTACACTGCAACCATTTCTGTTACTGGGGAAAATTGCATTACCATGACCTCCAGTGTGACAGCGTTTATACAGCGCACAATGATCTACTATTTTGGGAGGTAGACGGCTTGTTGCGGCTCCACGCCTGTTGAGTCTGTTATCCCACAATAATCATCATGGGAAATAATCTGCCTTTAAGCCCTCGCCTTCACTTAAAAGCTGTATCAAGATAATTGGCTCTTCAAGTTAAAATACACCTTTTTGTTCATATAAATATATATTTAAATGTATTATTTCGCATTTTTTAACTGATGTTTATTCGGTGTATATATATTATTATATTCTAAAATTGAATGAGTTGTCAGAAACCCAATCCTCCTCCGGTGTAAAGTATTTAGATGTTATCAACGCAGTGACTTGGGTGGTGTACTTAGTTCTACTTTCAGGAAGAAATCAATCTTATTTCAAGATTCTTTGATCGTCTTTTGAGTCAAAATGAGAAATATAAAGCAGTTTTAGGAAAATTCAAATCACAATGGGGTAAAAAGTGTTATATCACAACACTTCTTCTGAGAGTAGGGCCAAACATGTATTAAGAACCTTTTTCCCTTCATTAATAGAAACTTACTCTACAGTTTAGCCATTGCTTCTTTCTGGCTCTCTCAAATCTAAGGTTTTGTTCTTTGTCGTCATGAACTATTCTATTCGTGATGTATGCAAAAGGAAATGGATTAGGCACACAAAGGATTTTGAGGGGATTGAAGCGGTTGTGTTTTTTCATGCATGTGCAAGACAAAGTGGGGAAAGCGTTCAATTCTTTTTATAATGTGTTAGCGTTCAGACTTTAAATGTCAGCTGAAATTGAGTCTGACGCTGCAGGGAAAAGGGAGCATACTCTTGTACAGGTTTAGATACTTCAGGCTCCAATTGAAGTCTGTTATTGTTCCGATTGGATCAAAGTGCAGGGTGTGCAGTTTCCCAGACAGCAAGTCAATGCTTCTGTAGAGACACCAGGATCGCACAGAAACTAAACACAGTGGTGTAGCAGCCCATTTGAACACAGGACCTATCATATTGAATTTACTCTGCAGTAGACCCTTTTGCAAAGTGTGCTGGTTATATCCCGATGTATTTTCGGTACAGGGTGTCCCCAAGGAGGATATTGGTTAGCGGAGGTGATGGGTGCTCTCAAAGTGCCGATGTTGCATTCACATTCATTGGTAATGCAGGAGAGTCTTGAATTGGTTGCGATTTTCAGTCGACATTATGAATAACTTTGGCACAGTTATTCAGAATGAATGTTAAATGTGATGGACAATACCGCCTAATGACTTTCAAGCGGTTGATGTTCAATCAACCGCTTGATTCCTTTTGTAAAACCAATGGTGGCCATGATTTCAGAAAACTGCTAATCTGTACTCAAGGAGCTTAATCTTGTATTCACATTGGCTTTTTTGGAAATGTCAGTAACCTAACATATCATTCAAGTCATTTTAAATCTACACCTTTGTTTTTTTTAGTTTGGCAATTATCAGTAAACTCTGCTTATTCCACTAATTTAAAAAACATTATTTTAACTGTTTGTCAATATTCTAAGAGTCCTATACGTCGGTCTGTTGAAATGGCATTTCAAAACTGCTGGATTTCAGAGAAGAATCAGCAATTAGACCTTTATCAGTTTGAAAATCTTTCTATGTTTGAGAAATGTATAAAGAGATCATCACATACAGCAAAACTTTCTAAGTGAAGTATTGAAAGATGGCGTTGAAGGCCTGGTCAGATTTCTTAATTTATATTTTGATCAGGAGTAAATCCAAAGTTTTACAAGCTGACTGTCTCATCTGAAACCCTGCTGGTCCTGTGTTATGATACTGATGTATTTGAGCTGGTGTTTGCTTTTGATAAACACAGGACTCAGCAGTTAGTGCGCCTGAGGCTCTGATGGTTCCTGCTTTGCCTCCGTCAGCATTACATGTTCGTCAGCAAGAGAGAGCAGTAGGTCAGGCTGATGATGAGTCAGGACTGTTACTGTTAACCGTTTCCCTCAGGACTGTTGTGTTTACCTCTGACTTTTCTAATATGTTTCAGGGTTATTATGCTTATGCATCACGACTGGAGTCAGTGGTTTCAAAGTGAAATGAAGTAAATACTGCAGAAGGTCCCAGCAATGTTACTGGGTGATTTTGATATGGATTTACCAGTCATTTGAAGAATACAGGAACACTATGATGTCTCACAGATCCATGTTTAAATTGTTCTCGGTGTGTCTGGAAAGTCTAAATCTCTGTACAGTACTAAAAAGGTGCTGGACAAGGCGCAGCAAACTCTTCAACAGCTTACACAACTCTACTTAAATTCACTAATAGATCATTGGCATTTCTTTTTAAAAACATCAGTGAAATCTTTCATGCAACCCACTGCAGGCAGATTCAGTTTTTTTTTTTTGTCTCATTTATGAAACCTTGTGAAATAAGTTAGTTTTCCAAGGAAGTCTTCTAGTGTGAGGAATCTGTATGTGTGCTTGTTTCATAACCGGGTAGATCAGTGAACTATGGCTGCTGACACTTAATCACACACAAAACTGACATGTGAGATGCTTATTGCCCTGCCCTCTAAAATGTGTTTTCCAATCACCAAGTGTTCAAGTCTTTCTGTAGGTTATTGGTTTGCTCATTGTGTTTTGAAAATGCAGGCGAATAGGCTGTGATCCAATGCTTTGGGGTTATTGTGGATGATAGAACAGGACATTGGTGCAAGTACAGCTGGTTTAGTCGTGGTTGAATGGAAGTCTGCATGCTGTTGGCTGCATATTGACCTCCTCCCTTGCTTTGAATATATTGGACTTGTATCCGACAACCAAAAAGGAGTTGATAACCGTTACACAGATTCCTTCAAAGTCATGTTTTATGTACTAAATGCAGGTTTTGGAGGCTTATTATATTCTGATGAGATTCAAATCCTGTGGTGAACGCCTGCAATCCCTTAGAGTGGAAAAGTGTCTTTCATTTAGCAAACAGCATTCAAGTTTCTACAGAGACTTTATGAAGAATAGCTGACCTTGCAATGGTTCAGCGACGCATCTGTAACCTCTCCTGTGCTCCTATCATCACTGTGCTCCACTAACCCAGCTAAACAGACACCTAGCCACAATTAAAGCAGTCGCCAAGGTCACATGTATTTCAAGCCGTGTAGTCGTCAATACCTCCAAGGTTTTCCTACTTGTGTTTATTTGTTTTAAAGGTCTAACTGTGTTCCCATAAGAGACATGTCCATCAGAGCAGCTCCTCTCTGTGAGCATGGCATCAGATGGTACCGGCATTTATGGATGTCTTCAGCCATAGACTCGCTAGTGATAGCATAGTGTTTTAAAACGCTTGCTCCGAAGCTGGCTTGCAGGTGATTGGCATGCAAATGGCATGACTGAAAACTGATTGATTTAATGAGACAACTAGGTAGCTCTCCATTAGCTGCATTGATTTATGTAATCATCATCCAGTCTCCTTGCATTCTTTTCAAAACTACTGATCTAAAGCCATTTGAATCGAGGCCTATAACTCCTGAGGTAAACAATCCTCTGGTTATTATGAACTCAGATTTCCCTTCAGTGTTTATAACTGACTCGCTGTGTGGTCTTTGACTCCATAGTTAGACGCCTAAACGGATTGGGAGTCTAAAGTGCAATGTAAGAAACGCTGTATTATATCTTATCACAGTAATTGGGTCAAACTTCCCATTGAGACTGTTAGAGCCCAAACAGTGTCTCGTTTTGTCTGAACTATAGTTACAAGTCATTAAGACAACTGCAGTAAAGACGAGAGGCTGGAGCAAACTTTGTCATGCTTGCTTGAAAATAACTTATTTTAAAACGATGTAAGATTCTGTCAGTTGATTAAATGATGAGTGAAGTTTCAGTTCTTCTCGGTGTGTATGCGAGTGGCTTCTCTCAATATTTTATTTGTATTCCCTCTCGACCTAAATATGGTTGATCTACAGCGCTGAATAAATCTGACAGTTTGTTTTCTTCACTTGTAAGCTTCTGACTCTGGGACGTTACTATCGGCCTCATCATTAAATCATTCGGGCATATCGCATTACATAGTTTTGGATAATGGAGAAAGAAGTCATCCGAGGTTCTTTTTTTCCTCAATGTTAGTTTTTTGCAAATCTGATGTCCTTCATACGACAGCTGAACAGATGTTACCCAGTTGACATTTTCAGGTCACCAAGGTTTAGTTCTTTCTAAAATATTGATGGCACTTCATCTTCAATTTAAAATGCAAACCGTGGGATGTAAGATCAGACTTCAAGAGTGTTTCAAGTGCTCAAACACGTTAGATTTAAAGATGTGTTTTTTCTCATGTTTACAGGGATGTATTCTGAGGACTACACTGTTTTAGATCTGAGTCATGACTTGCACACAAAGAGCTTGAGCATGTCACTGCGCTCCCTTCATTGTTGTGGTGTAGAAGAGCTACAGTTGTAAAATTGCAAGCCAGTCAAGAGTCCAAAAGAACTGGGCTTTCTCTCAAAGTCCAGCATGAAGCTATCTCCACAGTAATGGCTGAGGTCTGCTCTGAGTGAGCACTGTTTAAAACAAATTGTTTTTAAATTGCAGCACCGCAGGGAGTCTTGCTTAAACTAATCAAATGAAATCTAAACAAACCGTAAATAATGATGAAGAAAGCATTAGTGACTGTAAACACTTTCCTAATGCCCCTCTGTGTGTCTTCCCCTGCAGGCACTAAGACAGAATGTGAGGCCAGCCAGTTTCAGTGTGGGAACGGGCGCTGCATCCCGTCCGTCTGGCAGTGCGATGGAGACGAGGACTGCACCGACGGCAGTGACGAGAACTCCTGTGGTAAGATGCTAAACACGCTGCATTTCAAAGTACTACATCACTAAAACCACTGGGCACGCACAAATCTCACAGGCCATAAGAATGTTAAACACCTGAACCTTTGAAATAACATACATAACATTCCTCTGTTTGCAACTCGCATCAGATCAATATTCCAATTACTGTATATTGACTGTTCTGCACAGTTTCTATCATATTCTGTTTCTATTATATTCTATTTTATTTACTAGTTTATCTGTTTTATTGTGTTGCGCTGTTGGAGGCGCCTGTGACCTAAGATTTCCATTGTCATAACTACACTGTAGCTATGCACACTTTCCAAGAAAAGCCTTGAAATGATAGAAAATCAAACCAAACAACAGATTGCAAGGGAATGTTTTTGTGTTCACTTAAAAAATGACAGACAATCAACCTCAGTGTCAACGACTCCCACACCAGCAATTAATTGATCCTGTTAGCAAGTTGTGTGTCGAATGCCTGATGTATGCTATTCCTCTGAATCAGCTGGTGAAAATGTTGTTACCAATACTAGCCGAACAGGACTGTGCCCTGGCAGTTACCGGTTAACGTAACTAGCTCTCCACGTCCTCGCCTCCTTTTGTTGCCTTTTCTCTGTGGATCAGTTGCCATTTCCGATACTCCTTTCCCGTATGTGGGCTGGGGTTGTTTTGTATTTACACTTTCAATGTGGCCGACTTCATAACAATCCAACTTAATTACATTTGAGCATGATTCCTGCCAAAGTGAACAAAATGTAAATGAAGTTGGAAATGGAGTCTGACTTCAAAGGTCAGATTAGCTTTTGACACGGTGGGATAGCCGCCTGTAGTTTCTTTCTTTCCGGTTAATGGAGCACCACAGTGTACACGGTTTACCTCTTTAAGCCCCCTTCCTTTTCCACCAGCTTGTCTTAGCTATGCAATTAACTGAAAGCAGCATTACTGTACATTGTGGTAAATGAACAATATTCAAACCTAGCACTCACAATTTAAAATGGACCATGTTCGCTTAATCTCAGTATGGCTTCCAGTGGTTTACGTCTCGTACATCACTTGCTAGACACTGCATGAGATCATCAGTCTTTAGTCTGCTGCACACATTTCCATTATTATACATATATGTGTATATATATGAGAGAGAGCCCACAGACTACATAGAGCATAAGGCTCATGTTCTCACTTCTTCACACGTAGATGTCACATGACAATCTAAACCCTTGGCCCCTCCAGACTTCCCAGCATCCCTTGGGACTGAATGACCTGGTGACGTGAAGGTAGCAGATAGAGCAGAGCTAAATATGGATATGACAGAAGTGTGCATTTGTGTTTCTCCAATACATTTCATATCGTTCTCCATTTTCCCTGTCCCTCCTCTATCTGGGTCATATTGCACTGGGAGGGAGGAAAGAACAAGTGCAGAAAATGAGCGAGGGAGAAGGGAAGGAGAGAGAAAAAGAACAGCCGATCGTACTGCAGGGCAATATTGGGAAATGTATTTCAGTAAGCAAAAGACCCCCTTGAATATAAACAAACAGGACTTCCCTCAGGAAAAGACGAGGGATGATTTTTGAACTAAAACAGATAGCAGTGTTCTCTGCCCATGATCTTCTTCATCTCTCTCACAGCCACTGACATCGTGTTGCATTTGAGGGTCTGTCTGTTTTTCACTCGGTGGGAGATCAGAGCTGCTTTGACTTCCAACTCGGACAGATCTGAGACGTGTGAAAGATGAGAATCCAAAATGAATTCCTAAAACAACTTGATAATGAGGCCCGCTGCGGTCGGGGTTCAAATTTGGACTTGGTTGTTTCTTGGGTTCATATTGGTATTCTGGTCAGAGACTGAGGGAAAGCCTCAAGGAGACACTCGAGCCTTGCATGGAGGTACAGAGATTGGAGGGGTTTAAGACACTTCGGAAGACCCTAAACTCCTCTTGAAAGACTAATTTCTCTCTCATCCTGAAGGACCATCAGGAATACTTTCAATTTGCTTTGAACCTGTTTTTTGCTTACTGTACCTTGATTAGCAAAAAATCAACATAACCAGGAGAATGGGCGAAATAATTAACCACTTATTTCAATATTGGCATCAAAATCTCCATTGATAAATGAAATAATTTGAGTTTTACACAACTTAAAAGGCGAAACATTTAAAACTTGTGTCTTTTCACCTGATAAAGGGCTCATGGTAGTGTACTACATTTAATATTCATGAGGTGTGGAAGTATGGCTTTGGTCCTTCCTCCTTCTATTATTTCTGTGTTTCTATTTGTTAGATGTAAGAAATGTTATTAAAGAACATGTCTCCCATCTCTGTCTCCTCTTCTGTCTAATAATAAATCATCTATGTCCCTCCTCCAGTCAGAAAGACGTGTGTGGAGGTGGACTTCGTGTGTCGCAACGGCCAATGTGTCCCGAAGCGATGGCACTGTGACGGGGAGCCGGACTGCGAGGACGGGTCCGACGAGAGCGTAGAAATCTGCCGTGAGTACATCACTTAATCCGAACCAAATCTGACTTGAGGGCCTGCCTACAGTATATAAGATATTGCAGGGAGTTTTCATTGCTTTGATATTTTTAAGAATTTACTACATTTTCATAACTGCTTTCAAAGACACACTTTGTATTGAGTTTCTTTAGCAGACAATGTAAATTCACTTTGAGAGGTTATTTCAGGACATTTTGTTCTTTGTTTAAGTTATTACTCATGATTTATTATTACCTTCAAAGCATCTTTCAAATGCATCAAAATAAGAAATTAACCTCGGAAGATACAACCATCTCAGCTGAATGTGTACGAAGGTCTATGGTAAACATCCTAATTTGAGCATTGGGAACTCATTCTTGATAATCCTGATACAGTAATCTTTCAAAGGTCCATGGATTGCTCCTTAATACTTCTACGCTACTACACGTTCTATGACAATATTATAATTTGTATTCTTTCTTGGCTTTCTATACTCCATTGATCTGACATTGATTTAGCCAACAGCATATTTAGTAGTTGCAACTAGCTTCTCATAGTCTGGTTTGCCCTCATTAATGACAAACACTTATCTTAAAGAGAACGGTATGAAAGTTGAGATTCGGCATAGTTGACAAACCCGCTGCGAGTTTGTCTGAACATTTCCAACAGATTTCCTGCTGTTTTTAGCTCTCTCGTTTGCAGAAACTCAAAGAGGCACTTAAAAGCAGTGAAGGAGGCGGGGGGGTTTCCCCTCCTGTGAGCTGCCGTGTCAAATAAACAAGTATTAAATGGAACTGAGGAGAGCGGCTGAGCTTTAAATGGTATAGCCATGATGGGAGGTCTCCCCAAGGTGCTCGTTGGAATCAAAGCGATGAGTGATGACGCAAAGTTTATACACACGTCGTTTTTAATAAGCGCATCTCCAGCGCTGCCTTCACCGTGCTGTTACGAAGACAAATGGCTTCTCCTCAAGCGCAGAGATAAACGTCACAGGGAAGATGAAGGCACCTCATCACACACATGTTGGTTTCAGATTTACTGCGAACTGAAATCTTCCCGAATGCTTACTCATTTTTAGTAAGTCAACTATAAAGTGTTTCATCCATGGTACACCAAGTTAATGCTGAACATCAGGGCAATTCCCAAACTAAAGGTGATGATGACGGAAGAGAGGCTCGCTGCAGGGTTGAGACTTTTCAAAGCGTCTTAGCAGAAGAAAAGACAACAATCTGTCAGCAGCTCGTGTATTAAGTCCATATCAGAATCAAGTGTTTTTCTCAGGTGCTTTACCACAAAGATATAGATAAAAATCTAGCCTTAAGAGTTGACGTTAAAATGAAACAAACGAACGCTTGCTTTTATCCAAAACCATCAAAGGAAAGTCAGCTTTGCACTTACAGAAGGGTAAATGGAGGGATGCTTAAAGAGAACAGGAGTAATACTTTGAAATATCTTCAGAACAACCACTTTGTTTAACGAATGACAGCAGGCACATAGATGTACAAATATTATTAACAACCATGGACTATGTAAGAAAAGCAGGAATACATATCTATATGAAATGTATCCATCAAATCCTCTACAATACGACATGTAGAAACTGCTCTAATCTTGGCAAAGGCTGGCAGAGGGCCTTGGACTGATCAGAGTAAAGCAATACAGAAGGTTACACAGTGGATATATTTAGAGCTTAGCATGTCATTCTGGGGCCTAAGTTGAAAGCCTTGATGTATCGTCACATGATGCAACTGCCTATTAGAACACTGATAGTTTGACCTTTCACTTGTTAATGGAGTTACCTAATGCTGCACGGTAATAGAGATAACTTATTTCCTACATTCATGCTGTCAATGATATCCTAACATTAAAGGGCTTAGGTTGGTTTGGGAAGGCACACGCAGGAGTTCAGTCGTGTCAAATGTAGCTTTACTTTTTGGTTATAATGGCAAACAATACTTGAGCCACATGTAATATGAAGTATAACCTGAGACCCACTCACTGTCCAACTCAGTCTGTTTGAGGTGATATTTGCTGGGGAAGCAGAGGTGTGTGTGTGGGTTACACTCCATCCGTTTTCCCAGAGCAGCCCTCTGCTTTTTGCTGCAGTGTGTTTGTGTGTCGACACAGCAGGTGGAGTGCAGAAACCTGAAACAATGCACAAATAAATTCTCTACCCTCTGGCAGAAAACACTGCATCTTAGACTCGGGGCAAATCCCACTGCACTTGTATTGGGATCTGTGTGGCACTGTCTGCCAACACATGAGAGCGGTGCAGCTTGGGGAGTCTCTTACGCACAGCATTATTTAAAGCTGGTGGCGGTGTGTTTGCTGTTGCCAAGACCTTTTTATAAAGAGAAAACAAAGGAGGTACAGTATGAGGAGCTGCTGGATCTAATTTGAACATTATCGCCCAGATAATGGATGTAGCCGTGTTGTGTCCCGAATCTGCTAGTAGCTGTTATCCAAGCTTTCTGGGATTACGTAGGTTAGCAGAGAATTAACTTGTCACCATAACAAGCATGCGTTTATTCAGACGTCACAAAGTCAGATCACTTTCATTTGTTTTGGTCATTTTAAGTTCCAAACACTAAGATTATTATGTGTGACTTTGCGATCCTGCAGTGGTACTCTCTAAGGTTGCCTGGACAACAATGCACGCCTTTTTAGTTATCGCCTCTTCTGAGAATCCTTTCTTCAAATTCACAATTTTCCCTCTTTAAACATTTATTTTCACGCCTTTGTAATCCAAAGTTATACATCAGTGAGATTTCCTGCTAAGAAGCTCAGAGTGACGGAAAGGCCTGCTGTGCCATTTGATCTTCCTCTCGTTACACTTGTCAACTTCCTGACATTTGTCTCCTTTGTGTCGATAACGTGGTACAACCTGTGTGCATGTTTCCACTTGAACGTGTTGCATGGGCCTGTGTGTTTTTAAGTGGCGGTGTTAAGTTCCAGTCATAGCTACACTTGTGTACGTGCAGTTCAACCTGAGACTATTGCTGTTACATCACTGTACTGTTTGACCAGCTGTTGCACATGACTTGGCTTCTGGGAATGGAATCTAAAGTGTGTGTGTTCCTGGTAGTTTGTGTGAAGGACTCGGACTGCGGTTGTGTTTCCGTCAGTGTCAAGTTAGGGAAGTGAATTTCAAAAGAAAGAAAATATACATCAAGCAGGACATCAGTTCCTCAGTGGCTTTCTTGATAATAAACATTTACTAATATATCACTTTTCTCCAAACCTGCAACAAGTAACAGAAATGTCCTGCTGTTAAAACCATTTTGGACACGAAGCAGCAGTATGTAAATTCTACCTATCAAAAATAAATAAACTTATCAACAGTGTTGCCATCTTGTATCGCATTGCATATTTCCTTATGGTGCCCAAATATGTGATGTTGAAGTGGTTGAGCACTTTCAAATGCATCACTTCACAAACAGTAGAGTAGTTGCAGTACACGGTTTGGATACAGGCTAAGTCTGATCCACAGTAAGCATTGTATACAGTCATAAACTGACTTGAGAGAACACAGCACACATGGAGTATCAACACAACTACATCCTAGTCGTCAATAAGTCACCGCAGCCTTTCAATCCGCCGAGCAGCTCTTATCGCAGCGCTCTCCGATCTTCTGTGCCACGCTGCTTGTTATCTCCCTCCACAGTGGAAGATCGCAGGGATAAGAGGCACCTAACGTCTTGAAGCTGCATTTTTATGGACACCATCACTTTGGGATAAAAAGTGGTTCCTAGTGATGCAGGACGATCTAGAGTTTAACCTCCAGATGACATTAAAGTGCCCACCTTATCTGGATTTGTTTTTTAGAACAGAAAATAAACTAACCATCTAAAATGATAGGCCAGATTCAAACCTTAAAAAAAATAATATGCAGGAGAAAGTATTTACCATGTACTTAAGAGTAATGACATTACTGTCTAAATACAGTTTAGACCTCAGCTTTGTTTTCACCTCACGTCTCATATTGTCTTTTTTGACAGGTAGCTCGACTTCATTATTTCCAACACAAAAAGCCAGTCGTGCCATCTCCTTGTTCTGTCTATGGCAATAAGTAGAGCCACCGCAGCTGTGGGACTTTATGACTCCCATATGATATACAACTGCAGAAGTGTCACTCATTCTATCCCTTTGTATATATATATTATTCAAAAGTGAACAGGACATCTCTGATAAAGCTGCAGGCAGTTCACTTAGTCTAGGTTACAATCCGTTAGTTAGAATTTAGTTAAAAATAATTAAGTTGGTACTTTAAAATTGGCTTATAAAGTGGCTTCCTAGCAGCATTCTGACATCCTACACTAAACAATGTGGATGTGACCTTGCGGTTTCTAAAGCCAGGTGTTTATTGGAGATAAAAAATCATGCCATACAATGTTGACGTTGTGTTTCTCTCCCTTGCAGACATGCGAACGTGTCGTGTGAACGAGTTCAGCTGCGGAGCGGGCTCCACTCAGTGTATCCCCACCTTCTGGAAATGTGACGGAGAGAAGGACTGCGACAATGGAGAGGACGAAGTCAACTGTGGTGAGTGGACATGCATCCTCATATGGGAGGAATATTTGACTAAATGTCTACAAGTTGTCGTTCTAAAGGCGGTGACGGTACACGTCAAGGTAGAACACTTCCTGTAAGTTGAGATCTGAGAAATGACAAACATGCGTGTCTGTAGATCAGGAAGTGAGTAGTAAATATGAAATATCTTTTTAGCTGGAAGGAGATCTGAACCGGTTTTTCCTGTCGACGTGTTGGAGGCACAGCCAATATTCTGTAGACGCTAGACCCTTAACATCTTCTCAAAATGGTCCAACCTCATAATGATGAGCATTAAATGCCCATTTAGGTAAACACAGCAGCAAAGCTAATGACAAACGTTGTTTAAGAGTCTCCTACCTACAGTCTATATCCATCTGTGATGCCCTGTGATTCAAAAGGACAAGCGGTGGAGCTCTGCTCACATAACATCCTGCTGTGACTTGTTTAGTCCTCCATATCCTGTCATGCTTTTTGTTTGAATGGATGAGCCATTTTGGATAAAATACTTATTGTGACCGACAATGTGGTCATCGGCTTGTTTCTGACCTCGAGTTGGCAATAATTGCCTGAAGCTTCTTTTAAACAATTGACTTGCCTGTTATGGGATACAGGGAGTCGCAATACTGCTGCCCTCTAATGTATTTGTTCCTAGAAAGAGGATTTGATGCCTCATTTCAAATGTAGAAACAGAATTGTTGCAGTGAGCGTAATTCCCTGCACCTGATAAACTGAAAGTTCATCAGTCCTCAATGATTCAATCACATCATTGAGGACTCTTAAACTCCTATGGAGGTGTGGTGCCCGTCCGTCTGCCTCAAATTGAATACTGCAGACTCCTAAAACCTGGAGATGAGTTGGAATGTTACCGCTTCAGGTTCCCCTAAATGGTTCGGGGTTTTCTTTTACCCCGGTTTGAATAGATGCCTGAAATAAGATTCACGTTTTTGTTCCATGACTTTTTGCACTGCTCGCTTCTGCTTCAGTCTACAAGTATACATCATCCCCGCACTACCCGACAGACAACTTTATGCACAAACACAGAAGCCTGTTTCACAAGTGATGCAACACTACTTGAGTGTAACAGCTTGGTCTGTACTAGCACTGAAACATTACATGGACGTGTGTATGAATTACTCCTCATCCTCCAGCGGTTTGTCCTAAACGCTGCATCACAAACACACCACCAGCCTTTCACACAGAATGCCGCTCTGCCTGGACAAACTATAAACTAAAATAATTGGATCTGACAGAAAACACAAAAGCAGCCTGTAGCATGTTAGTCAATTGTATCCATCCATTTATTTTCTGCCGCTTATCTGAGGCTCTAGCAGCAGCAGCTAAGCAGGGCAATCTATGTCAATATAAAGTGACGAATAATCACTATTGAGTAATGATGATGAGTAGCATTGGATTTCTACTGCTGACGATGCAAGATGTTAATCACAACAAATATGACGCGTCCTCTATACTATAGCATGCCAATTCTGAGTGAGTACAAGGAGCGGTATGAGGACTGATGCCAGCGCTGTGCTAAGAATGTGTGCGTCTAGTGTGTACCGTCTCCTCTGGCTGAAGATGCTAATCACTCAAAGCTGCTTAGGAGGAGACGTGTGTTAATTGTCTTCCTTTTTTCACATTAAATCTCTGTAGTGGATGTTTTGTGTAGTGGGATGCAAGGTTTCAGTGACTTTATAACCTCACATGCTTCCTTAAGCTGCCACACATTACATCCTTCTGCCATGTTCTACTCCTAATGCTGGAAGGAGGAGGTTTTATTAGGGAACGCAGTGCAAACATGCTAGTTTTAATATGTCTGGTATGACAACAAGATTAAAGATGTTGTTTACCTAAAGTGTGCTTTCAGTGTGAAGTCTCCTCACTGTGAAGGTCTTTACTGCGTTTGCTGTCGTCTCCTTTTCTCTCCTTCTGATCAGTGGGCGGTGATTGTGTGTGTGGAGCGAGAGATGGCATTCAAACACTCTGCTCTCTGCTAACGCGTTGCATTTGCTACTACTTGAAAATACTGACATTCAAACGTTGGGTTAGGAAAAGACTGATGACTGCGATGCTGATTTATGCCGTATAAATGACTTCTGGGACTTGAGCTTGTTGTAAATAAATGTATTTTCTTTTAATCGACTGAGCTGTTAAGCCTCACACATTCGTTCCTTCTCTCCTCCAGGTAACATCACCTGCGCTCCAAACGAGTTCACGTGCTCCAGCAGTCGCTGCATCTCCCGTAACTTTGTGTGTAACGGCGAGGACGACTGTGGCGACGGCTCGGACGAGGTGGAGTGCGCGCCGTCCTCCTGCGGCCCCAGCGAGTTCCAGTGTGAAAACTCCTCGTGCATCCCGGCCAGCTGGGTGTGTGACGACGACGTGGACTGCCAGGTAAGAGGAACAAAATAAAATGCCACACGTTTAAGAAAGTTTAGAGGAAAAAGGAAGGTGCATGGATAGAGGAAAGCAGTTGGAGTCTCTTGTGTCCTCAGTTTACCAGCCAAACTAATTTAAGTGACGCATTGCCGCAGTATTTTTATGTGCATTTGGTAAAGCCTCTTGACTACTGTCCTCCCCTCGGAAAACCACTTCAATGTGATACATGATTCTATGTTCTGCATCTTTTTCTGACGCCATTTTTTTTTATCACAAAATACTTAATACAGTCACACACAAACACACCCTCTTATTTTCTCTGCAGATGTTGCCTCACTATAATGAACTGTCCGTTGTGAGATCCCTGGGGACACGTTATGCACATACACACCGGTTCTACAAGTTACACACAGTGACTTTGACACTCCCAACACAGCAGAGCCAGTTTTACCGAGTCTGCAGTTTGTCCATTTGCTGCTAATTGGCTGTGCGGTTATCACTGTGGCGGCCTGAGCAGGAGAATGGAAACGGTGTTGCATATACTCACACCCACAAATATTTAAAATACTTTCTTCAATTAGGTCATTGTTATTCACTGCTCTCTCACACCCAGCCCTTTCTGTGTCACAGTTAATAGTAAGAGTGCCAGACACACAAAAGCACACAATCTCGGTCTCGCACTCCATTCATCTGCTCCCACGGGAGTCAGTGACTTTCTGAGCTGATGTAAGTGAGAGAAAGTCTTCCCGCTGCTCCCCTTGATCCCATCCTGTCTGATTGCCCGGGTTTGATTCCTATTAGTGCTAATCGTCTGTGAGAGCAGAGTCCTTAAAGCTCTATCACTGCGGCCCTGCTCATCAGATCACCTGTCAATCAATGTTTCACACAATTGTCAACTAGTCAGCACTTCATTGTCATAGGTTAATTGTTTGTCTGGAGAATGAAAGACTCGTCACATCCCTGCAAGGAAGCAGTCGTTGTTACTGCAGTCTCAATTAATCCTGCTGGTTTGGGCCAATCAGATCTAGGCTCATTTCTTAACAGCCTCTCAAAGACCCTGCTATTAAATCAATCATTGGTGTTGGGTGAAGAAAAAATACAATATATGTCTTCTGCAATTAATTTCCTCGATTACTTTCTAGGAAAAATATTGATGAAAATGAATCTGTCGTGAATTCCCTAGTGGACTATTGTGTCTTTGCTTGGATTGCCCGATAATGACGTTGGTGGCTGATATCTGCAAATAACTTGAGTCAGGAGAGCCAGCCTGCTGCATTGAAACAAAAAGGGAAATGTGTGTTAAAAAGCTGTAGTAGGAATCCTCTCCTTATTCTTACTGGAGTCTATTTCCCCCAGATAACATAAGAGGAAAGCTGAGTTAAATATCGCTTAGTCATAACATTCAAGATTATGTAAATCTTCAGGTTGACAGATTAATGAATTGTTTGATGTTTTTTTTAAATATGATTATTTCCCTTTTACCAAGGCTCAGTGCAGTGACTCCAAAAGCTAACTGTCTGGCGAAGTAAAAATCATACGCGCAGAATTCAGATTGTTTTGGATAATCAAAGTAAACGCATACACATATATATATATATATATATATATATATATATAAAATTAATTCAGCCTTGATCTCGACCTGTATGTTTGACTGAACAGACATTTTGAGACAGAATACAGACGGCCTTACCACATTAAAACGTCACATGCTACAAAATTGCTCTTAGTTTTTCCAAATGCTTTTAAAAATTCATAAGTGGAATGGCAGGCTCCCTGCTGGGAAACTGCCAGCTAGCAAGTGTTGATGACAGTTAGTGAAAAGCACTTTTACACAATGAATGAGGGCTAAAACCATAGACTGAATTTATAAAGGCTAAAACACCGGCCAAAAGCAGTAACTCAAACCGAGAAAATGTCTGTCCTTTGCAGGATCAATCAGATGAGTCTCCCGCTCGCTGCGGCCGACACCCGACGCCGCCCGCCAAGTGTTCGTCCAGCGAGATGCAGTGCCGCTCAGGGGAGTGCATCCACAAGAAGTGGAGGTGTGATGGAGACCCCGACTGCAAAGACGGCAGCGACGAAGCCAACTGTCGTACGTACACACCAGCTGTCATCAACACATACATAAACATGTTAACATCATAAAATCATTTGTTTCCACAGCATGTGGGTAAGACTTCTTAAACTGTCAGATTTAGTTACTGACCTGCTTTTTCCAGCCTAGCTTTAAGATTGCCAAGGCAAATAAAAGAGTTTGGGATGTGTCACTGAAATCAAAGATATGCATCTTTATCAATTACTAGGAAGTTGACCCTATTGTATAATGTATTGTGAACCTGATGAAACATCTGTTTTTGGGATGGATGGAAGTTGTAAAATCTAGTACCCTGTGTGTTTTATCTCTGACTCAAAGTCAAAAACCCATACGAATTATATTTAAAATGACTGAAGAAAAGCACAAATCCTCCCATTTTAGAAGCCAGAGAATGTTGCCTTTTTTAAAATCATATTTATCTTAAATTGCTATACCAGTATTAAAAATGGTAGTTTAGAATCAGAATACCTTTGAGGAGAAATGTACGTTGTTACAGCAGAAAAAGAGCCAAAGACGGCTTAATGTTAGGTAGAAGCATGCATAAAAAAGTAATAAAGTTATAATGAAAAATAAAAACATACACATCCTGTAACAACATTTTATTGCTTGAGTTTCTCAATCAACACATTGAGGAATGTTTCAGCACTACTTTCATGCGTAACTCAAGTGTGTACGTGTGTGTCCTTGGCAGCTGTACGGACGTGTGGATCGGATCAGTTCAAATGTGACGATGGAAAGTGTGTCCTGGGCAGCAGGCAGTGCAACGGCCTCCGAGACTGCGCTGACGGTTCAGATGAGGTCAACTGCAAAAACAGTAAGTGCTCTGTGTGTGCGCAGCTTTACAAATAACCGTTCGAAGTGTCAGGGGAAGAAGAACTGTGCTTTCGGGTCAAGTCATGTTGGTAGAGAACGTCTGAGGAAAGGGTCGGTTTACCTTCACAATGTAGAAGAATTTCCTTTTTCTTTCATCTAGATCCTGTTAAAATTCCTCCTTTGACTTTCATGTGGGTCAGAAGAAGAGAGTGGGCACTGCTGTAGCTGCATGTATTTAGTGGTTTTCATCCACTTCACGTTGTGCTCAGTGTGTGTGTTCACTGTGTGAGATGTGTTTTGAAAGCTTTTTTATTACCAATGCTGTGTTGTAGAGTGTGTTGATGGAGAAGATAAATGAATCCTTCTGGTTATCAAGTTGACATGAGTTTTTGTTCTGTCCAGTAGCATACACCTTGGCCTTGTAAACACATTAGTTATGGAAGATTGTCACTAGATGCTGAAGGTGTTTCTCACCTTTTGAAAATGCAGCTATTCGAGGTTCCTATAGCTGTGCGGAGAAAAGGGCTTTAGGTGTTTAAAACCTTTTCCATAACCGAACATGCTGCGGATGCTAAACAAACCTGTTGAGGTTATACTTTGTTACAGAATCCTGTTTTCTCACGCCCTCGAGCCGGTCTATTGTCTGCAGTCTGGCTTTCTCAAGTACAAATGGAGTTTAAAAGTGTGTGGAGCTTTAAGGAGAATGTAAACGCTTAAAGAATTGGTGGACACTTTGGGAAATGTGGCTATTTGCAAGAAAGGAAATTGTGTTGCGTATAGAAAGAAAGTTGATGCCACACGTCTTGGTATCAAGTACTTCGATTGATCCACTGGGTGCTTAGCTTAGCTTAGCATACAGACTTGATGCAGGGCGAAACTGCTAGCCTTGATCTGTTTAAAACCAAAAGGTAGAGTCCTGATATGAAATGATGCATTTGCAGCTTTCTGGGTAATTGGAAGTTTGTAAGTATTAAAGTACGCTTGTAAAGTTCTTCGTATCCCTCCACAGTGACTCAGTGTAACGGACCAGAGAAGTTCAAGTGTCGCAGCGGGGACTGTATCGAGATGAGCAAAGTGTGCAACAAAGCCCGAGACTGTCCCGACTGGAGCGACGAACCCATCAAAGAATGCAGTGAGTAAAAAAGACTTGTATTGCACTGGAGTCTGTTAATATGAAAGATCTTTTAGGCTGAGCTGTGATCGACCCACAGTGTCTGTCTAGCGGAATCTGCAAATGTCCCTTGTTAAAAAGTCTCTGCGTGCTCCCCCTCCTGGCAGCTCTTAGTGTCAGCAACGTGTTACTGAACTACAAATACTCAAGCTTGGTTTCCCAGAATAAAAACAAACCAAAGCGCAGAAAGAAGATTTAACATTTAGGTATGTCTGGACAGGCCACTCGGTCACTGTTTACAAGACAAATTGCTTTTCAGGGAGTACATCTGATGACTTCCCCTCTGGGCAGGGAAGTGTCCATACTTTGAAAGATGGGAGTTGATTTTGGGCAAAAAAGCTAAAACTAGAGGACATTTCTCACTGTCCAAATGGATTTATCTGATGTGTTTCTGCACTTCAGCGCGAGAGAACGAAAAGTGCTTTTAAATTCTCTTTCATGGATCAAACAACTCGGCCGATCGGAATACTAAACGTCCGAGTTTTACCACAGCTCAGGAAAAAAGATTGTCATATCGTGTAAATGATAAATTGAATGAAACCAAATAAAAGCTCCCTCTCTTGCTTCCAGTCTAAACTCTGAATACCTTAAAAGAAGAATCTTGATGTAACATCAACTGTTAACTATTAGCTACAGTTTGTCTTAGTTCCATGATGACTGTCCCTGTATAGTTACAACAAAGCCCGTTTCCCTCATGTGCTTCAGACTTCAACGAGTGTCTCCTGAACAACGGCGGCTGCTCCCACATCTGCAAAGACATGGTGATCGGCTTCGAGTGCGACTGCACGCCTGGACTTCAGCTCATCGACCACAAGACCTGCGGAGGTAGGTCACCTGAACACTGGAGCTTTTTGACGAAATATTTTCACTGTCAAACCAAATGTATTTTGTACTAGGGATCTCAACGATTAACTGGTTGTGACAGAGAATATCTTTTAGCAGTTAACATGTCTTTTCCAAAAGAAAAGTTATTTAAATTTTGCAAAATAAGGATAATGCTTATATGTAATCGATAGTCCGCTACCCTTACGTTGTGAGGAAGCATACTGTCGGATGCATATGGAATGAATTTGAGTTGGATAGTGTGAGAAGATTGAATGGTTGCTTTATTGAGGCACGTTTACTTTCTTTAATTACGCTCTGTATTTGGTAGCTTTTATTTTACTTGTGAAGTGTAGGCTACCGTAGCAACAGATTCAACAGACTTAACCTCAGATGTTTAAAAAGTAGACAGGATTGTCAGCTTTAATCATCACGTTGCTCACAATAAATCCCAAATGACAAAGCTCTTGGCAGGTTAATGTCCTGGATGCTTTGTTTAGACTGAGGTGTGTTGCTATGTTTGGCTTTCTTAGAAACAACAAATCCAACAGGCTTGGTCACACATACTTAAAGTTGCAGGTATTTCACTTAAGGCTGGTACATGTTCATACTTTGCCCTTCTGTCCTTCAAAGGCTTTAGTGTGCACTGTGATTGGCTGTTGTAGTTTAGTATTAAATCTCTAAATCCTCTTGATATTCAGGCGTCTCTGTTCCAACACTTGTGTTATTGAGCCAGACTTGGCACGAGCACTCCTCTGGATAGTGGGAGGTGTTTAATCCCTTCTGGAGTGAAAACACTGGTTGCATAATTCTCTTAATTTGCTCCCAGGTACAAGATAACTACTCAATCATCATTAACATTTCATTCTGACGAGGGCAGTTGCTAAAACATCCATAGTGATTATATTCTGTATATCCCAAGCTCACATTAGTTTCCAATCTCATGCAATAGATATCATGGGACTGTTTCAGAAGGTAATTGTTTTCAGAGCTGTGTGCAAACGACTGATTATCCAAATGAAATCATTCAGCAGACGTGATTCAACAACTAGTTTCTTCCTCACCCCTCTTCTCTTCATCCCTCTCGCCGTGCAGACATCAACGAGTGTATGAACTCCGGCATCTGCAGTCAGATCTGCATCAACCTGAAGGGCGGCTACAAGTGTGAGTGCCACAACGGCTACCAGATGGATCCCACTACCGGAGTCTGCAAGGCTGTTGGTGAGTGAAAAGAAAACTAGGAAAGTGGATTCGAAATGTGTACAAAGATATAGTTTTGAGACATTTTTTCATTCATTCAGAAGCAATGATGTGAGAAATGTATGCTATAGTTGGTCCATTTATCAATGAACAGTGAATTTTATTTCAAACTAAAAGCAGTCAATCGAGCGCAGCTTTCCTGTCATCCTCAAGTTGTGGAAAATTACCCAAGATGTCCTGTTATAATAGAATGGGTAATTTATGGTGATGTATGGTCTGTCACTGCACTGTCGTAGAGATCAGAAGCTCCCGAAGTCTATTTCAGTCTGCAAGGTTCAGCTGGGTCAGAGTACAAGTTTAAATTATGTCGGGGGAATCTTTCAGCTTTAGAAACGGACTCTTCTTGAAATAAACATCGTAAATGTACGAGGCTGGTCAAATTCATATTTGAATGGAGGGGCCACTTCTCTTGGTTACCCCACTCTATTCACTTTGAGCACAGACTGTCCTTATTCACAACTCTTTAATCACATATCAACAAATGGCTTCTAGGTTTTAAAGAATGTATGATAAGTATATCTTGAAGGAGACCTGCAGAAGTCAAGTCACAGAAAGAGGCTGTAGAGTTGTCCTGCTGCTGGATACAGAGTCATCTCTAGTGTGATCACATGCTGCTGTATTGTTGATTGTGTCGCTGTTCGACAAAGACCATTACTGTTTGTTTCTGCATGATGTTTTGTTTTCCAAGTAAATTGCGTAACGTTTCTATGAGCCGTTATTCATAATACGATTCCTCTTCTATCACACATAATTATCTCTTCAAAAATGGTACCTAGTTGGACGTTTAACTGAGAAATGGTAGTTTCTGTTCAGGCTCATCGTTTGTAAAAGCCCACACACCTTAATAACATATTTTAAACATTTGAGAGATTCATTCATTATGTCATGTGATGGTCTCCAACATCAGCAAGTATAACGGAGCAACCAGATGTCCATTTTGAAGACTTAAATTGTCAGATTAAGCTTCTCCTCCCTGTCCTCAGGTAAGGAGCCCTGCCTGATCTTCACTAACCGCAGAGACATCCGCCGCCTCGGCCTGGAGAGGAAGGAGTACACTCAGATCGTGGAGCAGCAGAGGAACGCCGTGGCTCTGGATGCTGACTTTGGCCAGCAGCTGATCTTCTGGGCTGACCTGGGCCACAGGGCCATTTATAGGTAGATTACACACACACACACACACCCCCCCACCCCAGACAGCCGCACAACACCATGTGAAGAAAAACAACAACAATGCACAATAATCTATTTGAAATCAGATCTTCTGGAAATAATTACAAAAACTCACCTGTTCACCATGGCCTTTGACCCCTAACCCATCGCAGTCCCCCTGCTTCCACTCCTACTGCTATTTATTAAATGTTTTACTTTGTTTGTTGGTTCACCATGTAAAGCGGCCTTGGATCTATTATTATTTCAACAGATTAATCTTTTAAAGTGCATTTAAACTTAACACTTATTTTCTTTTTCAAATCAACATGTTTATGTATGTTAGCAGCCTGGTTTTAGGGATTGCCATGAAAAGTGGAACAGATATTCGTGGTGTCCAGGGGATGAACCCTCTTGGGTGTCTGTGTCTGTTTCTGTCCAGGAAATCAAAGTGGTCACTAATCCTGTGAAATATCTAAACATCTGTTCGATGGCTAGCCATGAAATGCAGAGCACTCAGACATGGCCCCCTCAGGATGAATAGCAATCAATTTGATGATTTTCAAACTTTTCATCCTGGCCCTTCAAAGCTAATGACATTCAGTCACAGCTGGACTGTCAAGTGCTAATTAGCAAATGTTGCTAATATGCTAAATTAAGACATGTTGGCATTTAGCTCAAGTTTAGCTTTAATTGCCACCGAATAATGCTAACGTAAGGCATCTGCATTTGCCTGACGGTTTATGGGTTTTTCTGTTATATTGTTATATTGCCAACTTGGATGTAGAGACTTGATTGAAGAGTTTTACCTTCATAACATTCATCTGCTACTTTGTAATTATTTATCTAATATATCATTCCAATAACTTGTTTATATAGACTCGTATTGCACTATTCCACTTTTTTAAAACAATTTTTCTTTTTTGTATTACTTTTAATATAATATACTTTAATATTGTCTGCTTATCTGTATTATTGTGTTGCATTGTTAGAGAAGCCGGTGACCTAAGATTTTCAACGACATAATTACTCTGTAGCTATGTTAGTTTGACAATAAAGAACCTTGAACCTATTGTGGCCATGTGACTATTCCTCGCAGCACTGTGCTGGACAAACGGGGGGACGTCAGCACTCACAACAAAGTGATCGACAGCGTCCAGACTCCTGTGGGCGTCGCTGTGGACTGGATCTATAAGAACTTGTACTGGACTGATCTCGGCACCAAAACCATTTCTGTTTCCAACTTCAACGGAACCAAGCAGAAGGTTCTGTTCAACAGAGGCCTCAAAGAACCAGCATCCATCGCCGTGGATCCACTGTCCGGGTGGGTGGGAAATCTTTATGTCACGGCAAAGATATTTTAATCTTCAAATGATAATGTACATTTACTTTTGTATTCATGTCTTGGTCCTGTAGGTTTCTGTACTGGTCTGACTGGGGCGAACCGGCCAAGATTGAGAAGTCTGGGATGAACGGAGCTGACAGGCAGGTTCTGGTGGGGACGGACATCCAGTGGCCGAATGGAATCACTCTGGGTAGGAACGCACACACACACACACACACACACACACACAGAGACACACACACACACACACACACAATTCAAATGTGCTTAAACACATAAGTGAGTAGAGTGTAGTGGAGTAGAAAGCCCTATATTGGAAATACTCGGATACTATCCATAGTACAAGTACCTCGAAATAGTACTGAGTAAATGTACTTCACCACTGCACACACACCCATGAATGTGTGTCTACATCATCCCTGCATATTTTCCTTCACTGTTTTGCATCAAACGAAAAAGAAAATCCACTGTTAAAAAGCTGCTCTGAAGCTTTAACACAAACTCGACTGCAACTGAAATGCCTTTGTGTTTTATCTAACACTCGGAGTAATTGCAGTGTGAATATTTGCAGTAATTACAATTCCACTTGCAGAACACTTTCTTGTCCCCTTATCTGACACTTCACAATCAATGTTAAAATGTCCTCATTTTGTTCAGTTCTTCCTGTCTTCGACTGCCATGTATTATTCCTGTTTTTAAAACTTTCCTCTGAAGATGAAGCCTTTTCTAGTTTGAATGTGCATGCTAAGGTAGTACTTCCCTCCCATCCTGAGATAAATGTACTTATTAAAAGGAATAAACAATGCGGCCTTGTCAGGTAATCCAACTCCCTCCTCGTTGATTTGATAATTATGTTATCTAATAACACCTGAGCAGATCGTTTAATCACAGGCTCTCCTTTTGTGCCCGTCTCTTCCTGTACTTCCATCTTTTACACTGTGGAACAAAGCTATTGATTTGTCCCTGTTAAGGAGAGAAATCTAAATCAATACATTTCTTATCTTCTTTTCCCCTTATCTGACCAACTTGCCTCGTCTTTCTCTACTCGTCTTTCTCCTTGTTCTTTCATCCCTCTTTTCTTGATTTCATTTCCACTCATCACGCTTTTATTCCATGCTCATCTCTCTCTTTTATCACTCCTTTCTTTCCTCGTGTCATTATTCAATCCCTTCTTTCTTGCTCTGCCGTAATATACTCCCATTTATTATCCATTCTTGTTATTTCTCCCTCTACTATTTCTCTCCTCTTCCCCCCCCCCCTCTCTTGCGCTTCATCTTCCTCTCAGATCTGATCAAAGGCAGGCTGTACTGGGTCGACTCGAAGCTGCACATGCTCTGTAGCGTGGATCTGAACGGAGACAACAGGAAGAAAGTGCTCCAGTCTTCAGAGTACCTGGCTCATCCCTTCGCGCTCACTGTTTTTGAGGTAATGCTGTTGTAATGTCTGCAACACACTCTTCATCCACTCTGACAATAGCAGGGACACACTAAGCTGAATATATTACTGATTGGATCAAGTTGGACAGAGTCTCTTTCAGTCTTGGTCAGTTTGGGTTGACAGTCTGGTCCTTTTAACGACTCAAATCAGCAAAGTCATCGTAGAAATGACATCAAATCGGAGGTACAGTGTCCCACGATTGAATAAAGTTAGACTGAAGCACTCTTTGGCCAATCCTTAAATTCAATGCAGAGCTAAATCCAAGGTCAAATGTACGCTAGAGGGTCTTGAACGGTGTCTTCAGTGATTGTAAAGTTATGTTAAATGCCTGTATTGTGTCTTTAATGTGTCCTCGTGTGCCAATGGAGCTGCTGTGACTCAAGACACAATTCAGACTTGATATGAAGATAAAGTAGTTTTGTAAATAAAGTTGCTCATTGCTGTGACCGATCAAGAGAAGATGTCCATGTAGTGAAAGTGTACGGTGTTTAATGAAGATAAAGCAGGACTGTACGATCCATTAAATACCATTAAACTACAACCAGGTGACAATTACCATTAACTACAAATGTTTAGTGAAAATGAATGATAATGATTCACTCGGACTAAATAAGCGTTTTGGCTCCGACAATGTATTTTAAACAAAGCTGGTAAACGGTAGCCCTGATCAGACACATCCTATTGCGTGTGTAGTATGAGCTTTTCTGCAGATTTACAGCTCACTTAAACTTCACATCACCCAAGCTGACAATTCTTCTCCCTCTCTCTCATCCAAATAGATTTGTATCCCTACATGTCACTTGTCCTGCAAATATTTCAGTATAATTAAGAAAGCAAAGCTATTTTGATAAATCTTCTTTTCTGTGAGAGTTCAGTTATACATAAGCGCTCTTGGTAGTTTCCTAGCAAAGACTCACGTAATTAGTCTTTATCGTTCATTGTCCAATATGTGCCCCTTTTGTGCCGGTCAAGACTAACCGTGCACATTCATGGAAAAAGTGTGTGTGCATTTCAATGATCTTAATGTGATAGCTATGGGAAATTATTCTTCGCATCCCTTCACCCTTTGATTATAACATTAAGGAAGTTGTGATTCAGAGTAAAGGCTCAAATTCGGAATAGCCTGGAGTTTGCCTTTTTTTAGTGAGCACAAATAAAGCATGCTCATCTGAAATCAGCGCTGTGAGGGACTGAGAAAACGAGCTACTTTTCAATCTGAAACTAAAGTGTGCTAACGGTAGATACAATGATATTTGTTATATGCATCAGGACTGCCTTCCCTCTGTAACCTTCGTGAATCACGGACATGTGGCGCTCCGTCTGTCTCGCTCACCTACACCCACTCGTACAATGCTAACTCGCTTCTCACATTTATTCACATGCAGGCACATTTGCTCATCTCTGAACGCTCTGTAGTTCACCAGGTTAACTGAACCATGCACTAACACATAGCTACATTACTGTGTAAACAAAACCACATTAGCTTTGTCCTTTTACAGCTAAAATAAATGTGATCCAACTTATAATCAATCCATGAAGGGCTTTATATTCAGTGCTCATCACATGCTCTATTGGGAAATGTGTTCTGCTGCACAGGAAGTTCTGTTTTGTGTGTAACATGTGAAGAACAGGATTAACATATCACCTTGAGCAGCGAAATCCTTCAAGGCTGACGAGACCAGAGTGCAGTGCATCTAAATCAGCAGACCGTCAAATTGATTGACGGGTGGTTCTTGTGTGAACGCCACACAGATGGCATTGGGACACAGATGGTTGAATATGTAATGACAAATCCCTCCTTCCCCATTTTGCGCAGTATTTAAGTTCTAAAACTCACTAACACTCATTTGTGGGCGGAATAATCTAGTGCAATTTTTACCAGAACATCATCAAATATCACATACACTTTTTCTGTATCTGTAAAGAATGAATTATTTGTATTGTATCTAAATAATATAGATATTAATACTATAGTTTACTAAAAAATGTTATCCTGTTTCTGATTAGCTGGCAGTTGTCTTTGAAAACGTTGTAGGTTTTAGCTATTAATATGACAATAAGCCGTTTTCCTGTCCTCTCTCCAGGATCGAGTGTTCTGGACGGACGGTGAGAATGAAGCCATCTACTGCGCAAACAAGTTCACTGGCGCTGACGTGGTGACGCTCGCCAGCAACCTGAACGACCCGCAGGACATCATCGTGTACCACGAGCTGATCCAGCTGTCGGGTAAGAATCTGCTGAGAGGGAAAAGAGAGCTGCAGGAATGACTCTTTAAACCTCAGCACTTGTCTGGAAGTCAATGGGTTTCTTGGATGGAAACCTGAAATAAGATCTATGGTTTACACAAGAGGTTTTCACATTTAAAAACCTAACTTCTGAATGCCTAAAGCTTCTATGTAGTTGTGAACAAATATACAAACGTGGCTGAAAAGGTTGCTAAAGACGTTATCATGTGGCTTGAGGATCTTGTGCTTGATGACTGGGTTTTATTGTCCTAATTGGACTCGAACTGTAGACTGAGACACTGTACACAAAGTACTGGAACATCTCCCTGTGGCTTGTGCTGAATGATTGCAGTCTTATTTGCAGATCTTGTTCCTCCATGGCCATCATGGTAACAAGTGTTGCCTTTTACTTCAGGTACTAACTGGTGTGTGGAGAAAGGTGAGAACGGGGGCTGCAGCTACATGTGTCTTCCCGCACCGCAGATCAACAAACACTCTGCCAAATACACGTGTGTGTGCCCCGACGGACAGGAGCTGGCCGCTGACGGTCTACGCTGCAGGCCCGGTGAGTCGCGGTGCCAACACTTCCTTTACTTATTCATGCATGTCATGTTTACGCCCAAACACAAGCACAGATTTGAATCACGCAAGCTGCAATTTCAATAAATGTATTCTCATTATTTTTGATATAATCAAAAATATGCTTTTTCAATAAATCATAAAGTAATACAAAGGAGGGACATCTGAATTAGCATGTGAGGTCACCGCAGGACTCTCAAATGTATCTGCAATTTGCGAGCAACAATTATTTTTGAAACTGTATAATGACGTTGACCTTGCAAATTGCCTTTGTGAAATAGACCCCCAGGGCTTTTAAAGACAAAACGATTTCTGTTCTAACATCTATGGAAACTGCAATATTGAAATATGTAATTGAGAGTGTACCAATTGAATCAATATCATAATCGGTATAAAGATCTGATCCATGAAACCAAACACTTTTAACTCAAAGTTGCATCGCCAATGAGATGACTGAATACCAGTGTGATTCAATAAAGGGGGCAGAAACTAAATTATTCAAAATCATGAAACCCTGCAAGTGTCTACGAGAGAGGGAATACATTTATCAAATCTACATCTGAGATATTGCGATCACAAGATAGGAAACTTTGTGACAATTGTAGTTCTAACTTAATCCAAACAATCTTGTGTGCTATTTTAGTTTGATTATGAATAATCCATTGAGAAATAAGATAAAATTGACAATATTTCAAGAAAATGAAAAATTTCTTGACTTTTAAACGTTAAGAAACCCTGAGAATGACAGATTTTTAAAATGCACAGCGGTCGGTGGGGATGACCTCATGGGAAACCGTGGGGGGTGTTGTGTCTTGGGAGAGACAAGCTAGGACGGTTTAACATGCCAACAAACCGTAAAGCTGATGTGCATTTCAATGACACACAAAGGCCGTCCTCTGTGCTTCACCTCCCTTTGTTTACTCAAAGTAAAGGCTTTCACTACGGTCCCCCAAAACTCAGTTCATTGTAAGAAATGTAATTTCTTCTAATTCTTTGGGGTTGGTGCAAAACATAAAGAATCATTCTCCCCCTCTCTTTTTCCTCTGCTTCTCCGCTGATGGAGCATGTTCACGGAGTGTCAATGTGTTCCCTGTGAGTCTTCATCTGTATCCATGCCAGCCTCAGGCCCAGCTGTGTGTGTTAGTCGTGACAGCTGAACAGTTGCTGAGTCAGTTGCTGTTATTATCCAGTTTTGGTGTCTCTACGGCAAACTTTATCACCGGCGCCTTGTCTCCTCCATCTTCTGTTGAAAGTGTCTCTGTGGTCTCAGTCTGACAGATAAAGTGTGTGTGTTCTGCTCTGTTCATTCCTGCTGCTTGGTTCAGTGCCAGTGTGAGCTGCCTTCAAATCTGCGGACTCATGAGTGGGAAATGGCTATTGGAATTGAAGATAAGAAGTACTTACTAGATCCCAATTTGGGAAATGTTTGCATTGCAGCATAAAGGCATTGTACATTAGAGGAATTAAAAGACTCGAAATAAACAATCCAAAATGTAAACCTCTCAAATAGAAATAAAATGGCATTAAAACCCCTTTATATATACAGTCTATGATTAAAACACGTTGAAAATATACATGTTGAAATAGGGCTGCTCGATTATGACAAATCATAATCTTGATTATTTGGGTCAATAATTGATATCACGATTATTAAAAACGATTATCCATTTACTTTGAAAACATAAATGTATTGAAAAATAATGAACAGTATGTTTTGAACAGTTGATTACCCTCAACTGTTAAAAACTGTTAGTATAATTCAACTGAAAAACCAATAAAATAAATAATTAAAAGAAGAGAAAAAAATAATGGTATTTTGATTATGTTTTCAGAATCGTTGCAAGCCAAAATCGTAATTGCGATTTAAAATATGATTGAGCAGCCCTATATTGAAATACAAATGAATCTGCTGACATGCCGAGTTCACTTTTATGTGATGGCTCTCAAGATTTGTTGCAGTGATTTGCTTTCTGTAGCTAGTCTGGCTCACAGTTAATAAATGCTGTTCATCCCAAAATTAGGGCTTTAACCATTTATTTTAAACCCTTAGTTTAAACATTTTCAATTTTTGTGGTCGTGTCATTGCGGGAATTCATGGCTTTAAGAGCAAATGAATGAGCACCTAATACTAAACTTGCTTTCTGTATATAATTAAAAACTTGTTAAATAATATTACTTCCCATTTGAGATGAAGTATCATCATGTTCTTAAAAGTACCAGTTAGCCCTTCCCATCATCCGTCTCTTATTCTTTGCAGTGGAAAAGGTTGCTGGGAAACTCTTAGCCCTCTCCGATCTACTCTGCTCCAGTTGTTTTTGTCTTCACCGCCAGCTCCTTGCTGCGCTGCCACAGATTAGCCTTTTCAAATGTATAGGAACCTGACGGCTGAATTCAGCGCACATACTCTCCTAATTGGACTCAAACTGTAGACACTGTACACAAAGTACTGGAACATCTCCCTGGTAACTCTCCGCACCAGCGTCTGCCTAGTTAGCCTGTTCTCTTCTCTTGTGTACTCTCCCATTCTCAGTGAGAACCGAGTCCGTTCCCAGAGTTTCTTGACAGTTTGTGCAGGCTGTCCTTCTTTCTATATGGCCCATTTTTATATCTACGTCAAAGATAATTGTCTGTTCCATGTTGAACAATGGTGAAAAGTTTCGTTTTTATTTTATGTGTCCCTCAATTCCCCCTTATCTTTGTAAGGAAGCTGCAGGAGCAATATTCTACCGGAGAAAATGAAACGCACACCTTGTTTTAATGTGAATGTTAAGTAGAGCTGAAGAGTTAACCGATGAAATAGTTTGACCTGAAATAAAGTATATATAAATATATTCTCATGAGACTTTTTGGGGTTTTCATAAACATCCTCCTGTATAGTTATTATGTTAAGCTTCAGGAGGGTTTTGACTTGTGCTGTTTGCACCTTGTTGTCAAACGTGTTATATCTACATTATCAAACGTACTTCTTGAAATCATTAGACTCCCTGTGCCAGTCTACTGTAGGTGACTGAGGTTAAGAAATGGAGCCATAATGTTGTAGGAAGAGATCTGCACCGATAAAAACCTGCCGGCTTTGCAGCAGACTGTACAGCCTGCCTGCTCTACAGAAAGGTTACATGGTGAGCGTCCCTGCAGCCTCACTCCTCAGGCTGTGGAGGAGCTGCCGAGTCCTGACGCTTTACAGCCACTGTGAGGACGGACTGAACCACCCAGACTGCTTCTTCCTCTCTGCATCATTTCATGCAATTATGGGTGTTTTTGTTTCTGCAGAGTGTCTGCAAGTGCATGCATGCAGTTCCAGGGAGAGTTTCTGAGCCTGGATATCCATGCAAACTTGATTCTTTACAAGTGTGTGCTTGTGTTGTCTGAGTGTCTTTTTGTGAGTGTTTCAACAACTGTTTACTCCCATGTCTGTCACTGGTGCCGTTTCAAAGTGAGAATAGTGTGGGAGGGGTTACTGTCACACTGAATGCTCCTCCACCTTCCTCCTAGTTGGGCTGCAGCCAGACCTCCAGCTAACATATTTATCCCCTTCTGCAGCCGCCGCAGCTGAAACAAACGGGACTGTAGAGCATTGT
Organism: Harpagifer antarcticus; assembly: GCA_902827135.1. Taxonomy (NCBI): domain Eukaryota; kingdom Metazoa; phylum Chordata; class Actinopteri; order Perciformes; family Harpagiferidae; genus Harpagifer; species Harpagifer antarcticus. The sequence goes on from CADEHL010000394.1 coordinate 603,699, forward strand.
GCAGTTGCAGCTTTGACCGGCTCTAATCTTGTTAGTGAAAGAAAGTAGCAAGCAATGCTCTTCACTGTAGGTCGAACCCGAAACTACCAGAGATTTTTATAACCGGCTTTAGATGCAACTGGGGAGTGTTTCTCTTCAGGCTGAAGATGTTGTTGTGGCTCTAAGACTTCACTTAGTTCCACAGTTTGTTTCTTTAAACAAACATTAGAGATGCATCATAAACACTTTTACAGTTGTCGAAGGTGTTACAGTTGTAGGTGATCAAGCTCAATTCCGAATCAGACATGCCAATCACGATCAAAGCCTTTCTTATCCCTTCTATTTAGTACCCAGTACCCTGAGAGTGATACTGGTAATAATAGAGTTCTTCATTGGATCGTTTTGTACCTTATTCCTTTCCCCCGTAGTAGAAGCATAAGGTTGCATTCAGCCGTATTAACCTTATCAGATGCCACAGGGTACAAAGCTGTATTTTCAAGAATGTTGGCGGCATCAACTCGCTGACCTGCCAACTCCTAAAATACAACACCCACAACTTCAGCCAATCACAGACTGTTAGGCTTGAAGCTGATGCAGTTAGTGGACCCATCACAGGGCGCAATAAATCTGTTGCCCTGATTGGATGCTAGCAAAACATACACATTTTCTAGATGTAGCTACATCAATGGCCTCAAGTATTGATACTGAACTGTCTGGTTATGTTGCCTTGTTGGTGATGTAGGTATATATAATGTAGGTATATATAATGTAGGTATATATAATGTAGGTATATTGGTTCTGCTGAATCGATTTTTGATGCTTTTGTCTTTTAAACTGCAATGCTTAATTTGTGGAAACTAAATAATTGCTAATTTGATCGCTTGATAAATAACTAATTGAATGACTGAAATGATTTACACTGTGCTGTTCTGATCAGTTGTCTCAGCACTATTATAATGTCCTGTAGATAACGGCTTCTACTTTGAGTTAGACTGCACCTACCATTATATTGTTTGGCAGTATGATTTGCATTCATTTGCGACTCCCACGCAGCAGCCCCCAGAGGCCTGTGGTTTCACAGTAAACAAAGCACCACTCCGCTGCCTCTGCATCCATCGACCTGCACATGTTTTATTGCTGCAGCAGCCGTCTGTTCCTGCTGCACAGAAGCTGATGGAGACATTGATCGATAGTTAACGGTTGTTTTAGACCTCTGTCTTCTGAATGTCGCCCTCTCACTCTTTCAGCCTTTGTGTCTGGCTTTAACTGTTGTATCAAACCGGAAAACCACATGCGTTGTCTCCATGTAAATATGCTGCCGTTTGTGTATAATGTCGACAGTGTTATGGAAGTTTGTCTCTTTGATAAGCGTCTGCGGCTTTCTCAGTGAACAAGAAACAGATCCCGCTTTCATCTGTCGAGCGTTTATTTACTAGTTTAGTCCCCTGAGATCTGGTCTATTTTCAAAGAAGCCTACTGTGAGTGTGTGCAGTTTAAAACTAGGACAACTTCTGCAGCCTGATCTGTTTTCATGTCGTAAGAATGACTCTTGGCTCTCTGTGACAGACCATTCTGCCAAAGGTCACTCAAAGGATGATGGGAAAGCTCTAATACAACCACCCTCAGGTAAAACCACGCGCTGTTGCCTGCTCTGCTGACTCTCTTTAAAGCATGCTGGGCTTTTTACTAAGCGAATGAACAGGTTTTCTCCTTCCTAACTGTGGATTCTCCACCTTAATTAAGCTGTACATCTGTCTTTATGTGTCTGCAGCTTTATGTAGTTTACCCTCCAATCAGGCTTTCCTGTAACAAAATGAAATGGTAAAATCTTTTGTGTCCAAGTTGCCGTATGCTGATTTTTTTCTTTTAGTTGTTTGTCCTTTAGCTGGTAGCGTTTCTCTAATAATAGCTTCTGTTTGTGCTTAAGTGTTGTTTCATAACGCACTTTCAGATGTGTTTTAGGGCTTAGTGCAGTAAAGATAAACCGATTAAAGTCTGTTTAAACTTAATTTGTAACGCATGGTCAAGTAGCCTGAGGTATTCAAGGGGGCTTTCTATCCCAGCTGTCCACTGGTCTATTACTCGGGCCTGAAAGCTGTGGATTTAAGACTAAACTTCAGTTTGGTACATATGTATATGAAGTTAAGCTAATTCATTGTTTCTTTAACACTTAACTTACCCTACAACCTGATGCTGTAACTAAATGCTTGCTCAGGCTACATGTGTCCCCTTTTGTGTTGGTTTATGAGATCGTCTCACTCTCACTTCACAATGTGTATGCTTTGTACACGTTATTATTATCTCAACGCAAATTGTCAGGCTTTGTGCTGTGATCAGAGTATAGCTCTGTTTTCCATATTGTGAGTCCAGTACTCTTCAGGCAGCTGTTGTGAGAAGGACAGTCTAATCAAGGAGGCTTCAACCATTCCTCATTAATGATTGACTTTTGTGCCTAACACCTCTATGTGCTTTGTCTGTCTGGAGTTCATACGTCTGGCTCGACCTAAACTGATTGAGCTAAAGTGTTTGGTAAAAACACTTTGCACTCACCTGCATGAAGTGTTTGCTCACTAACGTTGTCCTAATCCTCTTTGTCCAAATGCAGTCGGTGATTGAATTAGAAACAGGAAGCCTAATGAGCGACACAACGTTTTCTGATGAGTGTTTGTTTCTGATTATAGCTTGTTCTCATGACTAATGTAGTTGGTCCCTCCATTTGAAAAGCTATCCATGTTTCCTTGCTGCTCAGGATTTAGTTCAGATCCACCGACACATTGTGTGGAGGTTTTAATCTGCTCTGATACTTTATTGCTGTAGGAGGTAATCTAGATATATATCGTTTACCATCAAACATTTCACTATCAGTTTGAAGCACAGCCCGAGAGCAGCACCTGGTGGCTGAGAAGAGGAAGTGTCTCGCCATTCATGATAACTGCAAGCTTTTACACTTGCATAGTTAACTTTAAATGTTCTTCATCCATGGAAACTAGAGGAAAAAATCGGCTCTGGGTCTTTCGGCTGTGACTCATGTTGATGACATCATAAGGCTAATTGGCAGCAGACTGACTAGCAGGAAGAACACGATTTAACAAACCTTGCTTTTTGTCTCTTTGTCCTGAACTCTTTCAGCCGAGCTGTTTGCCAGTCATGTCACTCACTGACACCGAAACACTCCGGCCTGCTGAGGCTGCAGGATGTTTGCCCCGGGGGGGGGGGGGAGAAACTTAATTTACTCACTGATGTAACAAGTTTAAGATTTGTAGTAACGTTTTGGCCACGCTGTCAATATCTTTGAAGGTTGTGAAAATGACAGCTCCGTTTTACAGCAGCTGACATTATCTCAAAATCAAACGGTTCCCGGTCTGTATCCAGACTTTTATCCATCATGTTTTAATGAAAGAATTTAAACATAATCTGGACTTTCAATGGCTTCGATCATTGTGGTGCCGTTTCCCCAGAGATATCACTCCTATTTTAGATCACTACTTTGCTAGTGGTGAACAAACAAGCCATCTTCTTGAACCTCAAAGACAAACTCCCCTCTCTCCAGACCCCTCACACCTGTCCCAGTTGAATGTCAGACGAACATAATGTATTGCACAATTTAAAATACACAAGTGTAAGAGATATCGCACAGAGCAGGAAGAGGTGGAAACCTATTGGTGTGTTGGATTTGAAGTGTTTACCTGTCCCTGTTTCCCAGAAGCCAACGTGAGCACGTCGATCCAGGTGAACGCCACAGCAAGAGGGTCAGCTGCTGCCTGGGCCATACTGCCAGTCTGTGAGTACACACACACACACACACACACACACACACACACACACGTAGGGAGTCTGATTAATCGATTGAACCTTGCTTAATTAGTAATACATGTCTAAAGTTAATCATACTTTATGCATGTGATCAGTAGACTTAAATTGGCTTGAAATGTGTCCTTTTTTAAAATAGGGTTGAGTGGGAATTGCTTTAAAAGAAATGTTACTCGTAAATAACTTCAGGTTTGTAGGCTGTGTATGACGATTCAAGAACTCTGGAACAATCACGGCTACCACATAAATGTTGTAAGAACAGTAACGTCAAAGTTTGATGTGAAGCTAGGGTTACGTAACTGAATCCACTTTTTAGTCCCCCAAAGATATTCATGCGTTGCATACAAACACCCAGATACCCCTAATGAATGTGTGTCTGACGGCTGACCTGTGTCCTGCTCAGTGCTGCTGGCGATGGCAGCGGCCGGTGGATACCTGATGTGGAGAAACTGGCAGCTGAGGAACCAGAAGAGCATGAACTTTGACAACCCCGTCTATCTCAAGACCACAGAAGAAGACCTCAACATCGACATCACCCGGCACGGCGCCAACGTGGGTCACATCTACCCTGCGGTAAGTAAACAACCGCTGAGCCTAGGGCATCATGGGTAAAATGGGTCAAGGCTCTATGTACTAATCCCAAAACACACTAATCAATTCATTATTGATAGAGAATAGGTGACCTGGAATCCACTCTATGCTTCACACACAGCAACCCTATAATCACCAAAAGCTCCTTGTTTTGCTCAAAAATAATTAAATACCAAATCATCTGTTGTAAGGTTTCATTGGCGGTTTAATTTCATCCTGACACAGGATGGAGACTTGATGTCAATGACCTTCACCTGCATCATGACCTTGTGGCCTTTACTAATCCTTAGTCTTATTATTGCACATCTCTTGGGACACAGATTAAAGAGATTAGCCTTAACCGGGCCAGAGGGCACAATATGGACACACACACACACACACACCTCTCTCTGCTATTCTCCTCACCGTTGCAGCAGGCAGAAAGCAACTGAATAAAAATGTTGTTATATTTCCTGTGCTTTGCAAGTTAAACAAACAAGATATGTGTGAACTTTAGAGACGTTGTTCTCTGTACAGAACCAGCATAGATGTTTCTCCCTGCCTCCAGTATTGAAACGATGGTTTTACATTTCTTGAATCGGGGTCATACGAGGTTCTTATCCAAAGTCAGTGTATAACGTTACAGTAGCGGTCGGCGCGCTCTGAGTTTAGAAAAACAGACCGGAGTACAACAGAAAGCTGAGTAATGCTACAGTGGAACGAGGTAACGGTACATCTTACTTTAGCCACCTAAAAACATCAGTTAAAGTTTACCCTGTGTCATGGATATGTTATTTGAGGAACCTAAGCAGTCATCAATGCGCTCTTTAAAGCAACCGGACTACTTCTGACAAAAAGGACTGTACATGTTCTAAGAGGTGAAATGTCTGGTTGGCTTAAAGAGCGCATTGAGACCGGTTCCAGTTACCGCCCAAAAAGACTACTGAACATCAAGGTGACGCAAATAACATATTCTACATGTAGTTCACTCGATGATGCAGCTACTCCAATATTTAGACATCTTCTGTGTGTAGACTATGGAGAAGTACCTCGCACGACAAAAGAAATCTCTATGAAAACATTTGAATAAGCCGATTGTCTCTCTGTCCTCCCCTTCCCTCTTCTGTCTCCAGATTTCCATAGTGAGCACAGAGGACGATTTATCATGATCGTCCTCCTTTTCTTTCTTTCCTGCGGCCCGTAGTGTTGCACGACGCAACCTCGTTACCATGCCTACGGTTCCGTCGCAGCAGCCCTTACTGTACGACCACATGCCTTCTGAAGTGCATTATCTTTGGAGAGGATGACTTGAGGAATTGTTATTATTATGTGAATACTACAATGAATTACGTGTCCATAACTGTTTTTCACTCGTCCACGTGATAAGGATTATTTTCCCCTTTTTCGGGGTCACTGCTTCCTGGCTTTTGCCCCCGCCTTTTTTGAAGGAGAGAAATGACTGGACTTCCTGAGTTCCAACTGACAGGAGGACGCAGGATTTCTCTCTGCTAACAGATCTACTGCTGGACAGGATTTCAAACTGGATCTGAGCTGTCAGTATTAAATGGCGTATTCGAGACACTTTCCATCATATTCTAAGTTGAGCGGGGTGCAAAAGAATCATGGGTGACATCCTCCTCTTATCCATCAGATGGGTTAATATTTATTTTCCAAGATCATTTGTGTTTCTTTCCAACTCTTCCTCCTGGAGTGCATTCAGACGAGCTTTTCTTTCTACCAATGTTTATTATAAGTATTATTATATAGGCTTTGTAAGATCACCACAATTACAGCATTTGTATATATTTACCCATTATCCCTCAAAGACATTACCGTCAATCAGGACTCTCTTCGATGCACTTTGATCAAATGTTCCTCGTGTAAATAAGATTGTATACATTTGACTTGAAATTAATTTTTTGCTATGGTTGGGCATTGTGCAAGGGTTAGAGTTCAAATGTATTTAACAAAGAAAGAAAAAGTAACTACTGAATTTGGTAAAACTATTTTGTATGTTTGTGTGCTGTTGCTGTGAACTTTTTCTAGCCTTGTACAGTGAGGGGGGGACATTATTAGAGGGTACACGCTCTGTAACTGTGAAGAAACTGAGAATCACTTGAGAATTAAAACCTAATCCACAACGTTGTTCAAACATGGTGTCTTGGCTTTTCTCCATTTGTATGTTTGCGAGGAACTGGAGGGGTCAACACTTCCACAGGTTTTACTGTCCAGCGATGCTAAGAATATACTCATATCTGGGATAAGACTTTGTGTTTCTAACTTCAACATGACAATGCCTCAAATATGAGTTCTTCAAAGTGGCGCAGGAATGAGTCCCTAAAACCCAGAAAGGAGTTCGAAACAAAACATTTAAGTATCATAAAACAAAACTTAATTTCTGCCATATACCGAATCCCATTGGTTTTGGACAAGGGAGCAATAAGATGTTTAACATGGAGCGTCTTTTTAATAATTGAGCTGACGTCTCTGTGCAAGAGACGCATCTTTAGGAGCAATGCTAACTTAACTGCTCCGAACACTAGGACGGGTCAAATGCAGAGAAACCATTTCATTACACAGTACCTGTACTGTGGAATGAAGGCAGGATGATTCATCTGGGACAATCGCAAGGAGTTAAGTTAAAGGTGCAAAATCCACTTCTTCATGTCTCTTCTACATCAACATATATCCCCTCTTCTTCATGTCTCTTCTACAACATGTGTCCCTTCTTCATGTCTCCCCTACAACATGTGTCCCCTCTTCTTCATGTCTCCCCTCTTCATGTCTCTTCTACATCAACATGTCTCCCCTCTTCTTCATGTCTCTTCTACATCATGTGTCCCCTCTTCTTCATGTCTCTTCTACATCAACATGTGTCCCCTCTTCTTCATGTCTCTTCTACATCAACATGTGTCCCCTCTTCTTCATGTCTCTTCTACATCAACAAACTGTACACCCCAGCACGTGCACTCCGCTCTGCATCAGCCAAACGACTCGCTGCACCCTCGCTGCGAGGGGGACCCAAGTTCCCGTCAGCAAAAACACGTGGGTTTGCTATCCTGGCTCCAAAATGGTGGAATGAGCTCCCCATTGACATCAGGACAGCAGAAAGCCTGCACATCTTCCGGCGCAGACTGAAAACTCATCTCTTTCAACTCCACTTTGAGCAATAGAACTATTATCAAAGCACTTATATACTAATAAAGGACAGGCTTACCTAAAGCCAGTTGAGTAGCACTTGAAATGTGTGGCTCTATGAAACCTGATGTACTTATATGATTCTGTTTTCTTCAAGTTTGTATTTTGTTGGTCGAACGCACATATTGTAAGTCGCTTTGGATAAAAGCATCAGCTAAATGTAACATGTCCCCTCTGTGGAAAGAGACTCTGAAAGTTTCAGTAACCCCCCCCACCACCTTATCTGAGGCCTATATTTTGAAAACAGTATAATAAGGGACCTTTAAAAATGTGTTAAAGAGACCGTAGCAGAGCTGATAAGTCGTTTGTATTTGTGCGGCTCCGTCTGTTCATTATCCCAGCACGGATTAAGCTCCACCTCAGAGGGACAGAATACGTCAAACCCACACTTGGATTAAGTCAGATGTCAGTTATAAAGGTCTAAGGTGTATAAACAAAGGGCTGTGGGGCAGTGACTGCATATCAACATATTTAATAACCTAGAAAAGTGTCTATCTGAAATTGAAAACATGAGACAAACCAAATGTTACTGAAATGACCCCCTCATCTCTAAACAATGATTGCCATATGTAAAATCCATACACACATTTGACAGGCGTGTGGCGCAGTGGGTTAGTGATGGCAAGTTCGAGTGCCACTGCAGTCAGCATGTCGTTGTGTCCCTGAGACGCTCCTGTGGGGGGGGGGGGGGGGGAGTAATGTATTTAATTTGACAATCTTGTTTCAAAATGTATTTTTTGTTGAAGTCCAAAATATGCTAAATACTTCACAGAATTAATATTGATGGTTTATTTTAGGTGGCTACATTTCGCTTTGATCCAATGATAATATTTATCTTGGACCAGTTCTTAATTTGACTATAACAATCGGAACTATCCTTTAAAGACAATTATAATATATGTTTTTGACTTTAATGACGGTCTATGCCAGGATAGCCAGATGTGTACATTTATGAGATGTAGTAAGTGGGAGGAGTGAGAGATCACGAGATGGATAATAGAGGATAAAACTGTAAGCACCCAGATCATCTCAGTCAGCTGTGCGGCAGGACCACAGTCACTTCCTACCTCATAACCGTGTGTGTGTGTGTGTGTGTGTGTTAGCTGTATGTCTGTTGACATGATTCCTCTTAAGGTGGAAACATGTCCCGTCTATGAATGCCTGGTTACTCATTTGTGCATCTTGTGTGTGTGACCAAGGTTGTGTGCACATGTGCAAGGTGTGTGTGTTTGGTCAGGATGTCTCTACAAACAGGTTGATGGATTTTAGGTTTGAAAGACATTGAGCGACATGTTGACCCACATCAGGGCTCGCAGCAGGAGTCTGCACCCCAGCTACAAGCCCGGCGGGGGGGCTCAGGAGCTCCAAGACCAGGCCGACTATCGGGACTTTGTAAAGCCATGGAGGTCCATGCAGGTCAGACACTCCGTCTTTATTTTGAGTTAAATGTTCCATGTATCCCTTGCTTTCTATATAAACATTAGTTTTTGTATTCGGGATTGTGGGAAACGGTATTTTGATCTCTGTCTGTACACACAAACAAAGATTTACAATAAAGTTGACTTTGATAAATCACATCCCAATGTAATTTACCCGAATAAATGTATATTCAGAAATAGAACCTCTGTATATTTAAAATGTTCAAAATACAAGAATATCCTGTTATTGACAAGTGATTCTGTTTCAAGGTCAACACACTACTGTCCACAGGTTATATTAAAGGCTAGCTCTTACAGATATGTGTATTGATCAATGTTGCAGAGCTGATGTTCAACATGGCAATCTGAGGGCATCAACATAGTCTGTTAATATCCTCTTGTTCCCTGACATTAGATCCTAAAGATATTACATATTCAAAGCTATACATCCAAGAAAAGCAGCAAATTGACACATTTGAGAAGCTAGGAGGAGAGAATGTTTTCCTTTGATGATCTATCGGATATGAATATTGTGGATTATTATTCACTAAAAAAAAAAATTGGAAAATAAAGAACAGTGGAAAATAAAATACAGAATGTATAAGAAAAACAACCAGATTCATTTTCTGTCAGTTATTCAACTAATTTAAGTGTAACACGCAGAAATAATCCATAAAGGCAATACATCCTGCAGATAATACAGTCAAAGGTCTACAATATGATTATTAGATGTCTCTTTTTTCTTCGTTTTGTTGTTTAATAACCCAGTGGTTGAATGTATGTTAAAATAGTTTAATTCTTTCTTGGTTGTATTGTGCTTAGTTTAATCGTTACCTTATTGTCTCATTCACCTTGTTCAAAGCTTAAAGTGCTGCATTCATGAACCTTGGTGTTATTTGTGAAGGAGCTGGGCAGAGATATCTATGATATGTATGCTGAGTATGAAAGTGAGGATGAGGAGGACCGGCTGCCAGTGACTTCCTCCCACTTCCTGCTCTCGCCAACCAAACACTTCAATCTCAACATCAACGTCGGAGGAACGGTAACCTTACTCAACTTCTATCTTACAGAATATCGCCTTTTAGGAGAAATCGACCCTACTTCCTGCTTGATTTATTAACCCATTTCAGTTTCACAGGCTCATGAAAGTTAGTATTAACATTTAACTCCACCATGCTGAATTGAAGAAGACTTGAAACTATCTATCGAGACCATCAATTCATTAGGAATATGTATAGTGAGTTAATAAATCAAATGAGGGTTGTTTTTTTCATATACTTCTATACATCGGGCCTATTTTTGCAAACCACGTTTAATGCACTTCCAGATTGACTTCATTTTCAACACCCATATATTTGATACACGAAAAATAATTTGTTTCAAAGACAGTAAAAGGAATATATTTGTTTTTCAGTAGAGGTATTATGTAGTTTCAGCTGATAAATGAGAGGCATATGAATGGAGACAGTTGTAATTTCCAACGGTCATTAATTATGAGGTGTATTTTTCTGGTCTCCATAACCATTTTAAAATGTGTTCCAGTCTCACTTTACTTACTTAAATTCTCCTGTTACTTGTCATTATTTAGAGTGTCCTTTCCCCTGCTTGTCTCCTGTCTTCCTCTCCTCCAGGTGTACCACGTGCCCTACAGGTTAGCAGCCAAGTATCCAAAGACACGGATCGGGCAGTTGGCCACGTACAAGGACCATAGCAGGAAGTTGGATCTGTGTGACGACTACATCGTGCACAGCAACGAGTTCTTCTTCGACCGGGACCCTCAAATCTTCCACAACATCTTCAACTTCTACAGGTGAAAAAAAGATGTACTGTTCAATGAAAGAAGTGAGTTTTCCTCTTCTCAATGGGATCAGTATGGACCTGTTCTTCTGTCCTCTCCATCAGAACTGGAGTGTTGTACATTAAAGACGAGCTGTGTCCCCACAACTTCCTGGAGGAGATAAACTACTGGGGCGTCAGAATCAAAAACAGCCATCGCTGCTGCCGCATCTCCTTCGAAGAGAAGCAGGACGAGCTGAACGAGCAACTGAAGATACAGAGAGAGCTGATAGCAGAGGTGGGTTGGCGGTTTTCTTTTTATGTTGAAGGTTTTTTATTTATTTCCATGGATCACCACAATAGGAATGTATTTTCTCAATGAAAAGGAGTGCTTATCACAAGGCCTGTGTTCAACATTGAACCTTCAGACTGAATACACTGTATTAGCCACAACTCAGATAGAATTAAGCGTGCTGTGGGGATGACAATTCCTTTGTAGGTAATACTGTGAGTTAGCAACGCCCTTGACGAAAAGCAAATTGTTTCATTGGCTCTTGAAATATGGAATCTGTGGCAAATAAAAGTTCATGGCACTTAGAGACTTTGTTCAGCAAGATACTCTCTATAAATTAACACCACTCTATGGATGTTGAAACCGAAATGGAAGGGGAAGATTCTAATTGAGTGAACTTTAAAGTGGACCTATCATGCTATATTTGAAACATATATTGTAGGGCCATACGTATATAAAACATGTCTGTGAAGTTTTTTTTTCAAAATACCAAACAGATCATGCATTTTAGCCACGCCTCATTTCGCTCTATTTGCTCTTTTCCAGCCCTGTTTTTGCAAGGGCTGATTCTGCTTTTGTGGCAGACTACAGCGCCACTTACAGGCCTGGCGTATGTACTACAGCGTCTCCAGCGCTTTCGAGCGGTCTCTTATTCCCCTGATAGGTGGAGAGTTGCCCATATAGGCGGAGCACCCCTTTTCTGACATCAGAACAATTCAAATAATAATCAGCTCCGTTGCAGCCCCGTTTTTAGAGATTTGGGTATGGAGGAAAAGAGAGGGTTGTGTTTTCTGACACTTGGTGCGTTCCCTGACACACCGGGGACACGTATTCCTGTATAAAAGACGTACAAAAGTGTATTTTGCATGATAGGTCCCCTTTTAAATTGTCAGTTCCTTGTATTAGGAACAGTGTGCAGCTACGAAAAACCTTGTTCATTCAACTTCACGTTACCCTGAATATTCAAGGTTCAAGGCTTTTATTAGTCATAGCTTCAGTGTTGTTTTGATGATGAACATCTTAGGTCACAGGCTCCTCCAACAGTGCAACACAATTTTTTTTTAAAACGGAGCATACTTGAGGCAGTTCTCAGTGGAACAAAAAATCCCCTCAAAACTCTGTAATAATATTTTGTACACACACATTACTTTTTCTCCCTCCAGTCTCCTTATGTAGTTCTGCAAATACAGATATCAAGAGGTCTCCACCTTCGGGCTGCCATGGTTCAGCAGTCGATGTTTTGTATTTGTACCTGTGAGATCGAGTTGGCAATCTGCTCTGAGTCTGCGTCTGGCTGACCTACATTATAAATCACCGCTCCGCCTCGCCGTCTTGACAGATGGAGAGCAGAGAGTAAGCTGTTTTTATTGGCACAGGTTCGGACAGATGTTTCTATCACAGAGGTCCCACACTCATGCAGTTTGTGTAACAGTTTCTCTCCCGTTGTGTTTTCTTGGCTCACGGGTTGGTGTGTTGAATTCCTTCAGTCCTCAATCCAAGTGTCCTTGGGTAAGACATTGAGGCCAAAATGACACCCAAGGGCAGCAGTGTGTGAGCATGTGTAGACAAGCATTAGATAAGAACCTGATAAGCCTCTACCATCAGTGTGTGAATGTGTGTGAATTTTGATATGTAGTGTATATCTATTTTGAGTCGTAAGACTATAAAGACTCATTCTGACCATCAGTTTCTGCCTCTTCATTAAACTGCATTTACGTTTCTGATCTGGACATGTTGGTGGTTTTAAACTGGCTTTTTTGTTTATGAAATTGTGCTTTATTGTTGATAAAAGTTCTATTATTAGGCCCCTGTTAAAAAAAAAAGTATTTCTGTCCCCTGTCGTCCAGATGAAGGAGGAGGAGAACGAGGTGTTATTTGTGTGAGAATGTGTAGACAAGCTTTAGATAAGAACCTGATACAAACCCTACCATCAGTGTGTGAATGGTAGTGAGTTGTTGTTGGTCTATAAAGCTGATACTTGACAATCAGTTTCTGCTTCTTTACTTCAGTTGCGTTTAGTTTTTCATCTGGACATGTTGGTGGTTTTGCCGTGGCTTCTTTGTATTTGAACCGAGGATTTTTCTTCATTAAAGTCATATTATTGGCTGTAGTTGGCACATTTTCAAAAAGATATTTCCTATTCTCTGACCCGCATGTATTTCTGTCCCTTCCAGATGGAGGAGGAGGAGAACGAGGTGTTATTCGACGGCTTGGTCTTCGGGCCGATGCGGAAGAGTATCTGGAACGTCATGGAGAGGCCGTTCTCCTCGGTCATCGCCAAGCTGATGGGCATCGCCTCCTCCCTTTTCGTGCTCATCTCTCTGGTAACCATGGCGCTCAACACCGTGGAGGAGATGCAGTACAAGGTGTGTGTTTTACTTTGTGTGTGTGTGTGTGTGTGTGTGTGTGTGTGTGTGTGTGTGTGTGTGTGTGTGTGTGTGTGTGTGTGTGTGTGTGTGTGTGTGTGTGTGTGTGTGTGTGTGTGTGTGTGTGTGTGTGTGTGTGTGTGTGTGTGTGTGTGTGTGTGTGTGTGTGTGTGTGTGTGTGTGTGTGTGTGTGTGTGTGTGTGTGTGTGTGTGTGTAGGCTATAAAGCAAATGCATTCTGAGCAGGTTAATGAGAGTTGTCAAAGTTTTCTTCGATTGCAGGGCTATATTTATAGATTTAACTGCTTTTAATCCATAAACAAATAAATAAAAAACCAATGTGTAAAAACTATAAAATAATAATATACAGAAAAGAAAGATCAGTTAAACAAACCGTGCATTTTAGCATGTCAGTTAAAATCTTGATATACTTACAAACCTAAAATGACTAGGAAAGGGTTTAGTTAAATAATAATTCTGATACATTTTTGTTCTTTTTTCATAGACTTCTATACAATCAGTCTTTCTTGAAACCAGAGGATTAGATATCCTTTATTTATTTGTTATTAACTATGCCGTTTGAGCTGGCTAATGAGAGAAATGTGACAAAGTTGTAATCTTGAAAGATCAATAATTATGAATAGTTTTTTTCCAGTGTTGATAACCATAAGAGTATTCACAGTAGTATTAGAATCCAGTGCTATATTCGTGGATGTATGTTCTTTTCAAACAAATAGAAGCAGTTCAACAAAAACGGGCATCTTGAATGAAAATCTGGACATTCAAAAAATAATAATTCACAACTTAATTGTAAAATAAAACCATTTACATTAAAGGTCCCCTATTATACTGTTTTTCATCAATATATTATAGGTCTCAGATATATACAAACATGTCTCTGAAGTGTTTGGCTCCAAACACCAAATGGATAATTGCAGCATTACCCATAATCCCCTCTGTTTCAGCCCTGTTTCCAAAGTGCTGATTCTCTGTCTGTTACTTTAGATGAAAATAAGGAGCCCCTCCCCACGCCCCTCTGAGAGACATTTGGTTAAAAAGAACACAATGGTGCTCTAGGAGGAGATTCAGGTGATAAGGGGGGGGGGGGGGGGTACCTTGGTTGCTGATTGGCTAATGGTTACACAAGACAACACATCGTTATGACATCATAAAGTGGCCAAAATCTGATCAGCTCATTTTCAGACAGGTTTTTATAGAAATGGATCAAAAAGAGAGAGAATCTTTGTTCCTGAAACTTTCAGAGTCTCTTTCCACAGAGGGGACACATGTTGATGTAGAAGAGACATGAAGAAGAGGGGACACATGTTGATGTAGAAGAGACATGAAGAAGAGGGGACACATGTTGATGTAGAAGAGACATGAAGAAGAGGGGACACATGTTGATGTCGAAGAGACATGAGGAAGAGGGGACACATGTTGATGTAGAAGAGACATGAAGAAGAGGGGACACATGTTGATGTAGAAGAGACATGGAGAAGAGGGGACACATGTTGATGTAGAAGAGACATGAAGAAGAGGGGACACATGTTGATGTAGAAGAGACATGGAGAAGAGGGGACACATGTTGATGTAGAAGAGACATGAGGAAGAGGGGACACATGTTGATGTAGAAGAGACATGAAGAAGAGGGGACACATGTTGATGTCGAAGAGACATGAGGAAGAGGGGACACATGTTGATGTAGAAGAGACATGAAGAAGAGGGGACACATGTTGATGTAGAAGAGACATGGAGAAGAGGGGACACATGTTGATGTAGAAGAGACATGAAGAAGAGGGGACACATGTTGATGTAGAGGAGACATGAAGAAGAGGGGACACATGTTGATGTAGAGGAGACATGAAGAAGAGGGGACACATGTTGATGTAGAAGAGACATGAAGAAGAGGGGACACATTTTGATGTAGAAGAGACATGAAGAAGAGGGGACACATGTTGATGTAGAAGAGACTTGAAGAAGAGGGGACACATGTTGATGTAGAAGAGACATGAAGAAGAGGGGACACATGTTGATGTAGAAGAGACTTGAAGAAGAGGGGACACATGTTGATGTAGAAGAGAGATGAAGAAGAGGGGACACATGTTGATGTAGAAGAGACATGAGAAAGTGGATTTTGCATAATAGGTGACCTTTAAAACAAACTGTCTAAAACTTGACCTGCTCATTGTTCTTCCAGACGCCGTCGGGCCAGCTCAGCGGCAGAACGTACGGCGAGTACGTGGAATCGTCCTGCATCTCCTTCTTCACGCTGGAGTACCTGCTGCGCCTGGTGTGCACCCCCGACCTCAAGAGCTTTGCCCGCAGCGTGCTGAACACCGTGGACCTGGTGGCCATTCTGCCTCACTACCTGCAGATGGTCCTGGAGTGCTTTGAGGACCACGACACACAGCTGCACTCAGAGGAAGTCCAGACCGTGGGGCGGGTGGGGAAGGTAAAGAGGGGGCTGATGGGAGAAGGGAAGCGGAGGTGGGAAGTAGTACAAATACTTTGTTACTATAGGCCTACAGTACTTAAGTTAATTTTTCTGGTATCAGTACTTTACTCCACTACTTATTTTTCTGACGATTTTCTACTTCTTACATGTTGAACCCAAATACCTGTACTTTCTACTTCTTACATGTTGAACACAAATACCTGTACTTTCTACTTCTTACATGTTGAACTCAAATACCTGTACTTTCTACTTATTACATTTTCCAAACAGCTGGTTCCTTTAGTCTGAATGTGTGTTTGGTGGCGTGATCATTATTCTTTAGAGTCATTGCGTGCCTATTGATTTGAACACGATCCGTGTATTCATCATTTCCTGGTCTTCTCTAAAGAAGAGGGACCAATGGAAACGTTGTCATGTTGCCGTTGTTCAGCATGGAAACATTCATTAGCTAACAATGACATTATTGTTCTATTAATATAAAGGGAGGTCAGGTACTCTTTAAAACAGCTGCTAGTTATGGGTACTTTTTACTGAAGTACATTTCAAAGCCCTCTTTACTTTGACTTGAGTAAAGAAGTTTAGTCAGTGCTTCTACTTTCACCAGAGTATTTTTAAACACGAGTATCTGTACTTCTACTTGAGTAAAGGATGTGTGTACTGCTGCCATCTCTGAGGGGAAGATGGGATGTTTGGATTCGTCTCACACAGTTCTTCCTCTGGGTTTTTCTGCAGGTGGGTCAGGTTCTCAGGATCATGCGTCTGATGAGAATCTTCAGGATCTTGAAGCTGGCTCGACACTCGACCGGCCTCAGAGCCTTCGGATTCACACTGAGGCAGTGCTACCAGCAGGTGAGACTGTACATACAGCTTGTGAAAGAAAAGCCATATCTATACATGGATACAAAAAACAGAGGAATTCACTTTGTACTTTCACTTTTTGTGAAAGAGAAAACCCCAACAAGCAAATAGGGTCTCTTGACATCTTGAATTTGGATGAACTAAAAACCCTTAATTAGTCTCCTGATTTCGTTAACTCTGCTGAGGACTATGGAATAGGACTTTGACCAAGGTTGTGCTATCCTCAACTTCTGCCAAAAAAAAGAAAATAGCCAAGGATGTGAGAAGAGCTCTGCCTTACCATGCAGTTGGGATGCAGCGTTTGATTAGAAACAAGTGTAGCCTGTATGTTTAGATGAATCTTAGACATTATGCGTTAGTTAAGAATATTAACCAAAACATGTTTCCTTGTTCAGGTGGGCTGCTTGCTGCTCTTCATGGGCATGGGCATCTTCATGTTTTCAGCCATGGTGTACACGGTGGAGCACGACGTTCCCAACACCAACTTCACCTCCATGCCGCACGCATGGTGGTGGGCCGCCGTGAGTCCACACACATAAACATGAACACAATGACCTTCAAACAACATGTTTTCTATCTGTTGTGTTTGTGTGCTGGAGGATTACAATGTTAATCCACTGGGAGGCAGATCAGTGCTCAGTCTTCCCGACTATCACCATTATCTTCCCGGATGATTTTCCTTATTCATAACTCAGCATGGCAGCACCCAGGGAAGTTACTTTACTGTAAGCATTGAGGTTAGGCTTACAATATTTTATTTTTGTATTGACTTTATTGGTCCATTCATGTTATTTGTTCAGACTCATTTTTGTACATGCAGTACAGTAAAACAAGAAAAAGAAACGCACCTTATGGAATGCCTTGCCTCTGGTGGTCAGAGGTATTGATAAATAAGAAAAAAATATATATATATATTTTATATAAAGTGAATATATTGCATCGAAAGAAACGGAAAGGTCTTTGGAATAAGAAAGATGAGCATGTCCTCAACATCTCATTCTGTCTTAAGTATTTCCACGTGTTTGTCTAATTTATAATATTGTCTGGTTTTGTCTTTCATCCCCCAGGTGAGTATTTCCACGGTGGGCTACGGCGACATGCTCCCTGAGACCAACCTGGGCCGTATCTTCGCCTTCGCCTGCATCTCCTTTGGCGTAATCCTCAACGGCATGCCCATCTCCATCCTCTACAACAAGTTCTCCGACTATTACACCAAACTCAAGTCCCACGAGTACGCCGCCGTCACCAAGGCCCGCGGGAAGGTGCACTTCGCCAAGAGGGCGGCGAAGAGGTTTCATGACTGCTGCGAGGACGTCGTTCATCCAAGGAATTCCCATCTGCACACAACAAGGTTTTAGATGTTCACAGTAACATGTGTGAGACGTAAGGAGTGACAGTCAGAGATGTGAAATGAACCAAAGACTGACTATGGACATGGTCAACATGACGTCATATGTTGGTTTCTAAACTCTCAGTTTGGCATTTTGGCCATCTTGGATTTTTGGAGGCAGTAGTTTGAGAGGCTGGAGAAAGTGCAACCAAACGCCGGCTGGACAAGACACTATCCTGAAGTGAGAAGACACAGAGACGTAAACATGGGCAACATAGTGGAAGTGGCCTGTCAGTCACAATTTAATCCCTAAAGCATTCCCTGCTTTAAGGGGTATTTCCATTATTACCTAATAACATCATGCTGTATTGAAGAAGACTGAAAACTCAGGAAAAGGTTTACTGTGGAAATAAATCAAGTAAGAAGTACGTCATTTTCTCAGAGACTTCTATACAATCAGGCTTATATTTGCATCCAGTGGAGTTGCAACCAGTTGCTGCTTTAAATGAACTGTCTGTGACATTCTGTACAGGCCGTGTTTGTTGCAGAGTAACACTGCTGGATTCATGGCAATTTGAACCAATAACAAGCTGAGAAATCTCCAGGGCCCACGAGTTCAAAACTTTTAATCCCTATCTGATCAGATCAGATTTATCTTTTGGGGAGTTCAAAACCAAAAAACAGGATTAGGATCACTTTGATATCCGATCAGATCAGGAAATCCAATCCAAGCTTTAATCTGGATCAAATCTTCAAAACGTGTAGTTCAAACCGACAACACAGGATTGGGATCAGTTTGATCCCAACAAACTGGATTATCCTGATCCCAGCAGAGGGGTGGATTTCCAGTGGATTACCAGAGCAAAATGTACTGTACCATTTATTTAAAAATATGTTTCAATTTAAATTAGATGGCAAAGTTTGATAACTGAAATAATACAACATTTTTAGCCTTCATGGGAAATACATTTTATTTTTAATTTTTTGCTCACGTTTGTGGTGGCCTATTTTGTTTTCAACCAAATGTTGATGACATAAATGTTTATGCTCATAAAAGTATCACAACAAATATTGTCAATCACAAATGTAATTTAGATTAAAGAAAAAATATCTTCAACAAAAAAAAAGTCCATCATCTGTCATCACCTTTCAAAAGTAATTGCGGACAATAGATGTCTCTGCAATGTGGTCTCTTGTCATCCTTGTATTATTTTTCATATCCACAAAATGGCGATCGGTGGATTAGAGCACTGATATTCAGGATTTAGTCATCTTGAAAAATCGTAATCTGGATCAGGTTGATCCTTTCCTGAATTGCTTTGAACTCCAGGGACAACATTTGGCCGATTTGTCTGATCCTGGATCACAAAAAATGGGATTTCAAAATCTGATCGGATCTGATTGAGATTAAAAGTGTTGAACTCATGGGCCCAGATGTCTGGATCTCAGTTCAGAAACCTTTGAGTTCAAAATGCTGCTCCAGGGTTTATTTTGTTATTATATGCATCCTTTCATTCATCCTCCATATTTGCTTATTTGTGTTATCTCAGCATGCATTGGCAAAAGGTGACGGAGAAAATCCCTAAATAGATTGGTTCATATTTGTATTTATACTCATCATTATAATATTTTTTTTAAATACTGTAAATCTATGCTGAAGCTGTCTCTATCACAATCATCATCTACTACCCCCCCCCCCACACACACACACACACACACTCACTCACTCACTCACTCACTCACTCACTCACTCACTCACTCACTCACTCACTCACTCACTCACTCACACACACACACACACACACACACACACACACACACACACACACACACACACTCAGTCCATTAGTCCCTAAAGCCCACAAGTAATCCAGGAGTGAATGGCGTGAACGGGTCAGAAATAGATCGTAGGTTGAAGAGTGGACATCTGGACGACAGATATTAGACCTGTTTATCTTCCACATGCATCTCTTTAATAATAAACCATGTTTCACACTGAATCCCAAAGCTGAACTGATTATACCGACTCAATCAGTCGTTTTAGCTGCTGTCATATGAACAGTGTTACTCTATGGTTAAAAGCATTATAAGGTGATCAGGCTTTGGTGGAGGTACTCTATAGGAAATGTTGCTTTATGCAGAGTAACATTAGCAAATGGCTAGCAGGCATAGCTCAACACTTAATATAAATCCACCAAGAGATAAGCTGAGCACAGAGACTGAAATCATGGCTCTGTTTAAAACGTTAACTCATCACTGACATTTGCCAAGAAACCAACAGGAAGTAAATTCTCCTGACCATTAAATACATAGTCTGGCAAATAACTGCCCTTTAAAACACAGGCATTATTTAACAGTTATGTTCTACCAAACAGGTATATCATCTTGATTGATGAGATCTGCTGGAGGCTTGATTTTGTTACCTGATAAACCAGGCTGTGTTTCACCCTGCTTTCTGGCGTTATGCTAATTGTCTAATTGCTGCAATTCATAGTATAATCTCACTCTTGGCAGGAAGGCAAGAAAGCACATTTGACAAAATGCCATGATATTAATGTGAAGCTATAGCCAGGAGATTATAAAGATTAACTTCCTGGCAAGAAGCACACTCCAGGAAGTGGTTCTCACATCAAACATAATGTGTGTTATCTTTTGACAGAGGTAACAATATTCTTATCAGAAATGGTTACTTACAGTAAGTGATTGTTAAATACTCAAATGTGAATACAATAGTCTTTATTTTGCAAATTCTTTCTTTTCAGCAGATACAATTAAAACACATGGTACAAAGAGGACTACAGTACTGGAGCAAACAGATGGATTGTTATTATGTGTCCTGTTTAACAGACGCTGCTGAAATGTCGGTGCTAAATCCAAAAACAGAATAAAGTTATTTTCACCATTCTGCTGCTCTGAGTTTCTATTAACTGTATATCTCCTTTGCCGTTAGACTACTGTCAATAAAACTCAACTAATCAGCAAAAGCCTTCAGCATCCCAAAGGGAATCTTTTATGTGAAAGAAACGGAGTCATTGGGAAAAATATGGCAAAGTGTGTTTACATTAGATGTATAATGTTGACTTGTTCAATCACCTTCTCAAACATCTTTTATTTCATTATCAACAGATACATGTCCATGTTTCCATCAGGGACGGACACCACAGAGATCCAGGTCGCATACACCTCCTGAAATCATTCCCATTTGCAGCTTCAAACGTCTGCAGTCTTGTTTCTCTGCTGCACAGGAAATGATACGATGACATCACCAGTCTGTTTGGAATAAAGTCTCTACTTGTTGAGGTTCTCCAGCAGGATCTCAGCTCCTTTGTTGTTGGCGAGGCTGCTGAGCTCTCCTTTGATGGACTGCAGCGCCTCCTTCACCTCCGCAGCCACAGACTTCTCATAGCTGTTCAGGAGGCTGCAAACAAAACAGGTTTCATTGTTTTGAGCATCACACCTCCACTAATCTCCATGGGGTTGTTATGGCAGAAATCTCACGCTTAAAATAAATAAAATCACAGGACCCTGACAAGTACAGATACTACTAGAGGGACACTTGTGGTTTGGATGAGGTGTGTGTGTGCGCTCTCACTGACCTGCAGAGCACCATGGCTCCTCGGTTGACTTTGACCCAGCTCTTCAGTTTGTCTGTTCCCACTGCGTCCACCAGAATCCTGCTGAAGCGCTCTGAGAGGAGAGAGAGGGGAGACATGTTTTAGTTATCAATATTTTAGCTCTTACATTGCTGTTACCCTTGTCTCAAAAACTTCCCTGATTCCAATTTAATTTGGTTAAATGAATGTATGACTTCATGGCCTAGCAGTAGGTGTGTGTGTCTTTACCTTCCTTGCCGGCCTCTGCCAGCGTCATGTCCTGCTCCAGGAGCCACTTCAGCACCAGGTGTCCTGCTGGGTGCTCGGCCATGTGAAGCTGCAGCAGAAACAGGAAGTCAGTGCGAAGAACAGCAGACTTTGTTTTGGAAAGCCATTCATTGTGATGAGAACCTCCATGCTTGCTTCTTCTGATAACCCTCCCCCCACACACACACACACCCCTACCTGTCCGTCTATCCCCCCTGGAACTAGATCCTGATTGGCCAGCTGAGCCACGGCTGTCATGGCGGGCCGCAGATCCCCGCAGGCCGACGCCAGGATGTCACTGATGGTGACGCTGGACGCCTTGTCTATCACCATGGTGTCGGCGTTGGTACGGAGATGCTCCAGCAGTGGGGGGGAGACGACCTCCAGCAGCTCCTTGCGCCGGACCGCCATGTCTTTTTTACTGATGAGAAGAAAACAAATCTGATGTCACTCCGCTGCAGCGTTTACATCCTTCACTACTGATGTCCTCCCTTCAGGAAGCCGTATGAATGAGCACGTTCCCTACCATGAGGAGTTTAAATGTTTATTTGGAAGCAGTTGGTGAACTTGCTTGCTAGTTGAAGGATAGACAACCCCAATTAAAAAATGGAAACTATCCCTTTAAGAGCAGCAGGGGGCATGTGATTGGCTGAAAGGTGAGAAGCTTGAAAATAACTCCACTGTCATAAAAAGTGAAAGCAAATAATGACAAAATGTGTCATGGGATAAAACGTTGTTGGCAAAAATGTAGTTTTTATATTTTATTTAGACATTTGATGAGTTACCTGTGTGTGTTCCCGTCTCCTCGCGCCAGCACCTTGATGATCTCCGGCAGCAGGTGAGCGGGGTCTCTGGGGGTCAGCAGGTACAACAGAACCTTCTTACCGTATTTATTACCGATGACCTCATCCAGAGACAACAAGACTTCCTGCACAGGGAAACAGGCGAGACAAGACTTTTAGATAATAACTACAACCTGATCATATTAGCCTATTAAATCATAGTGTTTGATTTTGCATCATCAAAGCACATGGGCTCAGACTCACAGAGAGCACGGCCTGTTTGACCAGCTTGGTGTCGTCCACACAGTCGAACATGGCCAGAAGAACCAGGTGACCGAACTCTCCCTGTGGACAGAGAACATCAGGAGTTCAGGTAAGATATAAACTGATGAGTTTAGATATTTATAAATGCAACCTTTTCTCCTACTTATAATTAAGAGTTGTGTTCTCTAAAATCCAAAGAGGCAACACAGGTACAGACAGCTTGTTTAGAAAATGAATGAATGGCATTGAGAACTCACCGTGGCAAACTTCACCATATAGGTCTTCATAGTTTTGATGATGACTTTTCTGTCCTGAAACATGACAAATACAACTGCTGTTCATAACATAAGACATGATTGGTTGATGCATTTAGTTCGCCGTTTGACTAGTTCTTGGAAAAAAAGCTTTTTAGCTGTGGTATTCATTTCCTGTGAGGCAGAATTAATGACCAAAAGTAGTTATAATATATATTCATGCGGGAATTTATCGCACCTAAAATTCGGCCAGTGTGTTGGGCATACAAGTTTATCTACATTAAAAAGAATACATCGTGTGTGTGTGTGTGTGTGTGTGTGAGAAAACACACCTTGGCCGTCCCGAACCACAGACAGTTCATTGCCACTCGGGCTCCGTCGTGTGTGTGAGCCATGTAGACGACTGACTCTCTGATGGACTCGATCATCTCCTGCTCACACCGGAGAGAAGAAACATGTCATTCCATTCAACAGTAAATACTTTGAATATATTCTTGTTCTATGAAACTGTAACATTTGTCTTGTTCATAGTCTTTTACTGCTTTTCATTGAGACATTTACTTTGACAGCACATTGTATCCTTCTTAATAAAGAAATATATACAATGTACAATATCTTAGATGTCAAAGAGCTGCTCACCGTTCTCTGTTTCTCGGGTGCGAACAGGAAGTAGTCCAGGAAGACTTTGTGGACCAGAGAGTGCTTGATGACTTGTTCTCTGAAACACAACCACAGAAGATGTAGTTACCTTGTTTTTCATTCAACATACTAACATACAATCAACACAGGTGACATTAAATCACATAAATGAGGCAGAAAAGCTTTTTATTTTCTTTGACTTATCCAAGAAATGATAACTAAACATTGGTGGTAAGGAATCAAATGTCAACCGTTAAGACTCCAAACATTAAGAAACTGTTCAAATGACTCAAAGGTTACGAACTAAAGGTAGTGATATAAAACACGCTGCCTTACTTCTGGGCCATGGGAGTGAGGGTCTGCTTCATCTCCTCGATGATGTTGTCCAGCTTGTCCGGGTTCGCCTCGGCCACTTTCTCGATGGTGTTACACACTCCAGACTGAAACACAGGAAGAGGAACGTTCAGGCACTCGGAGCAGCAGACACAATGACATCATCATAGAGTGAGTGTGTGTGTGTACCCTGCAGACGGTGTAGGTGTTCCCGTACAGCTCCTCAGTGAGCATCAGTCTCTGCGCTAACACGGCTTTGTCGTTGTAGGCGTACTCGATGATGGACGAGGCGGCGGCGTGGCGAAGCATCGAGCGCACGTGACCTTTGAACGTTTTCATCACAGCCGCCATCAGCTCCTTGTTCCTGTGGAAGCACGCACACACACACACACACACACACAAGTTACACACACCACTAAAATGACTATTTTTAACAGAGTGGTGAATGAGTCCTAAAACCCAGTCGGGTAAAGGTTGAAAAATCCCATTGGAACTTTGCGATGCTAACTTCCAGCTCAGCTTACAAAAATATGTCGCCTGTGCACTACTCCATATATATATATATCTATATCTATATATATATATATATATATTCAAGTCTGATTTGAATACGGACATCTTGAAAGGAATAGAAGAAACCACTATGAGCAGACTCACCCATACATCAGCATCTTTTTCACCACGTGTTTGCCGTACTGCGACTTACACAGAGCGATGATGTCATCTGTGGGAGACAGGAAAATACTGACAGTTAATGTTTTGTTTATTAGCGGCTCGTATATAGAGCTGGACTACAGGCCGTCACGTGGCAGACGCTGCTGATCAGGCAGGATGTGAACATGGAAATGATTCAGTTCATGGATGCGTTCCCTTTTTAAAAGAATGTAGGATATTGTCAAAATGTCAGGACAGCTTAAAAATGCACCCATCACTCTCCACTGGGAGATGATATGTTCTGGTAGTCATTGATGCAGAGTACATGGCTTGGGCTTTTATTGTGAAAGTAAGATCGTGAACCCAAGGCTAGTGTGTATTGTGAGTCTTACAGGGAAGTTTAAAAACCCGTAGCTTCCTGAAGTGTATGAAAAACTTCAGTATATCAATTTAAACGTAAGGTTTATTCAATTGTCTGATGATGTGAACACAAAACAAAGTCCATGAAGCACACTCACCTTGGAGCTCATCGAAGACCTCCTGTCTCTGCTCGTGGCTGCCGAACTGTGTGAAACACTGGAGAACTCGCACCGAGTCGTGAGCAAACGCCATCTGGAGGAAAGAGAACAGTGAGAAATGACAGTCAGAAAGATTTCATATTAGAAGTTATTTCCTGTCTAACGACTTGATATTAGACCATTTTAAACGTGTCTCTGTTGCCCCTTTCACACCAACGCCTTTTCAGCTCCGGCTCGGAGCTAGAAAGGGAAAAGCGTTGGTGTGAAAGCCGCATGTGTGTCATCAAATCTCAGCTATTAACTTGGCAAGTCCAATTAAACCTTCAGTTGTAATAAGAAGGTATAATTATCCCGCCGCAGGTTAAAAAAAAGTGTAACAAAAAAGGGGAATATGTCGACTGGTTGAACGGCACCTGGCAGTAGGACTAAAACAAAGTGCATCCAAATAAAGTCTTAAGACACTGATGTTCCAAACCCTGTGATTGACAGGTGACCTGCAGTCATTTAGCCGACATCATATGTTTGTTTTTCATTCAAGGGATTCTGTTAATGAGCCCTGTAGTTCCTGAGGGGGGGCAGAGTGAGGCTCACCTGCTTGATCTTCCCGCGGACCAGATCGTGAAGCTCCCCCATCAGTTTGGTCTTCAGCTCTTTGTCACAATTCTTCCTGTTGACACACACCATCATCATCATCATCATCATCATCATCATCATCATCATCGTCTGTCAGTGAACAGGCATATTACATCTACTATTAATATGTTCTGGCCCTTGTGTGGTTGTACCTCCTGAGGTCGCCCCACAGGCGTTTGCACTGACGGATGATATCGAACATGTCCTTCCTCTCCGCGTGCTGCCTGCTGTCCTTGAGATCCCTCTTCGCCTGCTGCCTGTTCTTCTTGATCTCCTCCTCCGTCAGCCCCTCTGTGTTTGGCTTAACTTCGCCATCCTTCAACTTCTTAGCCTCTGGACCTGATCACACGCAGAAAACACTCACAATGTGTCCGCACCTCGGTGATAAACAACAGTAATATTTAGGCTGAATCCAGAGGAGCAGAATTTAAGGCTTTACCATAGTGCTTTGAGCGGAGCAATGTGTGCAGAAACTAATCTGTGCTGTTGTATTTGCTGTAAAGTGTCTCTACTGTAGGCTATTTTTATTATATGTACAGCACTTTGGCTCCACCAAAAATCGTTTATAAATGTGCTATATAAATATAAATTGATTTGATTTAAACAAAAGTCCATGTGCATGTTATCAATATGGTCAAACAGTTAATCAACATCACAATATTAGTTACTGCAATATTCAAATCACGGAAGGCACAATATTTTTTACGGGCAAAGTATGTGAAAATATGATGAATTAGGTTTTGTGGTGTTTCATTGATTTCCAGGCCTACAAAACAGTATTTTAAAAAATGCATTTGTTTGGTATATATCCTCCTAAAAAAACACCCTGATCATTTTAAATATATCTAAAAATTATAAATTCTTCCACTATAGTAATCTCCATACCATTCAAAAAAACATTTCAGTTATTTCTCCCAAATTGTGCAGCATTAATGATTGATATCCTTTTGCTAAAGATATATAAAATATATTAGTTGAACTGCAATTATAACTCCTCAAAGTTTACTTGTGGGAGAGTGACATCATTACGTAACACTCACACTTCTATTGGCTAGCTCCAACACAATGTACTTGAAAGACTAAGTGGCATGACATCTCTTAGTGGTTAACCAATCACAACAGAGCCAGCCAGCTAACCAATCAGAGCAGACTGGGCTCTGGTTTCAGACAGAGGGTAAAAATAGGCAGTATGAGGACAATAAAGAGCTTTTTGAACATTAAAGCCTGGAGACATGTCACAGTAGAGACACCTAATATCAACCTGAAAATGAGCATAATAGGGCCCCTTTAATTAAGCCATGACGAGTAAATGACCAAATTATGCAAACCCTTATTGACATCTTTTTAAAGTCAGCATGTCGAGGTTTCCTCACCTTCCCCTTCTTCTTCATTTTTCGCCTTAAATGGCATTTTTCTCTTCTGCGGACCAGGCCCAGCTTTGGAGAAAGCAGGTTTGTAGTCTTTGTTTCCGCCATTTCCACCCTTCCACGGTTTGCCCCCGGTGTTGTCATACGCTTTGAAGGGCTTCTTACCAGCCGGTTTTCCTCCAAGTTTGGTCCCCATTGAATCTGGACAGAGTGAAACATGTCAATGACAAACCTGGTTGAAAGTGATGCTGTATAGCTGGTTAATGTTAACTAGAGCTCACCTTTTCCTTTCTGTGTAAACTTCTTTCCACCTTTAGGAGAAAAGGGTTTCTTCGATTTAGCCTCCATTCTAAGGTTGTACCCCAGAAAGACAGCAGCAGAAGACAGATTAAATATACAGAAATAATGCACAATCCCACATTTTTCCTGGCCTATCTGTTGAGTGAGCAGTTAGTCTACGTAAAGTTAACTATCTGCAGAAATTAAACACTTCCATAACACATTTCAAAATCAATATCACAATCGTTTACTGCTAGGAGTATCTTAAACGTAAGTATTCGTACAAAACTTGCAGGAAAACGTATATTTCAAGACTGACTGTTTCTGTATCCTTCAATACTCAAGCAAATGTAGCTGGTATTCATTATTTGTCACGTTTAATGCTGCATATTTCTTCAATTTGGTTTGTTTTCTCTCACTTGGATAACGTTTTAAAGGTGTTGCTACTTTTGCCAATGCTAATTAACATAGCTAATAGCATAAACAATATCTGTCAACACATCTTAATAACATACATATAACCCTACGCCACGGTTTTTTGTTTATCTCTACTTTAAACACGAACAACAACAGGTATATACAACATTTTACTGGTGACTTACATTTCAGATAAACACACACGCTATCGCAGCTCAGTCCCATGCGTTCTGTGACCAACACGGTTTACGGTACCACACCATCCAACCAAACTGAAGCTTCGCTGCCGTAAAACGTAGGGTGATGCGCTGCCAGCATGTTAACGCCGTAAAGAACCAGGACGTCACGCTTTACAAATATATATATCATTACAATAAAATATTTAATCTGCTCAACAAACGCAAAGATTAGCGACAACAACGTTGTGTTCAATAATAATTTTGGTGGTGTTTTAGGCATGTATAAAGAGCGTTCACAGCCTGGAGCGGCCATGTTTACATCTATGGTTTGCCCTCTCGGCCACCATACAGACATCGTCACTAAGGATACAGAGAGTTCAGAGCTATGCCATTCATAGTTTAATGTTGTATTTCTACCCGAGTGAATGATTCAAATAACCAATATTAGATATATGTAATTTGTCCATGTGTCTAGAAATGTTATACATTCTTCATCCCAAGATAACACTGAATGAACTACATTAACCAGCAGGCTTTGCGGGAGAGTCACTCGACTTGTTGCCTGGCAACACCCCAAAACTTAAACGTATGACTTGGACAGTCAAATGTAAAGGTTTGACGCGTTAAATATGAGGCAAAATTCACGTTAAAACATTTTGGTAAGTGCTATTTTGATATAGAATATCTAAAAATGTAGTTTCCACCGCTGTCTTTTACGTTATATTCAGAGTTGTTTAAAGCTTAACGTTGGTTCGGTGAAGTTGGAAATAACGTTACTTTTGAAAAAGAAATTGCCCTCTTTATTTTTCAGAGTGCCAAAACAGAGAAGCAGGTGAGTAAACAGCGGACATGTCGGAAGAAAACAGAACTACTGTTGGTGAACAGACTGAGAAGAGAGAGACTGCTACACAGGATAACGGTGAAGGTACTGTAGCCTAACTGTGGACGTGTACCTGTATAACAAGTCAACCGCCAACGCAACGGTCAGATAGCATCAACTTTTTTAGCTAGCGTTACCTAGCCTTAGCTAAAGGCTTTTAGATGAACGTGAAGTTTGCAAGATGAGAACTTTAACTTAAAATACTTTAAGTATATTTTCATGCTTGTACTTTTACTGAAGTGCAATTTAAATGCAGAAGTGTTACTCAGGGCCGGACTGGGACAATAAGTCAGGCCGGGAATTATACACCCAGCCAGGCCACGACCAGTTTTTTTAATTTATTTGTCAATATTTACAGCGTTGCTGCCCATAGTGATAGCCCTAGTTGAAATCTACTACCCAATAATAAACATATGGACATGGGTTATTATTTAAAAAAATGTGCAAATCTATTTAGGAACCTATTCATGTGAACATATTTTAAGTGGGGGTGGACCTCAAACCCTATAGGGGGGTCCGGGGGTATGTTTCCCCGGTAAGATTTTTTTTTAAATGTTGGACTTAAATGCATCAATCTGGTGCATTTTGAGAGGGAAATAAAGAGACTACACCCATATGAAACAGAACTGTATACATTTAAATAATCATAAAATCATAAGAACATGGTCATAACTAATAACATACCATATATCCAATATGAAAAAACATTTAAACTTATATATTTATTTGTTTTTGGTTCATTTACAGTTGTGAGTGTGTCTGTGCTCCTGAATCAGCCTCTCCTTTCTCCCTCCTCTCCCCCCTGCTCCTCTTTGAGGCAGCAGCAAAGACTAGTGTTAGCTCTCAACAAGTTTTAAAAGTTTATCTTTCCTTATTTCACCTAGTTAACATTTTATTTGTATTATTCATGCATATTTTACTAATCACTCCCCCCTCAAATGGAAATATGTGTTTACATAAATGGTGACCAAACCGTTTGAGACCCACTGAGAAGTAGACTAAGTTAACTATCTGGATTCTAAACACTCAGAGAGTCCTTTACCTCACCTGAGCTGTAGTTATCTCTCAGTCTGACAGCAGTGGACTCTCCCCCCACCTTGTTGTTGAAACAGCTCTAGCGCAGCTAGCTAGCACCAGATGCTAACAACAACAATACACGTAACCGGTGCACGTGCTTTCTCTCTCTCGCGCCACACACACACACACACACACACACACACACACACACACACACACACACACCCTCCCTAGCTTGAATGACACACAGAGACCAATCGAGGGCATTAATGTATGATCTGTATGAAAGTGGCCATGTCGGCAGGCCACATCATGTAGACAGCCATCTAGATACTTTCCAAGGTTTGACATAATGAATTGTGCTACTTTTACAGCAAGCAACGATGTTATCAAATCTGTAATCAAATAGGTCCGCAAAAACACTATCGACCAATCAGATTGCTTGATTTGACTTGTCAGTTTTATAAATATATTTACATTTCTTCCGTTACGAAACAAACTTACAAAGCATAAAATGGAAACATTTAAGATTAACTTCGACCTCCGGGGGGGTCTTACTATGTCGATAGAGGAGTGCCTATCTCCAGAAAAAAAAGCACCTAAACGACGACATGTAGAGCTACGTGAAGAGCAGGTAGACCAACTGGAAAAGTACCACCATTCAAAAGCTTTCTGGTGCGGGTCTTGAAACAAAGCAGAGAAATGATGACCGTTAGTGGCCACAGGTGCGAAAGCTCTCTCCAGAGCTGCTGGAAGCCGGATCTCGGGGACCGGAGAAAGTGGACCAATATTCTCACCACGCCAAGCAACAGCCTAGAACAACCTCAACCTATAAGTAACCATGCTACTGATGCTGGACAGTTTTTCAGTGGGTGTACAATAAACGGCAACATACAAATGAATGTAAATAAATAGCCAAATAATGGATCAACGCTCTCTGTCTAATATGTTCGCTAGCTGTTAGTGTTGTTGCATAGCAACCACCTCGCACTATGTTTCGTGCAGAAGGCAACGAGGGACTATTTTATTTTGAACATCATTATTTACTAATAAAAACTATTTAAATTAGAGTGTGTATTTTTCTTTCATATTGCCACACTTGGTAACCGTTTTATAAAAGCAATAACTCACTTCAGGCCGTGATATATGCTCATTATATCACAGCTAAGGGGGTTGTCGACCCTCCGTTTCGCGTCGGGCCGAACCACGCCCCTTAGCTGTGATATAATGAGCATATACCACGGCCTGTCATGAGCTATTGCTTAATTATAGCATTTATAGTATTTCTACTCTCTGATATTGCTACTTTTACTCTAGTAAATTATGTGAGTACTTATTTCACCACTGGAGATAAGTGAATGAAATGTCTCTAAAGGTAGACGCATTTAAATATGTGAATGTGAGATGCAAACAACTCAAGTTAAGTTAGTTAGTTAGTCAATAAGAAACACAAGTAGTGACACTGTTAGTTAACTTGTAGTAATGCAGTCACATTGTCATTTAAGAAATAGCAGATGGATGCAATAGACATTTTAGTTTAGGATGGCTGACAACAGTCCAAGTGTGTGAGCTGTAAACAGTTGAAATAGCAGCTGGTATGTAAGCACTGACCGCAGTGGAACATCAGTTGAAGTGTAAAATCTAAAAGTATAATAAAATGTGTTGATTCACATACAAATAACAATTTAACGAGTTAAATCATTGGTGCCTGTAAGCTGCTTCCACATTTCTGTTCAACCTCTCCCTTGTCTAACAAAAGATTGTATACATGCTATAAGTGTTGCTGGAGTTTAACCTCTCCAACATTTTACTCCCTCACGATAAACACCCAGTGATGCAGCTTGAGTCTGAAAACGGATCAACAAAGCAACTCCCTGAGTACTACAATTATGAGGAACTTCACTCCAGACCATACATCACACCGGACTCTGCAATCCCAGAGAACCTCCTGCACCTCTGGTATCCTTTATCATTGTTCTTAAATGTTACACCACATCTCCTACAACTTTAGAAAGTACATGTTGTGTGACACTTTAGGGAATCTGACCTTGATCCTTATTCTGTCCTGCGTTCAGTCACTCCTTTGGCTATGACAGTGGGCGCAGCGGGAACCTGCAGCTGCTGGATGACAACACTCTGATCTTTATCGCTGGGAACCTGCTCGTGCTGCTCGACGTTTCCACCAAGGAGCAGAGATACCTCCGCTCCTGCAGTGGAGGAGGAATCGGCACCATCAAGGTAAGATAGTGTACACACTTCAAGGGAAGAGTGCTCGTCTGTGGGATGGAGTGAGAAGGATAAACAGATGGTTAACTTCAATTTCAGAATCAATCAAAATTTAAAATAAAAACAATTCCCGGGGGAAATTGGTTTTGTAACAGTAAGTTCATTTTAGGGTCAAATAAAATAGAATAATAGATATGGATTACAGACATTTTCTTACCTGTCTTTAAACGCAAACCACCACCAGAGGGAGACATAGCTCTTGTTAGGCCTTATCGATCTATTGTCAATTACATTTTGTATTTCTCCTCTTCTCTCTGCACCATATCTCTCAGAAAGCGGTGCTGCAACACAGGAAGTATGAGAAAATAGAGCTCTTTTTGAACATTAAAGCGCGGAAAATGTTTCAGTAGAGACACACAATACAAAGATGAACCTGAGAATGAGCATAGTAGGGCCCCTTTAAAATCCTTTGGACATGCACAAGTATTACGGCACTCTCACCTGGTGTATTCAATAAGACAAACATAACCTTAGCATAGTCTAATAGTATCAATATATAAACAAATGTACAAAAACGGTGGTATTAATGTATTTCATTTGTGTTGTGTGTATGTCAAGGCACATCCAAGCAAAGAGTGCTTCGCTGTAGCAGAGAAGGGAATCCAGCCCCACATCATAATGTATGAATATCCCTCGTTACGGCCGTTCCGCATCCTCAGAGGTAAATGGGACCAAGATGCTGTGAGTTTTTCAAATGTGATGTTTTATTGATGTTTTAACTTTGATGTTTTGCAGGCGGTACGGAGAGGGCGTACTGCTTTGTGGATTTTAACCAAGACGGGAGCCTGCTGGCCAGCGTGGGGGGGGACCCCGACTACATGCTGACGCTGTGGGACTGGAGGAGGGAGGAGGTGATGCTGCGCTGCAAGGCCATTTCTCAGGAGGTGTACCGAGTCAGCTTCTCCCCCTACAACCCGGGACTGCTCACATCGTCAGGATCTGGACACATCAAGTACTGAATCCTCCTCAAGCCCTGTTCAAAACAATGTTAGGCCCACTGGAAGAAATATAAAAAGAATGGCTTTGAAGCTTTTATGTAAACATGTAATTATGAAGCCATCTGCTGCCTTTATCCAGATTCAGCTAAAAACCCCTTTCAGATTTTCCCCTAAGCGTAAAAAAGGACTGTGTGTAACTCCTACTGTTTAGCATGTATTGCTATGTGAAAGCATTTACTTCGTAATATATCATTCTTTATTTAGAAGTTTACCTTTTAAAAAAAAATGTACCCTGATAATATGACGACCCCCGTCACATTATATCAGCGCTGATTGAGGGCACCTGGCCGCCGGTACCGGAGAAGTGAAAGGCTCGAGCCAGAGTCTCGTTCGCTCTCTCCGCTGAGGATCTGTTTTGGGAGAGCAGCTACTTTGTTTATGCTTTTGTCTTACCTTTATATTAGTTTTGGCATTCAAACACCTCGCCACACACCATGTTCACTCACCCACATCTACACTACTGATCTTACTGACTAACACATCACATTGGGGTAGCTTTTGTGTTAGAGGTGGGGTAGGTAATTCACTTCAGAAACACTTCTTGTTATATTCCATGGAATGCTCTTAACATCCCGATAGCAATGAATATCTGAAATATCATCTGTGGAAGC
The DNA here is from genome assembly GCA_902827135.1 of Harpagifer antarcticus. Taxonomy (NCBI): domain Eukaryota; kingdom Metazoa; phylum Chordata; class Actinopteri; order Perciformes; family Harpagiferidae; genus Harpagifer; species Harpagifer antarcticus. The sequence goes on from CADEHL010000394.1 coordinate 637,721, forward strand.
CGTGGTACTGTAAAAAGCACGACCAATCATCTGAGCCGGCCCGGCTAAAGTAACTGGATGGCCTACCTGCCTGTCAGCCTTCCATCTGTGCACAAACCTATCTCGTGCCCTCATTGGTCATGTGCGCGTTCGTGTGTGTTGGAGGAGGGGCTCTGTAAGGAAGTCTGAAGGAAGAGGCAGATTTGTTTCGGCTGCGTATTTTCAAATTCTAGCGCACTCGAGCTGCTTTCTCCATTCTTACCTACCTTTAACGTTGGGTTATTGTAATAAATATACTTTCTTATATCTTGTCCTTTCCACGCTTTTGTTATGGCCAAGAGCCAGGCCATGACAACAACTTCATCAGTTTCTCCCCAAACCTGCTTATAAGATTACATGTTGTATGATAATTATATGTTATTAATGTTTCCAAATAAGAGGACAATACATTTTCTCCTCTCTGTCAGGTTCTGGAAAATGGCCGACACATTTTCAGGGCTTAAATTGCAAGGGCATATGGGAAATTTTGGGAAAACTGCAGCGACTGATATCAAGGGCTACGTGGATCTTCCTGATGGAAAGGTGTGTGCCCTGCAGCTCTGACACAACGTCTGACATGTTTCTCTAGATATTGATTTACTTCCCTAATGGAGCATTACAGAATTAGTTTTCAATCATCAAAATGTCCATGTACTCATACACCAATAGAAACTCAGATGTGTCACTAAACTGTGATTCATGCAGTCTCAAGCAATGAGTCTGTTTTCCATTCAAGTATTTCCTCTGAACCTTATGGCTGTTCAAAATTGAATAACAAGAGAGTTACCTCCATATCATATTGGTAGATCATTGTTAAGGCATAGTTATCAGAATTGATGTGGAGCTACAAATCAATCTAGATTGTTTTGGTGTGAGTTGACAAGTGTTGGAGTTTTTGTAAAAGTTCATCTTGACCCTCGCCTCTCTTCGTCTCCTCCTCTCAGGTGGTGTCCGGCTCAGATTGGGGAAACCTGCTGCTGTGGGAGGGCAACGCCATCAAGGTGGAGATTTGTCGTAAGGGGGGGGGGAAGTGCCACGCCGGGATGGTCCAGCCGTTCGCCCTGGAAGACGGACAGCTGATGACCATCGGCTATGATGGAGCGGTTCGGGTAAGACACTTCAAAATGCTTCACTTCAAACGTGTCAGAAATATTTTCAAAAACATACAATGTTCTGATTAAATTAAACTCCTATAACTGTTTAATCTTTTCTTCTACATTAATAATGGTTTTGTTTGTAGCCATTTCTTGTCTGTAAATACCTCCTGAGGGATGCACTATAGAGTGGAGCAGGAATGAGTCCTAAAGGCGGTGGTGGCGAAGTCCATAGGGACTTGGCTTGGCAACTGGAAGGTCACCAGCTCAAGTCCCAGAAAGACCAAGTGCTACCGAGGTGTCCTTGAGCAAGGCACCGTTCCCTACACTGCTCCCTGGGCGCCCTACATTATGGCAGCCCACTGCTCCTAACACTAGGATGGGTCAAATGCAGAGAAACCGTTTGGTTACATTGTACCTGTACTACGTAATGACAATAAGTTGAATCTAAAGCCAAAATGTCTCGTACTCAATGGTTTTTTTGAACATATTTTTCTTTAGATACCTGAAATACAGTCTGTGGTTACTACAAGCTAAAGAGATGTTCCCGTTTTGTTCTGCCAAATCAAATACGCCAGTAAATACCCTACTGGTATGACGCTTCTATGTGTCATAAAAAAAGTGGCTAAATGAGACGAATAAACGTCATACCGAGCATTAGCCGCCTTTAGCTTAGCGGTGGTGAAGTCAAGTCACTGCGATGTAGTTTGTTTATAGCCCAACGTTAGCTTTTTGCCTCGAGATTGAACTTACGCTTCAAAAATCTTAAAAGTGGTGTTAATATGTCGAGATGATCCTGCTGGACAAAAACGGTATCATAAACGTTTTCTGCCAAAGATCATACAATTAGAAATATCATGTTCCTTTTGAAGCTAATTGACCCTTCTTGGCACTCCTTATCAACCTTATTGAGCCGGATGATGATTTAAACTCTGATTTCTCTGTTGTCACCTCTTTTGAAATCGGTCTGAATTTGTAACCCCTCTGCAGGGCTGGAACTTTGAAAGCATCGACACCGCAGACAGTACCGGTGACAGCGGGAGGTTTGAGCTGGAGCCCATGAACGAGCTGTTGGTGGGACACAACGTGTGCCTGTCCTCGGTGGTGAAGAGCTCGCAGCCGTCCGACTCCTTCATCTGCTTCGCTCAGGTCAGAGGGGAGTCAGAGGCTCATCCTTATCCATGTGTAATGTCTGATCTCCATCAATATACCAAACCTGATCTCTGCACCTGATAGGACACCAGCGGAGCCATCTGGAAACTGGACCTTTCATTCACCTACACTGTGAGTTCCATACACTTACTTTAGTATTTTATCATGTTAACACATATTTCAATTGTCTTGTAACAGGTTCTTATTGTTACTATTAAGACCATTTTTCTTATACATTTGGTAAAAAGTGTGATTCTTTATTTGTCCATAAAATACAAATGGACCTGAAAATGAGCACATCTCCTCTTTAAGATACAAATCAAACCAAAGAGGACTCCCATGAGACGCTGATGTGTGATCTGTGTGCAGACTCCTGATCCAGAGTGCCTGTTCTCCTTCCACGCCGGGGCCATCCAGGGCCTGGACGTGTCCAGGATATCCCACCTGATGGCCACGACCACTCTAGACCGTGAGTATCATACCCTTTCTCCCCTACACACACACAGGGTGTTGTCGTAACATAACACACATCAAACCACAAATGATATACTCTCTCTGCCGCCCCTAAACTGTGGAACGAGCTGCCCTGGCTAATCAGACAGGCTCTCACACTGTCTGTTTTTAAATCCTGTCTTAAAACCCACCTTTTCCCGTTAGCATTCGTAAACAAGTAGATTGTTGCTTTTATTTGCTTTCAGTGGTCTATTGTTTTTACTATATGGTTGTTTTTATGTTTTTATTTTTATTTTGTAATTTTTACATTTATTCTGTTTTGTTTTGTGTTCGTATCTTTTATGTGATTTTATACTTATTTTTATGTTTTGTGAGTTTATATTTCTTGTATCTCTCAGCACTTTGGTCTGGAGGTTTTAAAGTGCTTTATAGACGAAGTTGGATTGGATTGGATTGGATATACGCAGCGGTACATTTCCTCTAAAGGATGTCGTAAAGAGCCCCAATTTATTTAATCTTCATCATTAAACACTTCATCCAAACAGGAAACATTTGTTTTATCAGAGATAATATCACTTCAGTGTAACATCAACACTTATTTTTATTGCAGAATTAGTTAAAAAGGTTATATTGAAGCTTTTACACCAGTTTTCCGGACAAACCGTAACAGGTCCGCCCCTTTTTCTCCAGGTACCGTTAAAGTGTTTGACTTCCTGGCAAAAATAGAGTTGACCTCCAGTCGCTTCAATCAGGGTGGAACTGCTCTCAGCTGGGCGCCAACTTTGGTGAGTGTGTCCACAGAGTGCTGCAGCAATGAGTCCTAAAACCCCCTTCCAAGTCTCAAAGGCAGTTATTTGTTTTTGGTTATCGCTAGATGCCTAAAATAAGTTCTGTGGTTTAAACAAATGAACGAAAACATTTTTATCATAGACATTAGAAGCGTACACACACACACACGCACGCACGCACTCACGCATGCACGCACGCACACACACACACACACACACACACACACACACACACACACACACACACTCTCCAAGAAATCAGGAGTGAGAGGAGCAGACTTCAGGAAGAGGAGGGAGAGAGAGAGAGAGTGTCTCTCACTCTTCCTCCTTACCTCCTCCTCTTCCTCTTCTCTCCTCCTTCACACCCTTTTCCCTCCCTCCCTCTCACTCCTCATCTGACCTCCCGCCATCTTTGTTTATCTCTCTGCTGCCAATATCTCTCTCCTTCTTACTCGCCCTTTTTTTACTTTTCCCTGCCGTGATAAGAAGTGTGAAGCAGCTGGGCGTCACACACACACACACACACACACACACACACACACACACAAACTCATGCTATTAGATGAGATTAGTTTGACTTTATTGAATCCAATTTGGGAAATATATTTTCACGGCAGATCGTAAACCAGGCATTGGACATGAATTAAAAAATAAAATAGAGTAGGAAAGAAACATATACATATCAACAGTTATAGATATGTATCTCTATCAAAAACACAATATAAAAATACAGGTAAAGTTAGAACACACTATAATAGACCATCCCTATGCCAACATAATATAAGCAATATAAACATGTATAATTCTACCACATAAGAAGTGTACTGACAGGAAACTGAACTCTGTTGTGAGAGTGTAGGTGAACCAGATTGGAAGTCTGCTGGTCACGGGCTTTGAGGACGGGGTTGTGAGGTTGCTGGAGTTGTACGACCCTCAGAGGCTGAACGTGGTCACCGGGCGAATCCCCAAAGGAGACGCCAAGCTGCGCCTCAAACAGGCCTTCAAGCCCCATAGAGCACCTGTAACTGCTGTGGCGTATGAGCGGAACGGAGAGATCTTAGCAACGGGGGTAAGATGTTTTCCAAGAACACCTGAGGAAATATAATTGGTCATTGTTTGCTTAAGGTCATTTATGCAGGAACAAAGAATGTTGTTAAAAACCCTCTGCCCCCCACCCTGCGGCTCAGAGCTCCGACAGCACCGTGTTCTTCTTCACTGTCGGGGAAAAATACAAACCCATCGGCTTTGTGCGCGTCCCCGGGCCGGTGCAGGCGCTGGAGTGGACGCCTCATTCCCACGTGAGTCTGCTCCGACACACATGCACCAAAATACAGCATCTATGGATACGTTATTGATTGAACAAAAGATTCTTATATTTATTTCCAAAAATAAATTGGCTTTGCAAAGTATTTTTGTTGAAAACTTGAGTCCAGATAGCTTCTTGATTGAGCTTGAAAATATTTCTATGTTATACAGGGTTCTTACGGTCATTAAAAACCTGGAAAAGTCATGGAAATTCAAAATGTTAATTCCAGGCCCTGGAAAAGTTATGGAAAACAATATTTTTCCCAAAGTTTTGGAAAAGTCATGGAAATGTAACTAAAGTTGCATCAAATATAATTTACATTTGATCCAATCGCCGTAATAGTAATACTATAATGATAATAAATACTGTATAGTAATGAAACGTAGAATGGCATTTAACTGAGTGGTGAGAGATTTGAGTTGCTTTAGGGTGTAGAAGCTACTAAGCCTATTTGATTTGTTTTAGATAGGCACGACATGTTTCATATGCAGACCTTATTTTCCTGTTCCATGTTAAAATAAACCATTTTCAGTGGAACCGCTGAGAAAGAGTCATGTTTTTGGTCATGGACAAAAAGGTAAGGTCCTGGAGAAGCATTGGTGAAAAAGTGTATGAACCCTGGTTATATTATTATTTGTATTTTATTTTACATTATATGTTATAATATATGTTATATATCTATTATCTACAGCTAAACATTTATACCTGGAGTATTTCCCCAACAGAATTACTTTATTTATTATCTGTGGACCATTTTCATCTTAGTGGCCTTAATCTTACAATATCTTTAATTGAATGATTCTGTCATGGGAATGATCGTTGTTGTTCTTTAATGGTTTTCCCCAGGGTGAGAACCGGCTGCTGATCCTGTGTCAGAGCGGTCACGTTGTTGAGGTGCACCCGCCTGACCCAGAGGTCCAGAGGCCCGGCATCACCTTCCACCTGCCTGAACTGAGCAGCAGAGCCTTCAGGTTCAGGAGCATCAAGTCTCGAATCAAGGTCTGAACCCTGTGCGTCCAATCAGTCATTCGTAGGGTTTATGTACATACAGACCTGTTGTCCTATCAGAATAATCAAAACCAGGGTTAGTTCAAGTTAGCTTTACACATACAAGACATGTGTTTTGTCGTATTAAATGTAAACAGTAAGAGGATATAAGTTGTAAAAAAAGAGCAAATATATAATAAAAAAAATACATAAAAATTAAGAAAAACATTTTGTTTCAAGAAATAAATATACAAATAAAAAACAATATGACAGATGATGACACATTTATAATTTGAATAAGGTTTATTAGCAAATAGGTTTAAATGTAAAATGAATTGAATTGGGTTATAATGGTACATACATAAACACAATGGGACATACATAAGAGGTATTAGGTTGTAAAGAAAAGGAGAACATATAAAACTAACTAACTGGTTTTAAATGTTGCATTTTCTTTTAGAGAGAGCAGGAAATTGCCAGACGACAAGCCGCAAAGGACAAGAAACAGAAAGAGAGAGAAGAGAGGCTGAAAGAATCCAAGCAGCCAGACTTAGAACCAGAGGAAGATGAAGAGGAGGTGGAGGAAGAGCTGCCCTCCATCTTCATCCCTAAGCCTCCAAGTCCTCTCTACTGCGGCTTCTACTCATCGCCTGGCCACTTCTGGCTCTCCATGGTACACAATTAAACTGAAGATCAACATTACATTTAAAGGGGACTTATGATGCAAAATGCACTGTCTGATGTCTTTTATACATAAAGATGTGTCCCCGGTGCGTCAGGGAACTCACGCAGCGTCAGGAAATAAAACCCTCTCTCTTTTCCTCCGTACCCAAATCTCTAAAAACGGGGAACAACGGAGCTGATCAAGATTTGCGTCCGATATGACGTAATATCTGAAATGTGGACCCACGGCCCAATCAGAAACGTTGCTATCAGAAAACATGCCCGACTGTTTTGGACGTAATATGGTCGGTGTTTACATTAGCATCGCTAACACTCAGAGCTAACCTGTACTGGAGAGCATGTGTGTGAAGAAGCAGGAAGTAAAAGGAACTCACCTTGTGGTATAACCGGCAAGAGAGAAAGCCTTTGAGCTCCAGACTGTTTTCAGAGAGAATCCTTGATAATCCATGATATGGCGTTTCATCACGGCAGCATTTAGTTTAGACAGTAGCTGCCGGGTCCCGCATGAGCTCAGACCCCTACTTTTTTAATAAAGCTTTATACCCAAATCAGCCCTTTAGAAACAGGAAGTGAAATAGAGGGATATGAGGCATGGCTAGAATGGGTGATCTGTTTGGTGTTTGGAGCAAAACACTTCATAGACATCTTTTTTATATATTTTTATATATCTGAGACCTAAAAATAGCATGATAGGTGACCTTTAAATAATGGGTTGAGAAATGAAAACATGTCCTTGTAGACTCAACACAAACTGCATATAGTAAAACACAGCTATAGATTGAAAAGTATGACAAAAACAGGTTCACAACCTTCTCTCTTTCCCCTCTCCTGCAGGGGGGCTATGACTCTGGTTTCCTGTATCACTGTCAGTTCTCTGAGGAGCAGGACCAGGACCCTCTGCAGCGGCAGGACGAGCCCTTTGACTTCCTGCCTGTCCTCAACGCAGACGACGACCCCATTCGCTCCTTCACCTTCAGGTATACTGAAGGTCCACTGATCAATATTCTATATTTCAACAATGATTCAAAGACCGAAATGCAACGTGAGAAAGTTGCTAGTAGCTTCCACCTCTTTTGGCTCATTGCTTTATTATTATTATCACAGCTAGTTTCAGCTGCTAACAACCACTATGCTCCAAAAAAGTGGAACACCCTACCAGGAAATATTAGAGAGTTTAACTCAGTCGACATTTTTAAACGAAAGCTGAAAAACATTTTTTTGAATTAGCTTTTAAATAGCAACTTTGCTCTTCTATTGGTCTTATTTATTTAATTTATTGTATTTATTTATTTAGTCTTATTTCTTAAGTTAACTTATGGATTACTTTATTATATTTATCTATTTTGGCTTCTTGTAATCCATGGAGTCACATGCATCATGAACATATGCTTCATGTATGCTAGTAGCTTTTAACCTTTGACCCTAACCCTTGAATTTAAAGTCTTATTGTCTGTTTGTCTTATGTTGTTTTCCAAATTGTTAAAGCACTTTGAGCTGCATCCTGTGTATATAAAATGCTATACAGGGGGTCCGCGGGGTCTTAAAATGTATTAAAAGTTGATAAATCAATTTAACGAAAATTAAGGCTATTAAAAAGTATTAAACGGCATTTTCCAAGGTATTACATTTTGTAGCTTGTTTTCTTGATTTAACGTCATCTGAACAGGACGTCGCACGCTCACTGCTTGATAGCGCGAAGCTCCGTTTACGCCGGTTGTTAAACAACATCGTTATGGGGAAATGCAAGTCTGCGTCCAAATGGTTGGAAGATAAGGAGGAAGGACAATCAATACTGTATATAGTCAATGTGAGGTGAAGTGTGTCGCCAAGGTAACCGGTTAAAACTCCAAGTGGCGATGAGGTCTTCAAATGTATGGAAAGGGTCTTAAAAAAGGTCTTAAAAGGTTTTACATTTGACTTCAGGATTCCTGCATATACCCTGTATACAAATAAAGATGTATTTGTAATTACTACTAGTACCTAAAGTATTATGTTGGTGTTGTCCAGCTCTGACAGGCAGCTGCTGCTCTGCGGCATGCACTCAGGCTCCATCAGGGTCTACCCTCTGCAGCCCGGAGACCACAGCCTCAGCTCCATGCAGGCCTACTGGGCTCTCAGTGTCCACGACAACCAGTACGGACACCTGCGGCACATCCGCTGTAGCTATGACGATCTCTTGGTGCTGACGGCGGGAGACGACGGGAACTTCTTCTCCTTCAGCCTGCTCCCTCCAGAGGAGCTGAAGAAAGGCATGCAGAGGAAGAAGGCAAAGGTTCCTTCACCCAGGGTCAGTTTACACTCTACTAAGACTTTAAACAGTGCTACAGATGATAAGTCTACTCAATCAATCACATTTTATTAAATAGCCCAATATCCCACATTTTACATTTGTCTCGGGGGCTTTACGGTGTGTATAGCAAATGACACCCTATGTCCTTAGACCTTGTGCACAAAGAAAGAACTCCTCAGAAAAACCCCACAGCGAATAGAAATTAATTTGTAGAAACACCCAGCAATAGATATGGTTTGAATAAACAACATAGACAATCCAAAAGGACAAAAATGGTAATATGAGTATACAAAAGAAATGGTCGGATCCAGGAGGATGTCAAGAATCGTCCAGACACCACTATAAAATAATAAGGTAGGCTTCAGGCAGGACCAGAGCAACAGCCACGACTCATGGTCCAGAAGTGAAGAGAGGACATGAGTGCATAGAGATAACAAGAGAGAAGTAGGAGAAGAGAGGTGGAAGTCCCACGACAGCGTACGCCTATAGCAGCATAACTAGGGTCTGGTTAAAGGTAAGCCTGATCCAGCCCGAACTACAGTATAAGCTTTATCAAAGAGAAATGTGTCAGTCTGTCCACCAATTTGAATGGATTGCTACGAAATGTATGTTTCTTATTTGTATGAACGCCCAGGGTCCTTGTGTTCCCTAGCTTGTGTCAAACATTTGTAAAAGTTGACTTTACACCTTTTTAAAGTTGTCTGTTGACGTCATCACATAGTTCAGATTTGTTGTAAGGGGCAAGAAAGCAAACAGTTTATGGTGCAAATGGATTGTCATATTGTTATTCGAACAGGTGGGCCTTGAGAATGAGGCGTTAGCCCAGGATATTGAGGACCCAGCAGCCTGCAGGTGAGCGCAAATTATCTGTTGATCATTCTTGTTTTCAATGTAGCCTATCTGTATCTTTCTCTGTTTTTCAAAGTCATTCGGACAGTTGACACCGACTGCATTTGGCTTCCTATTATTGAGGGACTCAAGGATGTCATAAAATCATCTAACTTTGTGTTCCCTCCAGCATAGAGTCAGAGAAGCAGAAGCTGGATAAGGACCGTCAGCGACGAGAGGCGGAGCTTAAGATCACAGCGAAGCGAAATAAGCTGGCTGAGCTGAAGAAGAAGTTTCAACAGCTGCTGATCACCAACCAGCGTCTGCCGGAGCATGTCCGTCTGAAACCTGAGGTACGGACACCCGGATCACTGTCATCTGTATTCTAATGTCCGACACTGAGTTCTTCAGAATATGTTCCTATTTAAAGACAAATAAGTCAATAAGAAAACCAAAAGACATGATACTAGGGAAAAAACAAGCTAGGTAAAACATTTAGGTCCTATTATGATTTTTGGATTTTTCCCTTTCCCTGTTGTGTGTTATATAGGTTTCTGTGCATGTAAATGGTCTGTAAAGGCTAACACACCTGTATTCCCTCCAGAAGGAGTTTCTCTCCCACACACTCCCCCCCCCCCCTGCCTGAGAGTCCTCTGTGGTAGGATTGTCGTCTTGCTTAGCATATCACAATTCAGAATAGGTAGAGACCAATGGGTCTTTTCCTGCATGCAAGTGGTATGATTCTCAGTATGGAGAGGAACATGACGGGTAAGCCTTAGCTTCAAATCCCTATTATTAAGAATGATCCCAAGCAGAGGTGGGCTAAATGCAAAGGAAGTCACGGTGTGCTGTCGGATAAGCAGCAAGCGGTACACAACATGGTGTGAAAGGAACTGTAATGTAGACACTGCATAGGTGGCTGTATCTCATGTGATAGAGATACTGAAATGTAAATATTACAGAATATTTTAGAAAGGGACAAACAATTGTAATAACAAATAATATATGGGATCAGTCAGGTGTTTTAACTCTTCAAGGAAAGGACTGAGGCCTTTGCTGTTGTTGTTACTCTGTGCAGCTTGGGGCCACACTCTGTTGACATTGCAGAGACCTCCTACACTCAGCAGCAGATAAGCACTCGAACAAAATGTATTATTTATTTAATGTCCAGATTTTCCTTTATTTTAGTTTTTAATACACAAAACCAACTTTATTTGAACATACCACAGGGATTAACTATACATGAATACTAATATATCATTAGCAGTGGTCGAGTGGACACAGACTCCTTATATTCTGGTCAGGTTTATAGTTATGTTAAAATGATGACTTTTAGGCAAGCTGTAGCGAAGCCGAGACGGTTGTTGGTGCGGTCGTAGATGGAGTAGTACTCTCTGAGGAACACGTCCCCAAAGATCCACAGGGGCTGGCCGTTATGAGAGGGCAGGTATGTGGGGACGATGTCCACAGAGCAGAACTGGTTTCCATTCTGGTAGCGCTGTAGGCGGAGACAGGAGATGGGAAAGGTAAATGACATTGCTAACAAACAAAATAAAAAGACACACACACACATACATGCTTAATGAGTGCATACTTGTAGTAACTTACCTGAGTGATGTAAGCAGAAGGAGGCAGAGGGAGGGCAACACCGCTAACAACAAAGCTGAGAGTTGGCAGGTTGTTGAGCTGGCTGCAGTCCACCATGTACTGAAGATCAAGACAACAGAGAGATATTAGAATTGCTTTTAGAAATTCCAAGGGTATCACACAAGAGATCTGGGGAGGCTGCGTTCTGTTGTTACGGCCCCAAACTAGATAAATAGATAAATAGTCAAATAAATAAATATATATATATATATATATATATATATATATATATATACACGCACACATCTCTTCCTATTCTGATTAATTCACCTATTCACCCATTTCCCATTTAATTTCACTTCTTTTATTATTATTACTGTTATTTTTCTGTTTCTTCATAGCTTTATTTATATTTATTTATTAATATTATTAATATTACTATATTTCTTGTTGGCAGCCGAGATGGTTTGAGTCCAGGAAAGCCCTTATTTTTTTATTTAAAGATATTTAAATGTCTTTAATTCACAGGAATGTCATTAGGATCACTGTAGACGTTTTATCTTGTTCTCTAGATAACATTTGAATATTGTTGTTGTGTTTTCTGTAAAGCCCTTTGGGCTGCTTTGTGCATGAAAGGTAAGATATACAAATAAAGTGTATTATTATATTATTATTAGAAGAGACAGAAACTAAAACAAACCGGCCCAGTTTATACATGCTTATTTTCCTACTTCTTCAATATGAGAGTGTCTGTCTGTTCATTTGTCTTACCATTCCATGCTGGCTCTGTTGAGCGCCGATGGCCTGCATGATGTAACCAATGAGCTGGCTTGGGGCTGTCAGTGTAGAGGTTCCAGTGTCCACAATGGACTGGCAGCCCTGAGAGCACCAGCCGGTCTCTCTACCATTGATCTCGAATCTGCAAAGCACAACAGAAGTAAACATAAATGTGCAGTTATTTCGGAACGCACAATAAGCACTGAATTAATGTAAGTAATCGGATGATCATTTGATGTTTAACATTACTAATGAAAAGCACTGACCCTTGAACTCCGATCTGCCAGTAGGTCTCAGAGGTGACGGGGGTCCAGAGTATCTGTCCCTGGTACAGGCTGTTGTCCACTCCTCCGAAAGAGAGCACGCTGCCCTGCTGTCCTCCCCTGAATCACACAGCCAAAGCTTAACTGAAAGCTCACAATGTGGATATACAGTCATATCTGAGGTGATATCCTCCATGTGATAGTGTATGTTTTACAGTGCTTAATAGAAGTCTTGTGACAGTTATACCTGGAGAGATAGAAAGAAAATACGTTGGCACTCAGCAGGTTTTGAGAAATCATGTTGTCCATGACGGGAGTCTCTCCTCCAGCGGAGATGCTTGGGTAGGACAGGCCGAGGATGCCGTCAAACTTGGCAACCACAAAGTTCTGACCAGGTTCATTTGTGCTCAGACCGATCTCCTGGTGGTTGATCTCAATGCCACCAACCTATGGTTCCAAAACCAACCACTGCGATGAGTAGGATGTCAATTCATAGATTGTATTTATACATGTTCAAGCTACAGCCTATATGACTGTAGACAGCAATGTTAAGAAACAACTAGGGTAGGCCTCCGTTGTTTCTCATCAAAAATATTTTTCTAGTGTATATACAAATATATTTTCACTAATACACATACTTACTACACACTCCAACTGAAAACTGCCACACAGATCTTCCTACTGGAAACTTTCCAATGCAACATCTTTGACTGGTATGTTCTAACTGTGAGACATCAATCTTTGAGGCGTTATTGACATAGTATGCTTTCTGGTAGTACTCTTTCTCAGTCACTAAGAACTAGTCATGTTTGTTTGGTGGGTCTTGACTCACATTGACAGTGTCATATCCAAGGTACCATGGAGGCTTCCGGCTCCGTAGGGCAGGTAGAAGGTTTTTCCAATGGCAGAGTAGGTAGAGGACTGCCGGGGGTCGAACTTTGCGTGTGCGTCTGTGAATGACACAGGCATGTCAACAAACATGCTATCATGCCTCACAGAGTCTTTTGACACTAATAGTAATAGTTTCTATTATTCAGTTGCGGATTGTTCCTTAAAGACTGAAAATTTATAAGTTGCATGCCTGCAAGTACACTAAAACTCTAAGTCCCATGAGTGTAAATAATGTAATCTCATGGAAACACGATGACTTGCTCTGCACGCTTGGCCTATGGGAGCTTTATGTCTACATGCAAAATGAGTTTTGTGACAGATGAGGGATTTAGTCATGTAAAGCCTGTTGGTTTATACTCACTGCAGGCCTGAGTGCTACAGTAGATGGAGTCCACCCACAGGTTGGCAGAGCCGGTGTCAAAGAGCACTTGGAAGGACTGGGGGGGTGTTCCAATACTGATGGCGCCATAGTAGGTGGTCTGGGTATTGCATTGGTTGGAGGTAAGAAAGAGAAGAACACTAATAAATAAAATGCAAACCCATCAGGCTGTGTGTAAAATCGCGTTAAGCTAGGATTTCTTACGTCAGCGTAGTTATTGATGTACATGTTGGCAGAGGTGGAAAACTCATCAGGCTGGTACTTGAGAGCCGGATCATGGTAAGGCAGCTCGATCCCCTTCTCTCTCAGGGCCTCACGCATAGACTTGTGCTTAATCAGAGGGATCCTGAGGAAGAAGGAAGCATAAACATGAAGAAGTGTAACCTGATATAACTATCCTTAGCAACTTTAGTGGTTGATCTTCAAAGTCATTTGCTCTTTCATAAAAAGAAAATTGTTTCTTTTACGAAACAGGCCCATAGAAATACAGAGATGATTTCCTTACCTGACGAATCCCTCCACAAGCGCCACAAAGACCAAAACAGCAACAAGACACTTCATGATGCCTCCTGTCCACACAGCACTCCTGAATACAGTTCTGAGTCTTACAGGCTTTATATACACATGTTCAGGCCCTATCAGCTAGACTGTTATCAAAACTTCAGTCATATAACGACTCAGACAGGGTGACCCTTACAGGTTTTTCTAAAAGCTACACACTTCATTTGCACAACATGAATTCAATAAAGACTAACTCCAATGAAAGTCACAGAGCCAAATACACATCATATTAATCAAGGACATGATAAGATGTCATTCATTTGGGTATATCCATTGGAATAATGTAGTGGTGACATTAACTCATCAGAGCTTTTGAATGTGACACTTTTCATAGAGTAATTACTTTAATTTTATTTAATGTAATGAAGAGGTATGATAAAAACATTTTTTTCTGTCTTTCAAGAAGATGATGCTGAGTACTTAGCGCTTACGCTGATTATTTATACCTTTTTGCAGAATTAAAACAAATCCGTCTATAAAATATCAACAGCGAGGTCAAGTTTAATAGTTTGTTTCGAACGGTCACTTTCCCGCCAATGAAAAATGAATGTTATATCAGGACTTCACTATCAGTAGCACCTTAACCACACAGTTTAAAAGCTTTTGTGTCGTTAGGCTTATCAACACGTTTAAACAGTGTTTGGATTTGATAGCTTTTATTCCTTTGCTCAAGGGACATTCAATGAAAAATACAACTTATTTATGAATGTTAATTGATTTATTCTTTGTGCTTGACTGGACTATAGTATAATAACATCTCCCCTAAGATTGGCTTTTGCTTCTCGTGTATTTGCTGCCAATAGCACTTGTTTCACATGGAAAGCAGACCAGTAGCATGGGGGGAACTCTGATTACAGTGCCTTTTAATGACCCCATTTGTTATCCAATTAGATTAGATCAGCGCATTCTCATTTTCTCCATGGGACAATTGACATTGTCTACACAGGACACTTTGTGGCGGTGTGATGTAGCTTGCATCCATACGTAATAGGTGGAGTGCCCCTTTCCTATTGGGAAGCTGCAATGCTAAGAGCCGGCCAGCTAACCAATCAGAGCAGACTGGGCTCTGGTTCCAGATAGAGGGTGAAAGAGTATGTTTCAGTAGTGGACACATACTTTTTCAGACTCAAAGAGGTCACCTTATGTCAGTTTGATGGAAATGAAATCACAAGTAGTTGCGTGGGATGTCTCAGCAATCTATCAAAACGGGTTTCCACAATCCACCATCCAAGTGTGGAAAACATGTTGACTTTTAAGAAAGCATTGTTACTGGAACCTAGAAAACATCTTTACCTTTCGATGGGGGATTAATATCTGTTTTCACACAAAGTCAACCATTAAGTAGGGGCTAAAGAACGTTGTATTAGGGTTAGGGTTTGGCATAATATCATTAAGATGTGGATAATTCTCCAGGAATTCATGTACTTCAAGTCATTTGTGTGTGTGTGTTGTGTGGTGTGTGTTGTGTGTAGTGTGGTGGGTGTGTTGTGTGGTGTGTGTGTGTGTGGTGTGGTGTGTGTGTGTGTGTGTGTGTTTGTGTGTGTAGGAGCTGCAGCTGCACCCATGTTTCAGTGAGCAGGCAGAGAGGGAGAAGGCCCAGCAAGTGAGGCTGGTGAGGGAGCAGACGGCCTGGGAGGAGGAGCGCTCTAGCATAGCACTCAGAAAAATGCAGGACTGGTACTGGCTGAACACACACACACACACACACACACCACACACACACACACACACACATGCTATTAGATGAGGTAGTTTGACTTTATGAATCCAATTTGGGAAATATATTTTCACGGCAGATCGTAAACAAGGCATTGGACATGAATTTAAAAAATAAAATATAGTAGGAAACAAACATATACAGTAAACATATACATGTCAACAATATCTATATCAAAAACACAATATAAAAATACAGATAAAGTTAGAACACACTATAATAGACCATCCCTATGCCAACATAATTTAAGCAACGAATACTCGGTATAACATTATAAAAGTGTGCAAAGTAATTGCGGCTTAAAAAAATATTTATTGTTGAGTTTATTATATTATTATTAGTAGTAGTAGTAGTAAAAGTATTTACAATAAATAGTGGTGTAAATGTGTATCATTAGATTCATTAGAATTATATAAAAAACATTATTTAAACAATCTTACTTGCTATGTATTTGACTTTAATACAATTTAAAGAAGTGTTGTCTGTCTATGAGTGTAATACTTATCCTTCAATATCTGTGACTGGATATTTCGTAACATGTCTGTTAAGTTACATGGTAATAAACTTTAAACTTTAATACGTTTTACCAAGTTAGGACATTTTGATGGACATTGTAGAATGTTAATAAATCCCTTCTTCATAGTCATCAAATCACCCTAAGACGTTTCATAACATGTCCATTCTGCCCCTGTAGGTAGTTAGGAGGTAAAGACATCCAGCCTCCAGAATCAACCCACCTCTTATGTTGTTGTCAGGTTCAAAGACTCTCTTTCCAACGTGGTTACCGTGGTCAGCCATCTGCAGCGACCACAGAGTCTCCACCTACAGCCTGCCCACGCTCCCGGAGCATTCAGCGCAGCTCAGACATCAGACGAGGCCCGGCTGGCCTGAGGGAGACGGGGCTGCTGCAGCAGAACATGGAAGACCCAGAGTGGAGCCTGCTAAAGACAGCAGCATGCTGGAAGGTAGGTGTGATGGAAACTTCTGAAGCAATGGAGACGAGACTCAGAGAGACACGGAGAGAGCTGAAACTTGATGGCAAACATTTACGGTTTATTTGGAGCTACGGCCGGAGAATTCACAAGACATGAGGTGACACAGCAGTTGCCAAACCAATTCTGAAGATCTCTACCCCAGACCCATGTATTTAGCTAGTTCTGAGAGAATAATCAACATTGTGTGATGAGTATAAGTGTTGAAAACATTACCAAATTGTAATTAAAAATGGAAAGTAAAAGTAAATGGTTGCCTCCGCTCTTAAAAATAATAATAAAAGCATAATGTATGGGGTCTACTGCTGTGCTGTGCATGTCATTAATGAAGCATTGAAGCTCCTTTCCTGAGAATTTCAAATATTTCCTAAAATGGGATCAATACAAGTTTATATAGTCTAGTTCAGGGGTCGGCAACCCCTGGCACGCGTGCCAGCATTGGCACGCGGCACCGTAACCAGTGGCACGCTAGGAATAAGTGGAATAAGTGTGCAAAAATATTTAAATTGTATTTTGGGATCCTGAACGAGGCCGCCGCCAGAGCGCGTCTCCCCGTTACCCGCAGAAGGAAGCCATGCATGCAACGCAGCCCCACTCTCTTTAACTCCAGGTGACTTTCTGCCGCTTTCCTCCGTGGTGCTGATCGTTTCACCACGGAGAGGAAAACACTTCACTAACTGCAGTTCCCATAAGGAGCTGTACAAATGCCGCAGTTTCTGCGTGGCTGTGTATTTAGTTGAAAGCCCCAGTGGCGATCTGATCATCTCTCATTGAAATATGCTACAAAGGGGCGGACTGGCCATCTGTGTGTTGAACTTTCCTGTCGGCTCCCAGACCGTAGTCGAGGAGGGCAGACCTCTGTTTTCTGCTTCCTCGTTTCACTTCCAGAAACATACACCACGCTCCCTCACTGTCGCTCTACCATCCACAAACACGTATGCACAAGCCACCCCCCTCTCTCTCTCTTAAAGGGACAGCGATCTCATCTCACTCTGCTTGACCCTAATATCATAACATGTGTGTTCTGGAGAATCACAGAACGGACGATCGTCCTTATTATTATGCCGTTTAAACCAATTATTTAAATGTGTTTGTTAAATTCGACATCATGTAAGTTGCACTGACAGGTCCACACACTGCTTCCCCGCAGAGAGGCTCCCCCGCCCTCCTGCTGATAGTTGACAAGCGTCAAGCTCCTCACCCCCCCCCCCCCCACTTGATAATTCTCGATCGTTGGCACGCTGATAACAATTTTTTTTGAAAATGGCACTTCATATGAAAAAGGTTGCCGACCCCTGGTCTAGTTTAATCAAAAGAGAATTTTGACAGCTCTTATAATGTCTGCCACTTGGTTACTCCTGGGTCCTTCAGAGGAGGATCTGCGCCCCCTGGTGGTCGGTTCGGAAGGTGGTGAAGCTGGGAGACCGGCAGATGGAGAGGCTCCGTAAGGCTGCAGAGAAAGCTGAACAAGCTCGAGCCAAGATAGAGAAGAGGAAGCAGGAATGGGCCCAACTGTGAGTGTCTAACATCATTTTAGATTTATAAATGGCGTTATTATTTCTTTGTAGTTATTGTGTTGCCTTTGATGGCTTTTGTAGCTAAAAAAGAAAAATTAACGCCCAGGGAAAGAGGCTAATATTCAGACTAAACAAATTCGGAGATTGAAGTTTATAGAATAAGCTAAATTGTTTGATATTAGATCACACATTTATAGGAAAGAAACTTCATAATCATCACTCTATTGTAACTATTGTGATGCTAGTACAAAACTGTGACAACCTTTTGGGGTCTCAGTTACGCAGAGAAGCCGAGCGAGAACTGCGAAGATCCGCAGGATGTGCAGGCCATCGTCGAAGCCAAAGAGAACCTCGGAGACTTAAAACTGAAGTCAGACAAAGACTTCACGATGCCCAAACACCTGAGGATGAACGCTGAGAGGAAGAGCACAGAGCTGATAGGCCTGGAGAAAAAAGTAGACACCACACACACACAACACACACACACACACACAACACCCCACACACACAATACACACACACACACACACACATACACACACATACCATGTATGCATCACTTCAGGGGACATTACATTGACTTTCCTGCAGACTTATACTAACCTTAACCATAACCAACACATGCCGAACCCTAACCCTAACCAAGTCTTCACCCTAAAATGAATGATTCCCCTCATGGAGACCTCCCTTATGTCCCCATGAGGGAGGCGAGACCCCACACGTGACTGAACAGATGTAGGTCCCCACAAGGATAGTAATGCTAGGTCACACACACAACACACACACACACACACACAAATACAGCACGAGGACACACTTCATCATCAGCCATTGTTTTTATTGCACATTCTTCCTTTTACTTCTTATGTTTCAATACAAATTTTCATTCTCTTTTTATTTACTTTATCTTTTATTGGACATTTTAACTTCAACTTATTACATCTTTATGAATATTTGTAGTTGTATCTTTCTATTGCACATCCTCCCTTTAAACTTATACTTGACATTAATTAGTGATTTGTTTACCTTATGCAATTTTCACGATGACTTGTTCTTTGTCTGTTAATACGAATGTAAATAGACTAATATAATAAGCGAAGGATTGATGTATGATGGACAGATCCTTAAGTGCATTCAAAGCAGATTCAGTTAGTGAGTCCATCCGTCTGCACAGATCCGTGAGAAGCAGACGGAGATGAATCAACGGATCGTGGCGCTGCGGGACTCCAAGGTCCGCCTGGTGTCTCAGCTGCACTCTCAGACTCAGCAGGTCCTGACTGTGCAGCTGCGTCTGCCGGCCCATCTCCACCGCCCTCCACCCACCCTGCCTGCCATACTACCAGAGGAGACCCCCGAGAAGAGGCTGCAGTTCAACCGTGCAACCCTAGAGCGCTACCGTCGTCTGAGGGATCAGAGGTACAGCAGCCCGTTTGATCCAGGTTCAAATTGAAATTACAAAGCAGCAAAACATTTATTGTACACTATTATACTTAGCTGGTTTAAAGGTCTATCTTTACATGACATTTCTTAATGTATGACTGTGTATATCAAATGTTTGAACCTGAAACCATTACTAAGATAATAGAGCATTAGCTGTATAGCACCTTTCATACAATAAGTGCAGTTCAAAGTGCTTCACATAGACATTTCACAGAACATTGATATCACACAGATACCAGTAAAATACATAGACATAGAGTAGACATATACAAAAGACATTTAGATTAAAGGTACAACGATGAAATTGTTCAAATATTTAAACAGGATGCAGAACATGGAGCAGGACGGGCAGCAGGACAGCACCTATATATTGGCGCAGCTGGAGAAGGAGGTGGGAAGAGAGGAAGGGACTCTGAGTCAGTCAGCTTCATCTGTAACCAGAGAAGAAGAAGAGGAGGAAGGAGCAGAGCTGAGCGAGCTGGAGGAGGAGCTCCGGAGGGAGGAGGAGATCAGACTGCTGCACGAGCAGGACTCTCTGCTGGAGCAGGTCTGCTTTGGAGTCTATTATAGAATCTGAAAATAAGCTTTATGTGCTCTTTAAGGCGATTGTTTTATATATTACATGTTTTCTGGTATGCAGTGTTTGAATATGGAAGCGAGGCATTTCGTAATATTTACCCATGGTGAATTTAGAAGAACTCTTCATACTGAACAGAAACATGTAATGTAATGTGAATATGGAGGTTTTCCTTTCACTTGCAAAATCTCAAAATATATTGGTGCATTAAGAAGAACAATAGTTTTAGACATCTGGCCCTAAATGTGTAACCACAAACAACATCTTCTAGAAAAAGAATGTTAGGTACCACTTTACAATAAGACTACCCTTATAAAGGGTTTACGAATAGTTTGTAAGTCATTTATTGATTAGGCTGTGAACACTTTATATATCATTAATAAGCTTTTATAAGACATGAGATAAACAGGGCAACTGTGACCGGTTGCTTGCCAAATAGTGAGCCCACATGTATCTGTACTGCTAAGCCTTATTATTAGAAATGGTAGTAACTCATTAATAAATGGTGATTTGTTTCACACCTTACAACAAGGCTCCCTTTTGGTGACTATAAATGTTAGTAACTCGTAAATAAATGGTCATAAGAGATGCCAAGAAACATCAAGATGGAAGGGGGGGAATCAACTCAGTGAGCAACAGATACCAAGGATGCTGGCTGATGAAGAAGATGAAGTAAGCTAGGTAGCCAATATAAGGCTTAGTCATCTTGCCAAATAGGGAGCCTGTGTTGATGTATGAAAACTATGTTAGAACTGGATTATAAATGGTTCTTTAAGTGTTTACAACCTAATTAATAACCTCATTATAAACCCTTTATGAATCCTTTATAAGGGTAGTCTTATTGTAAAGTGGTACCGAATGTTACAGACAATGTTTAAGAATATGACATTCTGCGGATGTCTTTCACCTCGTCAGATGGAGAGTTCGGTGTGGCAGTTTGACGCGGAGCTCGTGCTGCTGCACCACCAGAAGCTGCTTCTGGATTGGCAGCTGAAGCAGGCCGACCTCCGTGAGCTAACGCTCTACCAGGAGCTGCTGCTCCTCAAGGAGTTTGAGAGGAGGGAGGGCAGCATGCAGGAGAACCTCAGCGCACGCACGAAGGAGAAGATCAGCATCACGGTTTGAAACAGTTTAAATAACGTAGAGTATCTTCTCATGTGTAGCCCTTTAGCTATCTGTTTGGAGTAAATGATGTAATATTGTTGACCTATCTCTAAAATATACTATCATTTGTTACCATGCTTTAAAGAGTCCTCTCCTGCTGATGTTCAGGATTATATCAGTATGTAGTGTCTCTACTTTAAAGAGTCCTCTCCTGCTGATGTTCAGGTGTATATCAGTATGTAGTGTCTCTACTTTAAAGAGTCCTCTCCTGCTGATGTTCAGGTGTATATCAGTATGTAGTGTCTCTACTTTAAAGAGTCCTCTCCTGCTGATGTTCAGGTATATCAGTATGTAGTGTCTCTACTTTAAAGAGTCCTCTCCTGCTGATGTTCAGGTTTATATCAGTATGTAGTGTCTCTACTTTAAAGAGTCTCTCCTGCTGATGTTCAGGTTTATATCAGTATGTAGTGTCTCTACTTTAAAGAGTCCTCTCCTGCTGATGTTCAGGTGTATATCAGTATGTAGTGTCTCTACTTTAAAGAGAACTCTCCTGCTGATGTTCAGGTGTATATCAGTAGTAGTGTCTCTACTTTAAAGAGTCCTCTCCTGCTGATGTTCAGGTGTATATCAGTATGTAGTGTCTCTACTTTAAAGAGTCCTCTCCTGCTGATGTTCAGGTGTATATCAGTATGTAGTGTCTCTACTTTAAAGAGTCCTCTCCTGCTGATGTTCAGGTGTATATCAGTATGTAGTGTCTCTACTGGGACATGTCTCCATGCATTAATGTTCAAAAAGCTCTTTACCTCTGTTAACCCTCTGTCAGAGCCCAGTCTGCTTTGATTGGTTAGCTGGCCAGCTCTGTTGTGATTGGTCAACGGCTTTGAATCATAGGCTCCTTTGAATAGATCCTCATCTGGTGTGTACCTCTCTCCTCAGTGTAAGCTGGAGGAGTATAATGAGCAGCTGGAAGTGAAGCGAGTTGACATAGTCAAGCTGCAGAGAGAGAGAGAAAGCTATGCACGCCGCCTTCTACGCATCGCTGGGCGAAGAGAACAAGTTTGAGGAGGTTCTGACCAAAGTCTTCAAGAAGAAGATCAAACGAGTTAAGAAAAAGGAAACCGACTGGGAATGAAGGTGAGAGGAAGAAACACAATGCGTACAATGTAACAAGTGTGATGGTTTGTGTGTAAATATGTGTCTGATCTGAATTTGCATTTACGGAAGAAGAGGAGAATGAGGAAGACTCTGATGATGACTCTGACTGGGTAATGATGACGATGATTTTGACAGCGGCTCAGATGAAGGAGGAGCTGCTCTGGACAATGTTTGCCCTCCAGGTCAGTGTGGTGATGGTTAAAACATGTCAAATAGATAATAATCATAAATGATGAACTCCAGCATAAATATAGGATACATATCTAGCTTGCTACCCTGATAGCGAGCTAGATAATTTAATGTGAGTGTTTCCTATAGTTAAACGTTATAGTTACGCTAGATTCAGGCTTATTATACCCAAACCAAATAACACAGTACATGTTATATTAGGCCATACGTCTGAACCCTACTTAAGCTGAATACACAGAGTGGATATGAGGCGGCGCTTCAGTGTGATTAAAGTTTAATTTGAGCTTAACTATAAGTAAGAATCTGTGTGTGTCTCAGGCTGTGTGCCGGCGCTGTTTGAGAACACTCTGCAGCTGCGTGAGCGTCGGATGGACCTCGAGGAGCTGCTGGTGGAGGAGAAGAAAAGTGCTGAGATTCTGAGAAAGGAGTGCACCATGCTCGTCAAGAAGGTCAAACTATTTTCTCTGTCTTTCTGTCTCTCTCACATGTTCCCTTATCACCATGTGCTCTCATACCCTGCTGTGTGTTGTTAGAGGTCAGGAAGTATAAGGTTGGGCCACAATATGAACATGGATCTCCTCACCAACAGTTTTAATCTTTAATAGTTACATTGTGTCTCTGCAGGAGAAATCGGTGAAGAGCAGTCAGAAGGCAGCAGAGGACGACTTGGAGTTAGTCAACAGGGAGAAACAGCAGAAAATAAACGAGCTGGATGTGGTGGTTCCTCTCAGACTGCATCAGGTACACACACCAACAGAGTGAAGATAACACAGGTTCTAGTCATCAGACTTGAAAGCACATTTGAAATCCATTTCACAATCTAAGGCCGCAACAGTTTATATTCATAACTGATTTATGTTGGTTATTTTCTTCATTAAAAGATTAATTGTTTGGACCAAAACACTTGAACTGAGTCACATGATTAATTGATAATATAAATACTATGAAAATTCTATTTTAAATCCTGAGATATGCACATTTCATACGTGAAAATTAAAATTAGATATTTGTTTTAATATGAGTTGCTAACAAACAGAAGTGCTATTCATTTTTCATGTTCAATATTTTTTATTTTAAGTCATAAGTGATCTTAAAAAGACCCACCCCGAAAATATACAGAAAAAAACACAAAAAGTTTTTCATCAACTGACTCTTTTTTTGACAAACCTGGACTTCCGTGCTAAAACTCTGCCTGTGTCTTTTGATTGGCCCTTTTTTGAAACACAGGTTTAAAGTTGATTTAGTAGTAGAATTTTGACTTCCTTACAATTTCTCATCTTCTGCATTTCCTCCTCTCTTCCCTCCACCTTCTCCAACCCTGCACCAGATTATGTTTATTGTTAACGGCTCAGTGCCGTCGGACCAGAGCCCGGCGTTAGTGCTGGACATGACGGAGCTGACCCGTCTGCAGGATCGCATCAAGCAGCTGCAGGAGGAGAACAGCCAGCAGAAGGATCTGCACATCGATGCACGCAAGCAGTACGTCGGCCTCACCCATGACCGCAAGGACATGAAAGTCCAAATCAAGGGTAAGCCCAAACCATGGATGTATAATAAGAACTGGATACAGCGTGGGAGGCGGGGTCTCGTTCTTTCCTATGAGAGCTGCTCATTGGCGCATGAAGGCAAAATGGCCCAACTTTTGAGAGAGCGAAACGTCACAGTTTACCCGTATATGAGCTCACAGAGCATGCGCCCCTTAAGCCCCGCCCCCCAAAGCACACACTCTCGGCTCACTAGAATAGCCGCGTTCACACCGCGTACTTTGCAGTACTTAGTGCCCCGGCACTTATTACCCCAGGCCACTAAGTACCAATCGCGTTCACACCGGAATAAGTTCCCTGAGGGAAGATTACGCAAATGAGCCGCTGACGTCACTTCGTCTTCTTCTGCTTTGGGTTACTGGCAGGCCGCAAACAACTTCACGGCGTATACTGCCACCCGGAGTCCCCGGCCGGAGTTGGGGACTGGCTTCAATAGAAGCTGCTGGGACTCCCAGCTGCTTCTACTGAAGCCTTCCGAGTAAACCACCAGAACGCCGACACCTCTCATCTCCACCGCTCCCATGTTTTCTTTTGTGTTGCCATAAGTTAGTCTCTCTGCGTTGTTGTGCGGGGCTAATGCGAATAATGCTAATGCCACAAATACAATAGCGGCTTCACAACACTTTTCGCCCAGACAATCAGAACTGGAGCACTTTTTCTCCCCAGGAGAGTACCACCTCTCTAGCAGGCACTAACAATGGGGGTAAAAGTTCCCGGTACTAAGTCTCTTTTTGGTGTGAACGCAACATAAGGGGTACTAACGGAACTAAAGGGGAAAAGTACTGGGAAAAGTACTCCGGTGTGAACGCGGCTAATGAAAATAAATCTAGATTCGGCTTTTAGTGTATTTTACAACTTTACATAATGATTCTAGTAAGGGCAATACAATAGTTCATACTGAGTAGTTTATTTAGTTTAAAAAAATTATCCGCTGATTTACAGACGTTTCTTTCCCCATGTTAGTCAATGGGAAAAAGTCTTTCTGGGACGGGTGACTTCACGAAAGTTGCAGTACCGCCGTTTGAACACTACGAATTTTGGGCACAGAGTCCCGGCACTTCCTGGGGCTTGGACCAAACCTACAGGAAGATCGCCTAGGCGTTGAAGCTAATTGTCTTAGTGGCCAAACCACGGTACTACAACTTCTGGTCAGTCCTGTGACATCAATGGGTCCAAAAAGATCCTTTCCCCATTGGCTACATTGGGAAAGAAAACATCTGTATTCAGCGTATTTAAAAAAAAAAATAATCCAACTTCCCAGTACAAAAACTTGAAGAGCCCTTATTTAAATCATCAGGTTCTCAAAGTTGTAAAAGCCATTCAATTCAGCTGACACAAGATTGTTCAAAGCAAAGTACTCATCATACGTAATGGTACTTTTCAGAATTATATATATGAAATGACTGGTTTGATGATTATTGCTGCATTAGTCTATTACAGCTCGTCAAGGTGGAGCTAATTTAATCATTTAACTTTACTGCTGCTGGATATCTTAACCTATAATTATATGTGTTCATTTATTGTTTTATTTATATTTTGTATTGGCTATTGATCTGAATCCGTAAGTAACTCGAATTGTCAAATACATTTCATGGTGTACAATATTGGCTTTCAAATTGTAGTGGAATGATCAATGTATTGTACTTAGATAAATGTACTTACTAGATACTGATGTGTGTGTTGGTGCAGTTCTGGAGAAGCAGTGCCACGAACTGATGATGATGAAGTTTGGGAGGGAGGTTGGACCTGAGGCTCTGCAGACCCTGTCAGGGAACAGGAGGCTGGAGGAGCTCAAGCAGGAGAAACTCCTCGAGAAGCTGCATTCGCCAAGGAAATCAAACAGTGGGAATGTACGCTGACCTGTGGTGTGTGTGTGTGTGTGGTGTTGTGTGTGTGTGTGTGTGTGTGTGTGTGTGTGTGTGTTGTGTGTGTTATTGTGAGATATCTGTATCTCTGCCTTCTTTAGGAGTTTCAGATCTTCTCAAAACGTAACATTAATTTTCATATAGTTATATATATATAAGTGTATGATCTTTTTCATTTTATGCAAATGTTTTGTGTGTGTGTGTGTGTGTGTGTTATTTAGGCCAGAGTAGAAGAGGCGCGTGACCGTTTGATGGAGGTGACAGTGTAACACTGAGCGAGTCCTCTGCTGACGACTCTTAGGACCAGACCCGAGAACTGGAGCGTAAAATCAACGCTATTCAGAAGAAAATGGTAATTTCTGTGCACTCAATTATTTTTATATGTATTATCAAACGAAGCTTGGATCCCCCACTGTCGTATAGGAGTATTAAGGTTCCCTTTCAATGAGCTTTATTCAAGCTGATTCAGAGAGACACATTCTGTACACACAGAATTGTATTTCCCTTTCTAATCTGCAGAGGGCGACAGACATTACACATAATCATGTGATCTATTAGATGTTATATTAAAGGGACCTATCATGCAAAATACACTTTTTGATGTCTTTTATACATAAACTATGTGTCCCCCGGCGTCAGAAAATAAAACCCTCTCTCTTTTCCTCCGTACCCAAATCTCTAAAAACGGGGGCTACAACGGAGCTGATCCAGATTTGCGTCCGATATGACGTAATATCAGTAATGCAGACCCACAGCACTATCAGAAACGTTGCCCGACTGTTTTGGACGTAATATGGTCTTTGTTTACCAAGCATCGCTAACACACTCAGAGCTAACCTGTAAGAGCATGTGTGTGAAGAAGCAGGAAATAAAAAGGAACTCACCTTTTTTTTTTTTAAAGCTTTATACCCAGAATCAGCGCTTTTGTAACAGGAAGTGAAATAGAGCAATATGAAGCATGGCTAGAATAGGTGATCTGTTTGGTATTTTCAGAAAAACACTTCATAGACATGGCCACTTGTGGCCCCACGCAAAGTTAATGCAAAGTTAATGGCCCAACGCAGTCTGTGTGGGGCCTGATCTGCGTGTAGGGAGGGGCCGGCCTGTCTGAGACCCATGCTATTGCCTGAAAATAGCATGATAGGTGACCTTTAAAATGATTTACTAGAGCAGTCAAGAAACAATCCACACCCAGTCTTGTTTGTTGGTAATTACATGTAATAGGTTATTGTTTTACCTCAATTAAAAAAGGCGGTTGACTAAATTAGACTCCTTAACGTCTACGATAATATTTTGGATATTATTTGAAGATTATTTGCTGTGATGTATCGAAATCCAATAGGGTTTCTCGATGGTAACTTCTGGTTCGGAATATTCAAATACAGTCATCATTGCACCACTCATACCTTAGGGATGTGTTTGTGCGTATCCAGGGAAACAAGTCCCAGGACTACAGGAGAGGTGTGGACCAGGCGGAGATCCAGAGTCTGCAGCAGCTGGTGAAGACACAATCACAGCAGGCTGAGGAGCTCCGGAGAGAGATCGGCCTCCTGTCCCGTAAAGGAGGCCACGTCCTGCCCCCCGCCCAGGCCCGGCTGCCCCCGATCATCCCCTTGCCCAACCCCACAGGACGCACCAAAACCAGGACACATGGACCGGGGCGTCTCCTCAGCAGGTTAAAGCACCAGACTCCAGCAGTCAGGGAGGCAATTAACACTCTGCTTAGTAACAGTAAAAGCACTTTCTTATAAATGATTGTTCTGAGATTAAAAAATACTTTGGTTTGCTGACCATTAAGTTTGTTTTTGAAAAAGCTGCGCTGTGCAAACCGATTTATATTATTGACCCCACGACTTTTCCCATCACATCATCCTCAGCTAAGCTAACATGAATGAAAAAGGAGTCTCTGTCTGTATGTCCATCCCTCAATTCCTTTGGCAACCGTTCATCAGTGGACTTCACACATCGGGTCGGTCATACTGTTGTACAAAAGTATACAAACAATATAGGGTAACAACAAGAAACGAGACTAAGAACTAAGTAATCTAAGGTGCAAACATTTGACAAATTAGGGAAATTAGCACCAACTACCTTTCCCCCAGGGAAACGTAAACCAATGGAAACACCTGGTGATACATCATATCGATTATTTTGGCCTTAAGGAGAAAACGGCCACATCTGATCAGTTGTGGCCAAAATGATTAAGTCAAAGACGTGATGAAGAGACCTTTTTTCCCAGCATCATTTTCACTTGTCAGTACAAAAATCAATGTGTACCCAATAACGATTCTATTCTATAAGCCATCCTAGTTTGACAGTTTACCAGCATTAACAGTACAATGACCCTGTAACCAACAATAGCTTTATTTACAACAGGCTTTAGGATAACTTCCAGGATTCCTCGATCCCATTGATTTACGTGTCTGTATAGGACGTGTGGCCCTACCTACAGTAAGTGGGTGTGGCTCTAGCTTCCCTGTTTAGTAACAGTCTATGGAAATTCTCCCTGGTCTGGTGATTTCTGCTGAAACAAAAGCCTGCAGTACTTTTCCATTCAGTCAAGGCTTTGTGTTATAACGAAACTTAAAAGCACAATTAATAATAAAGCACAGCAATCATAAGCCTTTTTCATTTTTCAGCCTGCACAACTGTTTAACTTTATAATGCAAAGTATGAAGAATCAAATCAAATCAAGTTTTATTTATAAACGATTTTTGGTGGAGCCAAAGTGCTGTACATATAATAAAAATAGCCTACAGTAGAGACACTTTACAGCAAATACAACGGCACAGATTGTTCAGAATATCAGTATGAGAAAACGACACCCTCTGTCCTTAGACCCTCTGTCCTTAGACCCTCAACATCGTACAAGGAAACACTTCCAGAGAAAACCCACAGTTTAAAGGGAACATGGGAGAAACCTCAGGGAGAGCAACAGAGGAGGGATCCCTCTCCCAGGACGGACAGACGTGCAAAAGATGCCGTGTTGTAAATCGAAGAGATAATACATTTTACAGCATATAGACCGAATGTTAGGAAATGCATGTGTCTGTAATAAGAAGATGAATCCACGAGGATGTCAGCTACAATCCTGTGGAAGCCATCAGGGAAGCAGCATGACGAGACCCAAGGCAGGACCGCAGAGACTGGTTCAGCACGACCCGAAGTCCACGACTTAATCCAGAACTCAGGATAGAGGATCCAGGACACAGGACTACAGCAAGAGGATCAGCCTCGACTCCGGATCCCGGCGTAGATATAGATACAAAACAAGAAAAAAGATTTGGCTGGGTTAATCGGAACAAGAGAATACACAGACACAGACAGAGAGGGAAGAGGTCATTGGATACAAGTTATTCTTGATAACCCTCTAGAAAGATCTCATGAACTTCCCCACTCAATCTATCAAGACCCGAGCTGTTCTATTAGATATAGATAAGAAACAGAGATAGGGAGCACAACAACCTATCTCTTCGTCAGATGCACTCCCCCGCTTATCCAAGCGACTCTGTACCCCGTTACCCTCTACAAGGCCATCGACCAGCAGAGGGAAAATGGGGGTGTGGGTAAGGGTAAGGGTTTTTAAGAATAAACCGCAAGGGTCTAAAAGGAAAAAAGATGAAATATAAGGTACTATATTTTAAGTAATCCTATCTACTATTCCTATATTCGAATAATGTATAAACTATTTTAAAAATACTTTATGAAATCCTATGTTATAAATATTAAAATAAAGAACTAAATGAATAAATAAATAATTAAAACAAAAGCCAGAGAGAAAAAGTGAGTTTTAAGTGTTGATTTAAAAACCCCCAGGGTCTGGGCCGACCTCACATGGAGGGGCAGAGTATTCCAGAGCCTGGGGCCAGCCGCTGCAAAAGCTCGATGCCCTCGGGTTTTAAGCCTGGTCTTAGGCACTATCAACAGCAGCTGATCAGCCGACCTTAAGGCTCTGCCTGGGGTGTAGCGATGGAGGAGTTCGGCTATATAGGCATAGCCAGCCCATTTAGGGCTTTAAAAACAAATAAAAGGAGTTTAAAAATCTATTCTGAAAGGAACTGGGAGCCAGTGCAATGAAGCCCAGAATTGGGGTGATATGGTCACGCTTTTTATGGCCAGTGAGAAGACGTGCAGCTGCATTCTGAACTAGCTGGAGGCGTCTAATTGAGGCCTGGTCCATACCCACATACAGAGCATGGCAGTAATCCAGTCTCGAGGTAACAAAGGCGTTAATAACCCTTTCTAGGTCTTTAAAAGATAAAAACGACTTGGTCTTAGTCAATAGTCGTATTTTGAAAAGCAGGTCTTGACTACAATGCTAAACTGCTTATCAAATTTAAAGGCGCTGTTAAAGGTCACTCCAAGGTTCATAACAGAGGGGAGGATATTTTTATTGAGGGAGCCCAGAATATCAACCGGGGAGACTGTTGGTTGGGGTCCAAAACAGATGACCTCGGTCTTACTCTCATTGAGGGTGAGGAAGTTTTGGCTCAGCCAGGATTTAATCTCTATTAAGCAGACTTATACAATGCATTTAAAATGTTAGGTTAGAACATATTGCATTTGATTTCAATACTTTGGGGCTTTCACCATCATTTGACAATCTCAACATGTGTCTCCTGTTGATAGGTATAGTGAAGATTTTATAATAAAAACTATATAATACATTTTCATCAGATGTAGTAAATGTGTATTACAATGGGAGAGGCTTATATCAGGAAAATCGACAAAGCAGCATTGGTTCAACCTAGTTCTTCAAACGATTTATAAACTCAATGTGAACAACACTGACGTTAACCAGACTTAACATCACCATGATCACAACATTGATGTTAAGCAGACCATTTCTACAGAATCCTATACAGGACGGCCTAGGGAGAGTAGCAACAGTGCTGAACTTTCTCCATGTATAGACAACTTGTCTTACCGTGGACTGATGAACATCAAGGCTTTCAGAGATGCTTTTGTAACCCTTTCCAGCTTTATGCAAGTCAACAATTCTTAATCGTAGGTCTTCTGAGAGCTCTTTTGTGCGAGGCATGGTTCACATCTGGCAATGCTTCTTAAGAATAGCACATTGAAAACTGGTGTGTATTTTGTATAGGGCAGCTTTAACCAACACCTCCAATCTCGTCTCATTGATTGGACTCCAGGTTGGCTGACTCCAATTAGCTCTTGAAGAAGTCTTTAGCCTAGGGTTCACATCCACCCTGCACTGTGAATGTTTACATGGTGTGTTCAATAAAAACATAAAAACATATAATTGTTTGTGTGGTATTAGTTTAAGCAGACTGTGTTTGTCTATTGTTGTGACTTGGATGAAGATCAGAACACATTTATGACCAACTTGTGCAGAAATCCAGGTCATTCCAAAGGGTTCACTTTGTCTTGTAACTGCATATGGGTGTGGGTAATGTGTTGTTAGATATTAATATTGTTGTTGTCCTATAATCTCATATTGACACTGCACTACAAGTCTTCTCTTTGTAATCATTTCATATTTGATCATGTGTGTTGTCTTGCTGTCACTTTGTGATGCAGAACAAATGTGTTACTAATCATTAGTTAGAACATTTTCTTGATTGTGTTTTGAAAAATTAGAAATGTAATTTAAAAGGGAAGATTGAACATGAACTTTAAAACTAGATTTGCTGATTAGATTCTGTCGATAACTGTTAATGAGTCAATTGTTTTTTAAAGAATTAATAAAGTTTTTTCTGATGTCCCGGTTTCTTTCTTCTTAATAGGCTACACGTTTAGTCATTCAAAATGTTAAATGTCGGCCCACGGCATGAGTTAAATAAAGATTACATTTATACAGACAGAGATTAAAGATTAAAACTAAAGGAACCAGCCTGTTTTGAAAATGTAAGAAGTAGAAACTTACAGGTAAGTCGTCAGAAAAATAAGCAGTGGATTAAAGTACTGATACCAGAAAAATGTACTTAAGTACAGTAACAAAGTATTTGTACTCCACTACTTCCCACCTCTGCATTTATAACACATATAAACCTGTTTGAGTTTCACACGCTGGTAAACAGACACGACACGAACACTAAAGGTCAATAAGAAAGAACAAGACAAAAAACTGAGGTGCAAAAATAGTTAAATCAGCAGACACCACCGTCACCAAGGGAAAAGCAAGCCGATGGGGACATCTGGTGGTGCAACACCCACACACACACACGAGACTGTGCACGCGGTTATTAACCACACAAACACTAAACTGGAGGAATGGATGCGGCAACACCACGCATATGTTCATATTTATATGGCAATTATTATTAAAAGAACACTGGTGGGTTTATACATAAGGTAATGCCTAGATTCCCATTTGGGAGAAAAAGGCAGTTGCTGATCAGTTTTGGACAAAATAAGCAACTTGAGGATGAAATGAAAACTGAAAAGGCCATATTTTCTTCCCTTTCTTGTGGTGTGGTATAAAAAAATGTGTGGTCTGCAAAGGCTCAAACCCCTGTGTACCCTCCGGAAGACGTTTCTCTCTCCCACACACACTAATGAGTAAATTAGCCCTCTACATTGTTGTGTGCTGATGAAGGAGAGCACCAATTTAGTGTGACCAGAAATTAATCATTGATATAAAAGTATGATAACAAGAATATCACCACAACATTTCATAACTAAACGAAAGTGACAGTCTCTGTCTTTTTATTTACATTTCACAGATGCAGAGAAACACCATGATATCCACACCTGTATGAAGCTCCTTCAAAAACATCTGGAGAAGACAGGAGGGGACAAAGCAAACAGGGTAAACAAAATGTAATCCGAAGCATTGGAGATGCTTCAGTTTATGTTTAACAGCAACCGCTCACATCCTCTACACCCAATGACCCTCATTCACAGCATGCAGTATGTACAGCTACGGTCATTAGTCCAAAGGCACATTCTCCGTCACTCCTCCAACAAAGGGAGGCGTGTTTTTACCAGTTTACCATCAATTATTTTACATTTCACATCAGGTTTTGCTTCAGTTGTCCATTAGTGTCATGGTGGGTAAGGGTATCTTTCCATCACATTGTCATCATTCCAACCTAATGAACATATCTTGCTTTTGGCAGGATTAAAAAAAGTTGTAGATACCAAAACCACCAAACTAAAGAATATAAGATATTTTCTTAATAAAACTTCGCCACGAGGATTTAAAGCTTTTATGTTTTATATCATTGTAAAACATTTTTTAACTTATGGTTAGACTTAAGACATTCTTTAGGAGGTTGTGATGGACACTTTGTCATACTTCTCTGATATATTATAGGCCAAATCCCAGTTACTTAAAGTACAAGTTAGACCAGCTCTAGTCTCAACAAAACACAGTCTGATCATACTTTTGGCATGAGACCGTGTTCTTTATATTATGGACACTTTTCGGTTCATCCAACATATTGAGGTTTGATACCAAACCCTGCCTGGAGCACATGGTAAAGAAGCTAAAACCAGCCAGACAGAAGGTCCGTTTCCCCTGTCCAACAACAGCAGGACAACAAGTGTCCACCCCCCATGTCCCCCCGGCTCAGGGAGCAGCCAGCTCCCGCAGCAGCCTCTCCTTCTCCAGCTGCAGCTCCACGATGCTCTGCTTGTTCTGCTCCAGCCGGTCCTCCAGCCACTGCAGCAGCGGGCCGCTCACCGCAGACATCTGGCTGCACAGGTTCTTGGTGAACACCGAGCCGTTGTGGATCTTGGTGACGGGGTCCAGGTGCGCCAGGCTGTGGATCTTGCGGTAGGTGTCCTGCTCCTCCTGGCACAGGATCCTCGGCAGCTCCACTGCGGACTCCAGGCACACCTTCCCGATGGCTTCACGGGGCACCACGTGGATGGGGATCTCCACCCGCTCGTACTCGGAGCCCTTCTGCACGGACTGGAAGCAGGTGTAGAGCACGCGCCCCGTCTTGGTGTTCTTGTCCTCTATGAAGCAGGAGAAGATGAGGCCCACGAAGCACTGGTCCAGCATCTGGTACATGGCCTGCGTCCTGACATCGACGTGGGAGGGCCACACGGTGATGTGCGGGTGGGAGTGGTACCAGCCCACCACGCGCATCGGGCGGCCGGTCATGTCTGCCAGCCGCTCCGCCTCGGTGGAGGCCGCGGACAGCTGCTCCGGGGAGATCTCCA
Source organism: Harpagifer antarcticus (assembly GCA_902827135.1). Taxonomy (NCBI): domain Eukaryota; kingdom Metazoa; phylum Chordata; class Actinopteri; order Perciformes; family Harpagiferidae; genus Harpagifer; species Harpagifer antarcticus. The sequence continues at coordinate 672,012 of CADEHL010000394.1, forward strand.
CCCGGTCCTTCCTCTTGTCCGAGCGGCGGAGGATGATGACCGAGTGGATGTGGACGATCCTGGCGGGCTCAGCCTCTCCGATGCACAGCCCCATCACCTCCTCCTTCTCCGTGCTCAGCGCGTGGTTCATGCACACCAGGAAGGCGTCGGACTCCAGGTGAACCGCACTTACCGCCATGATGTCAAACTACTGAAGTGTACCGTCGCCTCGGACCAAAACATAAACAGCAGCGCTTCACTTCCGCGTTCTGAAGTGCCGCATAAAAACAGTCCGTGTTGGGTGCAAGCGGATTTGATATAAGGTTCCGCATATTTTCAAGTGACTTCTTCTTCTTTGGGTTTAACAGCTGGCAACCAGTGTTAAAGGTGCATTAAGGCCACCTACTGTATTGCATTGTGGACCAGAATTATCTACCCCCTCGCAAAAAAAGTTAAATTCTCTTAATTCAGCTCGTCTTAAATAATATATTGGTCTCCCTGACCCAATGTCTAATATCTCTTTGAGAGTTGGATGTTCCAAGCCTTCTGATTTCTGTCTGTAGAGTTTCTCTTGTCTGTATTTGTCACAAAACTTTTACCGAAATAACGTGCATTCATATTCATTGTTTATTAAAGTAGGATTACTTTACTCATTTTACTTCACTTTACTTACTATTTACACCTCATCTTAAATATATTACTTCTCATTATTCGTATACATTTAGTACATTCAGTTAACCTGTCGGAAATAATTTATAACCCACATTTATATACATTTTTTATGTATTCTCCCCTGAAATCTAAAATGAAAATTGTAAATAAGAAATCTGTATGTAAAAAAACACCTGTATGTAAATTGTAAATAAGCCATCTGTTTGTCAAATATGTCTTACATGTCTTAAGTGATATGATGAATTGGAAATGGGGGACCCTGATGTAAACAAGATGAAAGTCTTTCTCTGGTCTGCATCCCCTTAACAATTGTATGTTTTGAGCTGTACTGTACTGTACCCAATATACAAGCTGTTAATAAACTTTTCAATCAATCAATCAATCAGACCGTGGCTATATTTTAACTTTATTATTTCCCCTTTTATATTGTCATTTGAACTTGCGTGGTTTTTCCTTTTATAACGTATTTAGGGACAATGTATGATATTTATTTTGCTATCATTGCCAACTGTAATTGTTGTGCATATTATCGACCTAATAACGATTCGGACATTTGAATCAAGAAAATATGTCAGAAAAAGATAATTATAAATCCTGCATAAATACGGAAGCATTTGCCAAAAGTACTCGTTAGGCCATATTATGATAATAATAAGAAAACTTGTATTTTCCTCTAAATTCAGTGAAATATAAAAATTAAGTAATACACACACACACACACACACACACACACATACACACACACCTCAAAACTCTGCTTTAATAAAACAAAACGTGTAGGCTACATGATAACCAGAGAGCTGTTTGCTTTCAGTTGTCAATGCTTGTTTATGCTGTAACCCCTAGAGAAACAATGTAGTCAATGAAACCAAAATGAAATTATAAAGTTTATTTGCAAAGTGCTTTTCATTATAGTTGTACACAGCAATAATCATAAACCAGGTGTATATACAAAATATAATCACAAACATGTTACATCAATTAAAAGTGTAATTGTTAATGTGAAGAATAATCTTCTGGGATTCAATGCAGAGCCAATGTTGAAGAATGGAGACGGAGAACTTTCATCAAACACGGAGATTTATTGAAGTATCGGCCGGAGAGGGCACACTCAGTTTCACACGTGAACCAGTCTTCCACCGAGCGGCACTCTGAAGGTTCATAGAATATAATCACACAATATATTGACCAAAGGCGGATCCCAAACTTACGCGCCCTTTCTCTGCTAATTATAAACAGATGCAACAAACTGCACAAAGACTCGCCAGGACAGGATACCCCCCTTACTCCACAGAGCAAGCATCTGACCTCTGAGTTGACCCTGAGAATGGCATGATCATATTTCACAGATTGAGGGAACAACACTTTAATTAGAAACAGAAGTTCGCAGATAAGTTCCCAATTCGATACATGGGAACAGACAGGATTAAAATATTCTCTAACAGTTAACATATATGCTGCAATAAGTGCAATTTGGTTTTGCTCTGCCTTTCATGTAGATGTTGTACCTGAAGCTAATTCTATTATAATACATAGTCAGGTCAAATCAATATGCAAAACCTGTTATCAAACCCCTTCTTTCTACTCAAGCTTTGACAACTCAGCAGATCCGTTACCGAAGAAGGCAAACACACCAAACCCAGGACAGAGCGGCTCAGTGAATGTGGTCTGGACTCTGTGGAGGAGAGTCATGGTTTCAGAGACGCTGTAGAAGGAGAGAACGCCTGCACTGTGATCCAGGTACACTCCTACTCTTGGAGGGCTTAGGACCTGAAATCACAATGTTAGTACCTTTATGTCTGAACTCATAACTGTTGTTAAAACACTCCAAAGCCCAAGACTTGTCATCATTTCCGAATCCACTTTCATATCCTGTTCTGCTGATGTCCTTGTACGTGACTGCTACCGACACCTCAAATCCGTTCCTCTCCACCTCCCAGTAATGACGTCCGCTCAGACTCTCTCTGCTCAAGACCTGAAACATGTCCGTAAATCTGTCCTCATGGCTTGGATATAACAGTCTTTCACTCACTACTGTTGCTTTTCTGTTGCCCTCAGATAACAACAGCCGTGCGTTTGCTGTGTTTGGATCCAGTGTGTTTTTCTGGGAATGTCGTAAGAACTCAGCTCTGGTCTTGGGACTCTTCCTGTTGGAGTAAAACATCCACTTCTTCAGGCTGTGAGATCTTAGTCCACGCATCAGCGAGGACGTCCTGTAGTTTATCTCTGACCTCCGACACAGCTCCGCTCACGTCTTCAAAGTACTGCACAGGGCGGGTATTGATGCTAGGTGAGTCTGTAGGTTCACCAAGACATGACAGTGAGGGGTAATGGTGTAGGAACTGGCTGTGATCCCCTGTGTGTGAGAGCTTTTCCAACTCAGTGTCTTTCCTCCTCAGCTCATTGATCTCTTTCTTCAGCTTCTCCTGAATCTTCATGGCCTGACTCACTTGACTTTTCTGCCGGTGTTTTATCTTCTGCCTCACATCAGAGCTGCTACTCTTGCTCAAACTGACCACCTGAGTGAAGATCTTCTCGCTGTCAATCACTGCTTTATCAGCAGAGAGATTGATGGCCTCCACCTCCTTCTGAAGCAGCTTCACATCTTTCTCTCTCTTCTGGATTCTCTGCTGGATGTTTTGCCGACTCACCCCGAGCTCTTTCTGCTTCTCTGTCCTTTCTGATGAGGCTAAGACGGTGTCATGGCCTTTATGTTCATCCATGGAGCAGAGAAAGCAGATACACTGCTGATCGGTGCGGCAGAACATCTTCATCACCTCATTGTGACGAGTACAGATGATCTCCTGCATCTTGTTGGAGGGGTCGACCAGCTTGTGTTTTCCAAAGGCAGGGGATTCATAGTGAGGCTGGAGGTGCTGCTCACAGTAAGAGACCAGACACTGCAGACAGGACTTCAGAGCTTTCTGTTTTCTCCCAGTGCAGAAATCACATCCCACATCTCCAGGTCCAGCATAGCAGTGATCAGCTGGAGACGCTTTGACGTCTGTCTTCTTGTTCTTCACTTCCTCCACTAACTCTGCCAACACGGTGCTTTTCATCAGGACAGGCCTCGGTTCAAAGGTCTGTCTGCACTGAGGACAGCTGTACACATGTTTCTGATTCTCTTCATCCCAGTGGCTGTTAATACAGTCCATACAGTAGCTGTGTCCACAGGGAATAGTCACCGGATCCCTCAGTAGATCCAGACAGATGGAACAGCAGAGCTTTTTTACGATCCATGAGGTTTTGTTGCTGCGCCATTTCACCTCTCAGAGAATGTGAACTAGTTTCACTTTCTTATAAAAAGTGATCCAAACTAAAGCTCAGTTCCTTTTCCTTACATCTGCTCGCTGATCTGCTGATCTTCACAACATGTGGGTCACAGTTATGTGTTACTGGCAGATCTGTAAAGGAGGCAGGGAGGAGAACAAATCTGTCCTGAATGGGACTGTCCTGTTGGACAACAGGAAGAGGAGGCGGGGCTTCTACTATCCCTTTCATTCCAGGGAGAGGAGTGGAGCAGCAAGTCTGTTTAACATTAATCGATTAAGGGACGAAAATAGAGGTGAAGGACATTTCCAGATGCCTTACTTAAGTAAAAGTACTGATAGGAAAATACTCTCGCTCCTAATGAATAAAGTAAAAGTATGTAGTGTTAGGGAAATAATTGTCCTAGCTGCTTCAGCCATAATGTTGTTGTTCCCATTCTATGACCGGGCAACCCTAGGTCACAGATGGTTTATTGTTGTAGGTACACTGGGACACTTCCTTCTCGGTGTTTGTGGACTCCAAGGTGTGAAATCTTCGAGGCCATAAGTGTCAGACGCAAGTAACTCAGTGTTCCCAACTGTTTAGGCTATCTTCTCAAATATGTTGACTGACTCTCCCGTGCAGTCAGACCGTGGCTGCTGTGACTTGTGATGTGAATACTCCGGCCGAAGCTCCAAATAAACCATCAGTGTTTGACATCAAAGCTCCTGCTCTTCCTGTGTCTCTTTCCTGAGTCGCTGACTCCCACTGCATTGCTACACAGAAGTTTCCCTTACAGCAGTGCTTCTCAAAGTGTGGTCCGCGGACCACTGGTGGTCCGTGAGCGCCCCCTAGTGGTCCGTGAGTATATTGGTAACATTTCACATTTGAAATTAATTAATTAATTAGAGTTTTCCGCACTCTCGCGGGAATATCTCCGCAATGGAGCGAGCTTAAGTTTCACGTTCAATTGCATGATATAGCCCCACGCAACACCGTCATCACACATGTGGCCACTTGTTTGTACCATATTCAGGCGATTTGTAATCTGTTCTAGAAAAACGATGTGATTTTGGATATTTGTGAAGTTAGGGTGGTCCGCGAGTGTTTTTTTATTGGTTAAGTGGTCCTTGGTATGAAAAAGTTTGAGAAACACTGCCTTACAGGGATGGGTACCGAGCCCCGGTATTAAAAGGGCCACGGGGCTGAATTATTAAAGACCATGGTACCGTTAAGCTCCGACGTTAACGGTCTTTTATCGGTACTTGGAGACATGTAAAAAAAAAATGTATTATTGCTACACAAACATTATATTGCAGTTTTAGAAGTTTCCCTTACATGTAGGAGCTATTATCACTCATGGATGTAAAAGCAGTTTATTTTTACTGTTTGGTTATGGTGGAAATAATGATTAGTTTCATTATTACTTAATCTGCTGATTTTGTCTTTAATTAAATGATTGGTTGTTTGTGGAAAAGAATCAAACAGTGAGATATAAATGTTCTCATAGCACAAAGTGACACATATACAATGCTTTCCATCAACCAGTACAAGGACACATTTCTCAATAGTTCAAAACAAATCTAAATTAATAAAAAAACTAATATTCAAGGCTTTAAAGATAGCTCCTTAAATATTTTTGAATAAACAATTGTCAAAATAGCTGCCAATGTATTTATTTTTAATCCAAGTACAGTTTCAGGTGAACTTTATAATTCTAGTAATGTTTAAGAAAATGTCCTTCATTTTTTTCTATCCACTATTTTGTCAAATAACTGCTGACCTAAATAAATAAAGTGGAGTAAAAAGTACAATATGGAGTGGAAGTATCAAGTGGAATGAATACGCCCCGTTGATTTATAAAAGGTGTCTTCCATAAAGCCTGTCAGCAAAAATACAAACGTTAGGGCTGTTGTCACTATTTCCTTCAACTCCTCCCCCTCAGTTTTAATAGCTTTCTTTGTCATGCCTGTGTTTCACCACCATGTGTCCCACTTGGCTTACAATTCATTAAGTTTAGTTTCCTCACGTGTGTTAGTTCATTGGCTTGTCTTTGTAGTTTCTGTTTCTGTCTTAAAAATAGCCCAAGCTTTCAAAAGTTAAACACAATTGTAACCACATTTATCCAATAAACATTAAGACCTCATGATGAGTTCCAGCGATCAGGCGGTCATGTAAGGTAAATGTAACTGTTCATTAATAGTTGTTATTTCCATTTTTGACAAAGATCAACTTATTTTAAACAAAGATAACATTGACAGGCCCAGTTATGACTGTAACTTCAATATCTGAAAGGCTTAATTTTATTAATGAACATTGGATGAAAATATTAACATGCATATTTCTGTGTGTTTATTCACAGGGGAAGAAAAAGAGGGGGATCTTATGGAAATGTTACATTAGATACAATTCGTACTCCTTTCCACATTTCTGGTCTCAATCCTGCAGCACTCTACTGTATATGAAGACACAGTTGTGCTTTGAACCAAATGCTTATTTTCTACAACTATTCAATATCCAAAGAAAAGTGGTCCTGCAGGTTGGCCCACAAGTATCACTGTAGCATCCAATGGCCTCGCAGAACTGTGCAGCGGTGGTAGTCCAAATTAGCTCCTTGTATTAACGGTCTAAATGTGGCTATCATTTTCAAAGAAACCGCAGCACTACTGGTTAGAATACTGCAGCCACAATCCACCTTAAATCCACTCTACTATGGCAGTTCTGAGATACAGGAAGTTGATACTTATTATAAATCCCTTGTCATGTAGACATATTTTAATGGATCGGTTCAAACCCAAAGGATATGTGTAGGATACAATTGAACAAGGCAGTTTTAGTAGAAGTAAAAATCAATGCCTTGGAAATACATCGTGGTGCAAAGTATGTTTCCTTGATACAACTGTCTCTATGTTCCCTGAATAACGAGACTGGAGGACCACGCTCATGTCCCCATGGCAACAGTTTGCGGTGGTAAAACTTTGATCTTCAACTTGGCTTGACATCAGCACATGCTTGATCAAATGTGGATTCACTCATGCATGCCTTAGCATGCACACGCACAGCATAGACACACACACACACACACACACACACCACACACACACACACACACACAACTAATAATCAGCATAGGCTTGCTAGTAAGATGTATTCAGCAGTCGATAGAGCATTTCTCGTGCACATCACGTGTTTGCAGTCTTGGCATCCATTACGCCTAAGATGCTGGCAGTAAGATTTGATCGGGAGATAAACAGGACACACTAAGTATGGGTTGAAATAAAGAGGATTAGACCGTTCTTTTTAAATCCAAATATATGGTTTGATTATTTTTATTCCTCACCTGTGGTTATCACACATTTGGTAGTGAGTATTTGGAGGGAGAAAAACTCCCTCTGGAGGGTTCTTTAGGATGTTAGCCTTTGCAGACCATTTACATGCACACAAACTGAAAAACACACTCCAGGAAAGGGATAACCCTCAAAAGCACAATAGGGCTCCTTTAACTGTACCATGGTATAAATGCTACATTTAGTGTATGCCAGTTTAAGTGATGTGGTATATAGTGGTTCTGTTATTATGTATTTATTTAGATGTTGGTCGGCACTCCGTATTCCAGGTTCTCTGTAGTGTTGCTACCAATATTGCTCAAAAAGTAAACAATCTTGGGTAAATAACGTTCCCCTTACATTGTTGTCTTGGACTGTACTGGATGCATCACCATATGCTTTCATTTTAGTTTAAGTTAATTACGCAAGTTTGTCTCTGTAAGGAAAATATGTGATCATTATTTTATGTATTCATATACCATGGCTGGTTTGCTCATCAGTGTGCTTTACTAAATGTAAACCGTCAAAATGGCTCCAAAGTTATTTCCTGTTACAATGTTTGCAAGCAGTATCAGGAAATTAAGATGTTTCCTAGCAACCGATTATCAGTAAAGGGGTCTTTGCTGACCCAACTCTGGTCTCATGCTGCACGAATAGGATTTTTAGGATTCATACGTTGTTTTATTTGGAATTTAGCCTAAACTTTTATTTAAACCAATGTTTTGTGAATATTTTTATGTTTCAAGACAGTATTCAGAAATATGGTCCTTTTTATTTTCATACTGGATAATACATTACACATTAGAGTATTGAACCATATCATCTATAGACTTGGATGTATTGAGTTGTTGATGACCCAGTGTTGAGTTAGAAAACAAACGGAACAGTTTAAAATAAATTAATGTCGAACAAGGAATTAAGAGACCGCGGCAGTCCAAGAGAGTGTCACCTTTACAGCCCTGGAAAGACTCTGGTTTTGAAGAAAATACTTTTAACCCTTTTAAACATTTGAATTATTTGTATTGTTTTAATTGTATTTTAAAAAATAGTTTTAGACTATCTTTGTACTGAGATTATATTTTAGACAGCTCTGATTTTAGTTTCTTAGTCAAGTTTTTATGTTCTCCTGAATACATTATTATGTTAAAATCTTAAACTTAGTAGTTGGCTCCTGTATTACCCAGTTTTGCTCTCTACCTGATTTAAAATAACCCTTTCCCTCTCCATACATTATTACCCCTCCCCCTCCTTTACATAAAGTGAAAAAAGGAGCTTCCTTTCATCTGAATTGATTAAAAGAATGTATTTCTTGTTTAAATTATCATATTTTCCTTTTAAGTGAGTTAAAATACTAGTTCAAGTTGTCTGTTTCCACCTGTTGAGCGTTTAGGCCACAGTGTATGAAGAGGTAAAAGGCAGGCGCTAGGACCCTGAGGGTTCACGTCTTTTCAGGTTACACACGATGCTGTCTTCAAATGCTGCAGGAATTATCAACATTATATTTAGTGGTGGAGAAGTAATGCCTAAAATCGACTGATACGGTTCTGCGGTTTATTATAGAAACTATTTTAAGTAAAATGTTCCACTTGTAGATTTACAAGTTGTATTAGATGTATTAGATTGTGGTAAAGTGAAATTACAAATGTTAAACTAAGTTATGGTTAGCTAGCTTTCAACTTCTGGTGACTGCAATTGTGACACGAAAACATGAAAGTGGTTTTGAATAATATTAATATCTCAAGTTAATTATTTAGCTGTCGGAAAATTCAGCGATGTAACTAAACTGAAGCCTCAAATGACTTAAAATAATCAGAACATGGGACACATTTATTTAATTAATGACACAAAGTTAAGAGTTATATATGGCCTTTATATATTTGTTTATCTCTCTATGGCCTCCATAAAAATCGGATCCACCATGATATAAATTCCCAACCAGTGAATTGCATGTAATGATTTATGAAGAATTGTGCTTGTAAAATGAGCTCAGGATTAAATTGTTAGTTAAAAAACAATACCTATAAATAACTATAACAACAAAAAAAGTAATCGGAACCATGTTACTTGTAGACTATTCTGCACTATTTCAATGATATTCTATTTTATTTATTTACTTGCATTATTATCTGTTGTATTGTCATCATAACTACACTATAGCTATGTACAAATGACAATAAAAGCCTTGCATCTTGAATGTTAGCACCTGTTTACTAATATCTAATAAATCCGAGTTTCTTAGGTGACCCTGAATGCGGCATGAGCGTCAAACCTCCACCCCTCGAGGAAGCCGAGCGACATCCATCAGACTCTCTGCTGCACTCTCGGAGGTACACACTTCTTCAGGCTGCACCCCACAAACGTTCCGCCGGGCTGTCACACCGATTTCCGGGCACAATCTGGTGATCTCCCCGCTGATTCCCCTCTCCATCAGGACCGAGGGAGAGATGCGCCGTCTGGGAGGAGTAGGAGGAGAAGAACAGCAGCAGTAGCAACACACACCTGCGAGCAAGATCTGAGTTTCTGTAACATCAAAGAAAGGTAAGTGCAGAAAGAAATGTTACCTGGTCGTGCTTCAGGCTCGGGGTTTTGTCTGATGCAGATGCTTTTTGTTGATTTCCGCGTTACTTCCCAGCATCAGGGGAAGGCAGGCAGTATGAGTCATAGCACGGATCTGCCGAGGAGCAAAGTGTCTGCAGCCTCCAAAGCCTCATCTCTGATCAGTACATGCAAAGCGATGCACCTCTGTGTGCTGTTCAGGCAAATGACTGCTTACTGTGTGCATGTGTGTGTAGTGAGAGTGGGTGTTTGCAGACACGTGTGTGTTATGGGATAGTTATTTCACATGACTAGCAAGATGTTGTACCAGAATGAAATTCACAAGTTTTTCTTTAGGAAACGTCTGATAAGTTTATACATTTAATTTTCTTTTAGGGCTGCAAATAATCTTTTTTTAAGTCGGTTAATCGTTCGATTATTTTCTCGATTAATCGATGAGGTACTTGGTCTGTGTCAGAAAATGGTGACATGTTGTTTAGTGTTTTAACATTAAGCAGGCATCACATTGTTTCTGACTTTGAACTTTTAAAAACATAACTTGATTCCTGATTGATTTAATAGTCGACAACTAATCGATTTAATCTCGTGCAGCTTCTTATTTGACCCCTTTAGGTGAAATGATGCTACATCACAGTCTAGCTTTTTGGACACCTCACATTTTTGACCAAAAGTAAGCTCCTGAAATAAATTGTTTTGCTTGGAAGAACTTGACTGGACTGCACAGAACTCTGACATACAACACCTTTGGGGTGATCTGAAGCATCAAATCCTTGCCAGAACTTTAAACAAACATCAGTTATTGGACCTCTCTAATGCTCTTGTTGCTAAATGGGAGTGAATAAATCCCTGCAGCCTGTATCCAACATGTTAGAAAGCCTGACAGAAAAATGTTGAAAGCTCCCCTGACCCTATTTGCATGCACCTTGGAGACAGCCCCTAACTTTAATTTCTCCATTTCTATCTTTTGTCAACATAAGGCTTCAAAATCTGATCATAAACTAAAAATAAGACCTGTTGAACATCAGTTAACACGGTTCTTACGGTCATTAAACACCTGGAAAAGTCATGGAAATTCAAAATGTTAATTCCAGGCCCTGGAAAAGTTATGGAAAACAATATTTTTCACAAAGTTTTGGAAAAGTCATGGAAATGTAACTAAAGTTGCATCAAATATAATTTACATTTGATCCAATCGCCGAAAATAGTAATACTATAATATCATATAGTAATGAAACGTAGAATGGCATTTAACTGACGAGGTATTTTGCTGGTGAGATTTGAGTTGCTTTAGCGTGTAGAAGCTACTAAGCCTATTTGATTTGTTTTAGATAGGCACGACATGTTTCATATGCAGACCTTATTTTCCTGTTCCATGTTAAAATAAACCATTTGCAGTGGTACCACTGAGAAAGAGTCATGTTTTTAGTCATGGAAAATTAGGTAAAGGTCATGGAGAAGTCATAAATCATTGGTGAAAATGTGTATGAACCCTGAGTTAAGCTTTGTCCTCCACTGTAGAACACGGTTAAGTCGTTATTGAGTCGTGCTGAATTGAACAACCTCAGTGTGAGTGTGGCCTACCGCTAAGCCCACTTGCAGCTTTCACATCTGACTGGTTTTACTGTGAACTGTACATCCAGGTGTTTCCCCCGGTAAGAGATGGTACACTCATCTGAAGCTCCTCTGTGGCAGAAATGAGTCTCTCTCTTAGGCTCACTGTATTTGTTGACTCATAAATCAGTTTGTAAACTAAGATGGAAGGAGCAGAGGTAATTAGTGGAAGCTGGCTTTTATTGGTTTGGTAATTCACTCCGATCCCTTGAGCTGCTGGCTGCTTTATTGTTGTATTACGTCTCCAACATCAATCCAAGTTGATTCCTCACTGATGGACCCATAATGGAAATTACAGATTACATTCTCGCTGTTATCTCCACCGTTGTTATACACTGACAGGCGCTGCTTTTAAACGTTGCATTTCATAAAAAGATGAATTCATTAATGGAGATAAATCCTGAGTGTTGTGGCTTTAACACAGCAAGTGTTTTAAAGTGTTCATTAGACTCATGGATCGCAATATGGCCAAAAGATAAATCATGTTTTCTAATAATTCAATAAATAAATATTCCACATGAAATCACCTCATGGTAAAACCTATTTGTGTAAACTCATGTTTGAATTAAACACCAGAAAAAAAGTACTCTATCTGGTATTTTCTTAAGAATTTGAGAAATGCAAATACATTTTGCCTTAACTTAAACTAAGAATATGAAAAATACTAAAAGTAAACATTAAACAGCTTCATGAACAGTATATATTATACGTTGCATTGCAGCAATACCAATTGATTGATAAAGTAATCTTTATGCAAAAATATCATAATATTTATTTTTTAAGCTGCTTTTATATATGGAGATCTCCTGTTTTTCTCACATTTGTCAACACTTGACAGGTGGGGTAGGTAATTTTGGAGAAACCAGCTCGAGTGCGCTAGAATTTGAAAATACACAACCGGAACAAATCTGCCACTTCCTCACAGAGCCCCTCCTCCAACACACACGAACGCGCACATGACCAATCGGGGCACGAGATCAGTTTGTGCCCTGATGGAAGGCTGACAGGCAGGTAGGCCATCCAGTTACTTTAGCCGGGCCGGCTCAGATGATTGGTCGTGCTTTTTACAGCGCCACGGCTTCCACAGATGACATTTCTTTAATGGATTTTTTGTCAAAGCACTTCAGATATTCATTGCTATCGGGATGTTAAGAGCATTCCATGGAATATAACAACAAGTGTATCTCGAGCCGGTTTCTCAAACTTACCTACCCCACCTTTAAGTGAATATCTGACAAAAAACACTTTGAAAGACATAACCTTGGACATTTCACACAACAGTTGTTTTTATGCAGCTGTAGTTGAAAGATCAGCTATGTGTGCGAATGACTCTTTGTCACGGTTTCTCTGTTATAGTTTTTAGTAAACTGTCACACAGACGTTTTGCACACGACATTGTTGAAGAACACCCACTGCCCGCAGCAGCTGATGCGGAGGGGAGCCTCCTGGCAGACTCTGCAGGGAGACACTCTGGGGGAGGACGCTTGCCATCATAATTTATTGAAACTACTGCCTGCCGCTTAAATTGTGACGCAGCAGCTCACTCCTCAGAATAAACAAAATCCTGTGTGAAAAACCAGGTTACTGTTGGGTTTTCTACCATCTGAGTTTAGGATTAGCTGAAAAGAGTCCAGGAAGCTTAATTACAAGTTAACAGTGTTTAATAAAACAATGATACAATGTTTAGCCCGACCGAGCTTGCTCTCTCCAGTCGCAATGAGAAAGAGACCGGCTTCCTGTTTGTGTCGCATATATTTATCATCTGTAGTCTTCTCCCATTGGCTTAGCATCGACAGGGGGCGGGTCCAAGGCACGTCCTGTCGTTTTCTGATGTTAATTTTACAATCTTCTAATATCTGTTGGTCATTTAAACATTCCCTAATAATAGTATTGCAGCGTCAATAAGTGAGAGTTGAAGACCCACGTGTCATTCTCCTTATATTCACGTACACACAATAATATTAGCTACATGCTAATGCCACAAACACCGTCTGCCAGACTGGAAGTTGAGTGCGTCAATAATGTCGTGAACATCCGGTTACAGAATATTGTGTTATTCATTTAAAGTGTACGGCACATATATATTGATTTTATTCCTTTACCTTCCATACAGACACCACACCTGAGATCTGGCTGACCATTCTTACCTCCAGTTAATTGTGAGATTGTAATTAAAGTCATTGACGTCCTTCAGGTTGGGATCAGTCCAGGCTTCTTCTTTTTTTTTTTAAATCATTGCATACAAATCAGGAAGAATCCGTGACCAATGGAACCCATAGATTTGGTTTCATGTAATTTAAAACCATGCACGAGACACAGGGAAAATAACGTTAAATTCAACATGATATATATTTTGTTTTAATAAAATAATAACAAAATCATAATGATCAGATCAGGGTAAAAAAATTACAACAAAGTTCTAAAAACATAGAAGATAGACCATAGGATAGATTGTCTACCAAATTCTCCCAAAACCAAGTATATGTGACTTTCTTTTTTAATGTTGTGATCCAGTCCCATAGTGGCTGACATTGTTAAACATTTGATGTTAAATGGTGACGATATATGTATGTCTTTCACGCTCTTAAAACTACATCCCCTGACCTCCTCGATTGCACCAGTCACAATTACTAAAAACCACTCCAGGTCGCCTCATGACAACTACCGTAAAGACAGGTCATAATGAAATGCTTTTACAAAGTCGAAGCTTAGACAAATTCAACACATTTACGTGCAGCAGAAATTAATCTTTTCTGAACATCCCTCTAAGGTTAGGAAACACTAATGCCAATCGGATCGAGATAACAATAATTAGGAGCCACAGTCAAACTAATTGCACATTCTCAGCCTCAGACCTGTAGACCTTTCACGCTGTTGTCGGATAGTTTTTATGAGGTGCACCAGCAGTTTCCATTTTGTAATGTTTGAGAACCCAGTTGTACTTTTGAGGATTATCCGGACCTGTGAGAATACAGGTTGGATGTGTTGCTGCGATGATTTCCCGTGACCTTTTAACTCTGGGACGGCTCTCCCTAACCGTCGCGCACTTTCCTCCTCGCCCTGTGTCTGTCTCTGTCACTGCCTCACTCTCCTGCCAGCCACCTGCAGTGTATTGACCAGAAACAGCAGGATTCAGCCTTTCTAAGATGATTAATGCATAGATAAGATTGCCACCTGATAGCGAGGGCCTGACTGACTGCAGTAACACTTCTCTCCAAGCCAAGCGTGGTATGTGCGGTCCCGATGGCTGTCAGCAGAATTGAGTTTTAGTGATTGAAATGTTTCTTGGCTGCAATAATTTGTTTAAAGCTTCATAGGAAGTTGGAGCCAAATAACCAGACTGTAACAAGTTCACTGGAGACAGTACGTCTCGAAATCACCAAATTATATCTGGCATTTTCAACTCGTATTAAAGCGGCTATGAATCAGATTTTTTATAGCCTATTACTAAAGGATCAAATGACAACATGTATACGAAGTAGGGCCACTCGTAGAACAAAACAGCAGCCGCACACAGTCCAAGACAAGTTGGGGAAAAATAGTAAAGTGTTTAAATGACTGACAGAACTCGAATGCTTTTTTACTAACTTTTTAAACGATTTTGATTGGTTGTAGTTCAATGGACTGTGCGGTTTTGATGTTGTGAAAAGATACATGGAAATAAAAACTAATACAAAAATGAGTTGCAGCTGTGTCTATAACCAGTCCAACCCTGTGTGTTGTTGAAGTGGTGCTCTGGTGTAAGGATGGAGATGGTGTGACACATTCAGGGTAACGATTTGAACTCGAGTGTTTCGCTCAGTTCAGCCAGTCGGTTCAGATAACTCACAGCCGGATAGTAGTAGAGGGGTAAAGGAGAGAGAGCACTTGTAAGTCTTAGTATGACAACCATACAGACCTAGAATAAGCAAATAACCCAAAACATGCCAAGATGCCACTGTGGCTTCAGCGAAAAATACACTCATTCTTTTAGGGTCTACTTCAGAAGGAAACATACATGTTCTGCCGCTAGCCAGCTAAGTACATCATGATGAATACATTGGCATTTTGGACAAATAAACACATATAAAATACAATTGTATAATTGTTGAGGGAATTTCTTCTGTCTGTAAAATATAGATATTTTTTCAAAACCATTCGGGTCTTGTGAAGCCAATGCAAAGGTTCATTTAAATTTAAAAAAGTGTGTTTTCTGTTCATGGTAGTTAATTCTAACCGTTCGGTTGCCTTAAAAAGCTAGTTAAACAATGGGTTGTACTTTTGGTTGCGAAAAAAACAAAACAGTAGTCCAAAAACCAATGGGTGACCTCCTGGCGACTTCATCCACTTTTATTAACAGTCTATGCCGAAAACCTGCTAAAAGGTTCTAGTGGTCAAGGAAACATTTGACTTTTAGACAGGAGGCTGATCTTTATCTGGTGTTCTACTAATGTTAGTTTAACCTCGGGTACTCTCTAACCTTAACCAGGGGGTTGATTGGTCTAGAGATGGCTGATTAGGAAACTACTATTTGAAAGTCTCAAGCATTTTGAAAGACATTGACAACAATCAGTTAAGATTGGATTGCTTTGTCTTGTATGCAGCGGAAAAGCGTATAAATACTGATCAAATGACGAACTCTGGTGGACAAACTATGCAATGGATTACTGTTCAGAGATTAGTTCACATATTGCTCATAGTAAATCTTAGCAAATATCTACTCAGTTTATCTAGCTCTATTCCTGAGATGATTTAGGTAGCAATTACATTCCTCAGCGTTTGCCTCAGAGAGACAGAGACTGAGAAATGGAGCGGTTTGAAAGAGTGAGATCAGGGATGTGGGTATGACTGCAGGATCAATAATGAAGGCTGTTCTTCTGGACAGTAAATCAGCAGTACATTCTCTCCCCTCAGTTGCCACTTTTATCATCACTCATAAATACCAGCATTACAACTTGTTATGATGGGAACTCCTCGCACTGTAGTGCTGTTTTAATGATGTAGGCCATTCTTGATTTATATACAGCACGGGCACACTGATCTCTAAGGGTAGATAGATGCAGTTTTTTTTTTTAACCGTCCTTTAATAGAGCATCAGGAAACAGACGTAGCTGGACACAATGAAACTGTCATTTTGAACAAATTCACCATTTTTATTCGTTTTTATAACAATGAACACTCTCCCCCGGTTCCCCTATTTATTGTTTCTGCTTTTTGTTGCCCAACTTTTACAGTTTAAATAAGAGATTCCATACAACTGAAATGAACTGCTATCTCCCTTATTCACTTGGGTTGGGTGCCAAACTCTGTACTTCCAAGGGTTCTGATCGAATAACGAAGATACTACTGAATACTGATGCCCGTTAAAACCATCTGTGTCAAATTTTGGTACTTGAGTGCCTCTGGTTGAGGGAGTCTGAGGCTGCATCTCAGGTCTGTTAAATGGAATCCTTGCGTCCCTCACTTGCGTAGTTTCCCAGCGTTTAGTCCCTTCCACCAGTAGGGATTGTTAGGGAAATAATTGTCCTAGACTCCTAGATATGACGTGCATGACCAACCCTGACGTCTGTTATCTCCTTTAAGGAGATAGGCTGCTTCAGCCATAATGTTGTTGTTCCCATTCTATGACCGGGCAACCCTAGGTCACAGATGGTTTATTGTTGTGGGTACACTGGCACACTTCCTTCTCTGTGTTTGTGGACAAGGTGTGAAATCTTCGAGGCCATAAGTGTCAGACGCAAGTAACTCAGTGTTCCCAACTGTGTAGGCCATCTTCTCAAATATGTTGATTACTCTCTGCGAAACCAGTTAAATGGGCTAACGAGAGAGAGGCGCTCCAGATTTGACGTGGCAACTCTCCCGTGCAGTCAGACCGTGGCTGCTGTGACTTGTGATTTTTCTCCGGCCGAAGCTCCAAATAAACCATCAGTGTTTGACATCAAAGCTCCTGCTCTTCCTGTGTCTCTTTCCTGAGTCGGTGACTCCCACTGCATTGCTACACAGAAGTTTCCCTTACAGGGATGCGAGCCCCGGTATTAAAAGGGCCCCGGGGCTGAATTATTAAAGACCGTGATACCGTTAAGCTCTGACGTTAACGGTCTTTTTATCGGTGCTGGAGACATGTAAAAAAAATATGTATATGTATTATTGTTACACAAACATTATATTGCAGTTTTAGTGTCGCCAACTCCGTTTCTAACATGTAAATAGCGTGCAATATGCGTCTTTTTTAGTATTTTCGATCTTTCCAATCCAGGCGAGAGATCTCTCTCCCCCGCCTGCTTGCGAGGGGGCGGGGCAGTTTACACACACGCAGCTGCTACATGCAGCACACGGAGGAGATGGCGGAGAGAACGCGCTCCGAGGTGTGGTTAAACTTTACCCGTCTCGATGTGGACGATGCTCGTTACCAAAAGTGCTATAAGAGTTTAGCATGTAAGGGCGCACGAGCAATTTGAACATTTATCAAAAGTGCTCCACATGCAGACGGAGGAATGCACCGTTTTCCACTGTCTTTCTGGCAGCTCTGTAGCCCCATCCACGAGTAATGTTTCCACATCAGGTGTTATGTATGCTAGCAGCAACACACGGAGTTAACTACATTATACAAACATGGGTTAATGATTAGAGGAAACTGAGTTATTTATTTTGTTAAAGTTTCAGCTATTCTATTTACAGTTCTGTCATCAGATTATTTAATACGATTTTTTAAAACATTGTTGTTTCTTTTGATGTGAAATATTATGTATTTAATTTAAATAAAAAGCAATGTTAGTTTTGTTCACAATTTGTTTAGTTAGTTTACCTTATTTTAAAGACCGGACCGAAAAGCGGTATCGATAAAAGTATTAGTACCGTTAAAACCTTAATCCATCCCTACCCACCAGGGAAGCATGGAGAGATGCAAGGAAACCACAAGAAGCAGGGAAATGAGTTGTTTGGGACGTTGTTTCCTCCAGAGCGCCACGTGAAGCGATGTCCGTTTGTGATGATGCCGCACAGCTGTTCGTCTGACAGCAGCCAGCTCTGTCCCCCCCCCCCCCGCCTCTGTTAGTGCACATTTACTGACATAAACACTGACAAAAATCATTTTTGACCTCTTTGTTGTTCAGATATATCACATATTTGTAATTAAATGATACATTAATTGAAATAAAACACAGTATAAACTGAGGAGTGAGTCCCGTGAGTTTCATGTGTTTTCTTCACTCCGCTGGGAAACTGCTCTCATGTCAAGAAGCATCAGATCAGTGCATGCGCTGCATCGTCCAATCAGTGAGCGATACACAGTAAGGGGGCGGAGCGAGTATCTGAGGATTTCACCGGAGGATGGTCTGGTAGTCCCTCGATTATCGCTCCTCCATTATCGCTCCTCGGTCCTCCGGCAGAAATAAGCGCCATGGGACGCTACGCAAGATGGCGCAGACAAATCAACTTCCGGTGATACCGAGGAGCGAGGAAATGAAAATAACCGACCTGAGATGCAGCCTGAGACGCACTGATGCTGTCAGAGAGGAACTACTGGGAATCTGAAAGTGGTCACACAAGTGTGGTCTCGCTTTTTAAGAACTGGAGGTAGGCAGTGTCTCACATTTGCTTCCACCAAGACACTCTACGGTTATAAGCGGGTTTGGAGGGGGAAAGGAGGTAGGAAGGGGTTTTATTTTGTGTAAAATGTTTTGACAAATAAGAACGGTAAAAGACAGAGACGGAGTAGATTACCGAATGAAGGTGCTGTTAATATCTTAATTCTAGATATTTAACCTTTTTGCCTGTTGACGTTTATCACCAACCCAGAGTCTGTTATCTCCCGTAAGGAATATGCTAATGCAGTCATATGGTGTTATTCTCAGTTTTATGACCGGTCAACTCTGGGTCACAGAGCCTAAGAGTCAGGCAGGTGATTGAGTATTTCCAGATGTCGGGGATATCTCCAGTGTTCCCAGTGTCTACGCACCATCCCCCAATATGTGGATTAACTCTCTGTAAACTAGTTAAAAGGTCTATTCGAGAGAGAGGCTGGTCAGATTTGACATGGCAACCCACCAGGGCAGTCAGAATCTCTGGCTGTGTGACTTGTGATGTGAATTTCTCCGGCCGATACTTGTAAATAAACATCAGTGTTTGACATCAAAGCTCCAACTCTCCTCTTGTCTCTCGGAGTCCTGACTCTCCATTGCTGCAGAAGTTTCCCTTACAACCTGTACCAGTTTCTTCATACTGTATGCGAAGGGTCCCAACTCTGATAGTAACTTAAAACAACATTATAAGATTTAAGTTATTTCAGAAGGTGACTGACTGATCACCTTTTCCCACATGACTTCCACAAGATTTGATTAAGGCAAAGGTTCAGAGAACTATTAATTCTCGCTACCATTTACTAAATTGCTAACTAAGCCCTTTTTTTAGAGACATTTTAATTTAATATTGGAATAATGGTTGGATGAATTAAGACATTTAATACCGTTGGGCTGGTGGAACAAGTGAAAGCAATTTTGCAAAGGTCTCGTATGTTTTATAGACAAAATGATTAGTTGAGAAAATAATTGTCACATTAATGGTTATCGAAAAGCCTTTAAAGCAGTACTTCTGACAGCATGTAACAGGTTGTATGTTGCTCTTGCTAATAATAATCCCTGTATTAAGATTTTATTAAATTCTTAAGAAGTGAGGATGAAAGCATCTGATCGAGCGACCAGAGAGATGGGATCATTTTCAGATTCCTATGAATTAATAAACTGAGAAGTAATGAGATCTATATGTCACTGCCAAGAAATCACCATGGGACTAAAACACAATCTGTGCTTGTTTGTCTCACTCGCCTTTAATTCACTGTCTTTGCTTCTTTCTGTCTTTCATATGGTAGGGATTCTTTTTATTTGCTGCCAGAAGTCACAGGATAAATAATACCACTCTGTTCTTCTGTCTCATTTCTACCTCAACATGTCCGTCTTTCATCAGGGCTTTCTCTGCTTTCATTTGTAAGATCAAAAATGCTTCAGTCACTCTTCTCTCCGTCTGTAGCTTGTTTTGGTATATAGGGATTTCTTTTGAAGTACCTTTGCATAAAACATGCCTTGATGCCTGCAGGCAGAGCATTGATTCAGCATTTGTAATGTCCTCTGTTTTGGGGAAACCTTGACATTTAGAATTTTCTGCACGATATATATTTTAAACTCCCTTATCGCTCGCTCTTCTTTGAAAGACAGGAGTTTGTTGAGGGCAGCCTGATCCTCTATTACTGCCTTGACATTTTGTGATTTGGTACCATCCTTGGTATTTTCTCCAGTTCCTTGCTGCACTGTGGGAGGATAAAAGTTTCAGTTGTACCCATAGATAAATGTGCCTGGAAGAAGAAAATGGGCACCGAATATAAATTGACATTGATCCAAGAATTGACTTGAAGTAATAAATTGACTTTCTTCTTAGTCCACATCTCAAACCTAGAGTAAATGTCTTTTTTGATAGGTCCTAATGTCGTATTTAACACAACACTAGTCATGGTTGTAAGTGCAGTTCCCTAAAGCAAGGCACTACAATTGCCTGTTTTATAAGATGAGCATCTCTAAATGAGTATGGCACTAACACTGCCAAGTTTGGAAGCCAAGTGCTCCAAAGCAAGGCACTCTTATACCTCATTCACACCAACGGTGTTTCAGGGCCAGTTCGGAGCTGGAGCTTGAAAAGCACCGGGTTTTCCTGTTCACACTGCAGCGGAGCAGCCTCTTAGCTCCGGAATCTGGTTCGTTTCAAGCACCAAAAAATTGTCCGGCTAGAGCAAAAGCACCGCATACGTCACGCTTACGTCGAGGCGGGGGCAGGGGCAGATCAGCTCCTGAACAACAACAAAAAGCTGGCGTTTTATCCAGTTTGTACACAACGATGGAGAAACTTAACAAGCAGCAGTGGTCCACTGAAGAGACCAGCTACCTGCTGGGAATCTGGCCTTCCGAAGAGGTGCAGAGGAAGCTGGAGCACAATCGGCCATTGATGTTGTTGTCGGTGTCAGCTCTGAGGGGTTTCTGCGCGGTTTGGCTTTATGAAGCAGGCACGCAAACGGTTACGTCATGACGCAAACGATGACGCAATGACGCAGCACCAGTCGGACTCTGGGCGGTGTGAAAAGAGCCGGAGCTAAACCGAATAACCGGTTCTGAACCTGAAAAGCTCTAGCACGGAGCTTGAACTGGAGTTGCGTTGGTGTGAATGAGGTATTAGAGCCAGGGTTTGTATCAGGAACTCCTACACGGCCATATTTGGATAGTTGCTCATAGAGCAGACAAGAATACCCCCCACAGTTCTGTTCTCCAAGGGAAAGGCATCCACTGTGCCAGTTTTGAAGTTTTCTTCAGAGCAAAAAGTCAGCATAAAAGTCCATACAAAGTTTTTAGCTTTTCCATTTGTAAAAGTTGTAAATAGCACCTGGAACTTTTATTGATAGCACCATGACTGAAGTTCCAACCGAGCTGATCCGCTACTAAAAAAAGTTAAAACACTGCAGACAAATAACTGGTCAAGGAGAACTAGCGTGAGCCAGGACAAACCTGCCATTTTCAATCGGCTAAATTAACGTCAATATCTTTTAGTCACTTGACACTTTTTAAAAAAAAATGGAAGCACCCAAAACGTACTCGATGTTCACCCCAACTTACAAGTGACCATGTTGCAGAAGGTCTTCTGTTTGGTTGCCAATGAAAATATCCAGGTGTCATCAGCTGATCACCCTGCCTACACTGAGGGGGTTAGTAGAG
The DNA here is from genome assembly GCA_902827135.1 of Harpagifer antarcticus. Classification (NCBI taxonomy): domain Eukaryota; kingdom Metazoa; phylum Chordata; class Actinopteri; order Perciformes; family Harpagiferidae; genus Harpagifer; species Harpagifer antarcticus. Next base: position 694,135 of record CADEHL010000394.1, read on the forward strand.
TAGGGTTCATCGAGAAACTACTTGGTACCAAACGTGAGTGGGAGTCGAGCAAAGCTGTGCCGTACCATGCCTTGGAATGTATTGGTCGTACATGTCGAGGTTAGAATCTCACTTCTCTTGGGAACAGCACTCGCGTTACTGGGGTTGGAGGTTCACTACCCTAGCAAGTGCAAACATAAAAAGATAGTTGGGCTAATAAACCAGGGAATTGATAGAACATTTAACGGGGACAATTTCAATAACTGCATCTGTGAGGATTTGCTTCCCTACTCTGCTTTTCTTTAGGTCCTGCATCAGTCGATCAGACAATACAAAACAGTATTTTTATTATGCTTCTTACATGTGCTTTGGGAATTCATGTCAGGCATCTTATTATTCCTCCCGTAGATCACTGTGTACAGCATGCACTGAAACTAAGCATGTTTTATTGATACTAGGATGTTTTAAGGGTGTGTTAATTCGTCTGCTAATCAGTCAGAGTCTGTGCTGTAAAGGGAAGCAGCAGATTAGAAACTAATGGCATCTTATTAATAATGCATGTAACCAGCAGCAGTGGATGTATTGTATTCACCGAAATGCCACACTGGGGAGTGTGCGTGCGTGTGTGTGCGTTGTTAGATATTTTCTGTTTGTGATCCAGGGTGTGTGAATGTGATTAGGTTATTAAGGCAGATATGGATATATCAATATTTCAGAATAGTACATGTAAAAAAAAACGTGCGTTCAACAGTTGTTACAAATGTTGTGATGCATATTTATACCATAACACGTCTTATTATAATCATTTTAACCACATTACCAAGCCTACATACTGCAGAAATTACCATTTAAAGTTAAAAATCACCTAACATGAATCGTCATGATATAATCACTGACTTGTTCTTACAGTAAACGTCATGCAGGAAGAAGAATTTCATACCTGCCTCAACCATCCTATAGCTTTCTATCACCAGTCATGTCTCAGTAAATTCATAGAAATCTGTATTTGCATTCAGCCTCTGCCTTTTCAGATTCCAACCATCAATGATAACAGATCTGATTCCCTTTTTGAAGTTCTGAGGTCATAGAGGTTTATATTTGACGTGTGTGCTAATGTCCTGCTGTGAGGCGTTGACTTGATGTACGTCAGAAATCTCTTCATTACACATTGTAGATACGGCTTCAAGGGGAAAACGGCTAGTTTAAAAATGAGTGAACCTAAGGAGAGTTGAGTAAGAGAAGAGTAGAAAAACAGAAGCAGCAGGAGAGGAGAGGCGGGGACGAATACGATTCGAACAAAATGAGAGGAAGAAGTAAATATGTGAGTGAGTGAGTGTGAGAGATTTAATTTTCATGCCATTAAAGCCCAATTGAATTGAGAGAGAGACCGACCACTGACATCATGGTGCTCTAATTAAGCCTGGCATTCATTAAGCCAAGTTAGGGGGGGGGTGTTCGTTAGTGTCTTTTTTTTTTTTTGGAGGGGGGATTTGGTAAGTCTTCATTGTTACTCTTCTTAGACAATAGAGAAAGCAAGATGAGAGAAAGAACAAAAAAAGATAGTTGAGGAGACATGGACAGTGTAACAGAGAGAGAATATTTTTACACACATAGAATTGTAACACAATACATGATTGTCACTATAAGCCTCGTCTCTACATTACAATAAAAAATAATTGATTAATTTGAATACAACTTCAAGTTAGTAGCTATTATAGGCATAAAAACACAGAAATGTATAATTCTTTCTTTAATAGAAATGTTTCTTCTGCCCGTAAAGTGTCCAAACCAGGCTTGTCTGGATAAGCGCATTTTTAAAACATAGTCATTGTCCATGCCGGTTTCAGTTGGATTATTTGTCAGTTGCTCCGATCAGATCGGTCTCCTCCATTTTGTATATTATTTACAACTTTTGAATCCACATAAACACATCGGCAAAATCCGGCTTACTTTGAGCATGTGTTTTAAACAGTTGAATCCCTTTGTGAATTGTTTCCACTTGTGCCGTCCTTTCATTTCTTCATACAGCGGGAATCCAAATGAATTAATCCTGAGTCCAATAACCATCAAAGTCACTCCAACAGTGCTCCTTGATTACGCTTTCATCCTCCTTTAACAAAATACTTCACATTCACCCAGTTTGTGACAGTAGTTGTTGCATTTTTTAGACTTTTAAACTTGAATAACTGCTGTTGCGCCCCCCCCCCCCCCCGTGTGTGTGTGTGTGGGGGGGGGGGGGGGGCGCAACTTCCAACAGGAGTCATTTGGGGGGGCTCTTGGGGAAAAAGGTTGGGAACCACTGAGCTAAAGGACTCTGTCAGTGTTTAGATAGTTCACTTTAAGTTATCTCAGTGGGTCTCAAACGTTTGGGTCACCATTAATGTAAACAATTATTTCCGAGGCACACGTTTATATGATCATTAAAGTTATAAAAAAATAAGAGAATAAATGAAAAATGGGTATGAAATACTATATGACAGTAAAACAAGAATAAAGTTTAAAAGGGTGATTTGTAAAATATCCATAAAGAAAACGTAAATCTGTTTACAGTTCTGTTTCATAGGTGTTGAGAGATGTATCCATAGATCTCGTAATTTTGCTCTCAAAGTGCACCAGATTGATGCATTTAACTTCAATATTTAAAAATAAAGGAGCTTGCCCCCGGACCCCCCTATGTGAGGTCCACACACCACCTGTCAAAATAGCACTTTACCCCTGCTTACACCTATATGCCGTGAGCTGATTATCGAGCCTTCATTGTAACAGTCGCGGGTACGTTGTGTGTGTGTGTGGGGATTGTTGCAGTAGAAAATTCCACTGCAGCGCCCGGTGCATTAATGGGAAACCCTAAATGTTTGAGCACCCTCTATGAAACGTCAAGCTACCCCACAGCACCCCCAAAACAAATCTCTGGCGCCGTCACTGAGCCGGACTATTTGTGTTGGGGGGGGGCCCGACTTTGTTTTTTCTCCAAAGGGGGGGCCTGACAGAAAAAGTTTGAGAACCACTGCACTAAGCCATGCCAGTGTTCCAGCATGAACAAAACCAGTATATCGTGGCTTTGGTTAAAATTAGACGTGTCAATCGTTAAAAAATATAATGACAATCTCTGATTAATCATTATTGATCCCAAGTTAAAAAGTACTAGCATTCACCTGAGGGGGATAAAACAAATACACACGTGTTGTAATAACTAAAATAAATGACAAACTGGTAAGAGAAAGTTTCTGACTTTAATATAAATGTTTTCTGGATGATTGGCATTAAGGTAGCCAATTTTCTGACACTAGGCTAAATCCTCGACAAAGCCATTATCACGGAGAGCCGCTTTGATCACCCTCTGTATAATGTACGCTACACAAGGCATATTAGCTCTGCTGCTTTCATACTGCGAGCACTATCTCTTCCTACACTGAAGACCCTGTCCACTATCTCCCACTCCTGTGCAACTTCAAGTAACTGGAAAAATGTCTTCTCTCCGTTTTTACCTAAAGAACGAGTGCAGTTGTTATTCGTCATGGATCAGGTGTGCTGTAACACAGAGGCAGTGATGGCCGCTTTCTGATGTCCAGTGATCTATATTTGATAACTGATGATTATTTTATCATAAACCTCATTCTCATGCCACAGCACTCGCCACCTTTCCAGTCCATTTCAAATCAAATCAAATCAAAATGTATTATAGCTCCAAATCACAAGAAATGCCTCAAAGGGCTGTACAAAGCAAAGACAAACACAAAATGTAACAATTATAAAAACATTATACCTCAACATAAGTATTGCCATGTGATCAAAGTATGTGACATTTCTCTGTCCATCCAATTTCATCGTGTAAAAATGTAATGCAAGCAGCAATGGTCATGCCTTAAAAGTGTTTGGTCAAAAACATTTGATATCTAATTCTCGCCATATCGCCAAGCCCTTCCTTTAGTTAAAGATCTGCTGCCTCCTGAAATAGTGCCTCTAATCCTCAGAAGAAGCTATACAATTTTTATGAAATATATTATTGAGATTCAGGAGAAAAGAGCAGAGGAAAACATACAATTCAGCTCAACTAGCGCAGAACATTAAACTACAGAATCATACAATGCTTCAGTTGCCATGCCTCACAGTATTAAGTACATTGTAATGGTTGACAATGGAAGCAGTTTAATATGTCGTGTCTGAAAAGGTTAAGGGATTAGTAATGGCTGAAAAAAGATAGTTAAAGAAACAGTAAGGTGCAGACGTTTCTTGCTTTTTATGAAGTCAGTTATAAACCCTACATAAAATACATAGCGAGGGAGGTTAAATGCGTGACTAAAGGGGGGCTGACGGAGATGAGAGAGAAAGAGAAACAAGCAGAGAGGGTGGAAAGGCTAGTTGCCTGGTGACGGAGGCAGAAGGAGAGAGAAGGTGAAGAAAGGAGAGAAACGAGGGGGAGGAGGAGGAGAGCCGTGGAGTTGTTTTCCAAGTGCAAAGAGTTACTGGTCACGATGCCACATCTGCTGCTGCCATCCCTCCCACTGCCCCCCCCGCCTCTCAGAGGATGAAGAAGAGGTGTTGGCACTGTCTTTACATCTTGCGCCGTATTGGATGATTTATGGTGTTAATGGCTGTAATGAGGGTGTGTTTGAAAACTGGCAGCAAAGGCACATTTTTGGCATTTTTTTTTAGACTGCACTCACAGTTTTGAAGAAGTGCTGGCTCAGGGTCCAACTTGATCAAAATCCCTTTCTGTTTTTGACACCACAATGTTTTTACATCATTGTTAGGGCCTTTTTATTTTAATTGTTACCCTACCAAAAGGTCACTCTACAGGCTTGTAAAATTGCAAGCCACATCCTTGATTTCATGGCTTCTAAAGTAGTGTTATTGTAAGGCTGGCCTCTAAAAGCAGCAAAGGTCACAAAAGATACCGTGGGGCTACCGTGGTTTAGCACTCAGCGGCTTGTTATCGAATTCTTGTAAAGGGAGGGGTGAAAGTCAGTGGGCGGCATGTATAATGTAGTGCAATATACGTGTGAAAGTAGTGCAGGAAAAAGTCCCTAAACCTGCATACGATTTAGCATGTGTGAATGCCAATGTTTTCTTGACAGTGCTTTTGGTATGATGGCTGAAATAAAGTATAGTTAACACAAGATTTAGAGTTTTAGGTTTTTTTCTACAATATAAAATACTTCCTCCCAATGGCTAATGTCACAAGCTTTCGTGTGAATCAAAAGGACTTCTAAACGCCATGTCTTCAAATGCTAGCCGCCTTTAGCTCAGCGGTGGCGATGCTTTGTGACTGTGGTGTAGTCTACCCTTGTGCATAACAGCTTTAGAGTAAATGTTGCAGATTGATGGATGGATGGATGTCACTTACCTACTCTTCCATCTCCCCTCTTACCAGTTTTGAATGTCTAGATGTATTTCTCTTGGTTCCTCCTCTACCGTCGTTCCCTTAATGCTCCCTTATAATAATAATAATAATAAAGATTTTGAAAATAGTTCGAAAAGCACAGTTATTAATAACATTAACCATGGCTCTCTGGAATCTTTTACTTTCCTTCTGTGTCAAAATGTCAATGGAAAATGCTTTCTTCAGATATTAAAACAAAGGAGATTCCAGGTATGTTCTCCAGATTTCTATCGGTTAAACACCACCTACCCTTCCCTTAAACGCTTTGCCAATTATCGAGTGATGTTTCTTCCTCGACAATTGCACATTTAGCTGAGCAAAGTGGTCCAGACACTGACGTACAGAGAGCGTATCTTTCAGACGGCAGCCAAGACTTTTGTAGTTTGGCAGACCTACAGAATTAGTGCTAATTAGCTGCAGCTGAGTGCATTTGTCAGCGACAGTTGTCATTACAGTGTAGCTGGTGTAAACAACAATTGGTGACTAATACATTCACCTCCTACAGCTCGATAAATACTGTTCATTATGTTAGTCAGTTATTCTCAACCTGGGGTTCAGGACCCCTCAGAGGGGCCAGAAGATCAATTTGTAGGGTCGGTTTCCTAATGTTTCCAGGTTAAGAACATTGTATTAACTCCTAAAGAAATTCTACTGCTTCTTTCCTTGTAAAATACTAGATAGTTTGACCTCTTTAGACCTCCAAAATGATTCCACTGAATATGTCCAAAGTAAAATCACTCTGGGTCCATGAAGCTTTCCAGAAGAATTGCATAAAAAAAGTAGTATTGGATCAAGTCACAATCATGACGACTTATTTCCTTATTTCTCTGTTGGCCAATTATTGGATATTCTTATTACTTGTTTGGGCCTTGCCTTGGGCATTAGAATCATATTATAAAACTGTCTGTGTCTCTAGACATCATGAAACATTGCAAATACCAGCTGACATCAAAGAACGATGAAGTATTATCCGGATTTACTGATTACTGATGACATAAGGTGGCAAACGTGACTTATTTCGGGTACTCATGCTCTACTTGTTCTCCTCTGTTTACAGTACTGTAGGTCAGGCCTATACTGCCTAACCTCGGAGTTATATTTGAGGATCTGAGTTCATTCACTTAAATCTGTTTTCCAACGTTTCAAACTTCACTTGAAACTCACTCGACATGAATCAGACGACCTGAATGTGCGTCATATTTTACAATTGACTTTCTATGCAATTGCACGACTTCCTAAATCTGCTTGGTGTATCTGAATACACATCTTCCCTTTCTTTTCCTTTTTTCTCTACTTTTAATGCATATGCTTCCCCCCTTGCTTCCTTTCCTCTTCCTTAAACTCCCTCTTTCCCTAAAACCGAGGCTTCTCCTTCTCTCTCGCATGCGTAAATGTCATCAGCATTGAGTGTGTGAAATGTGATCAACAATAAAAACCTCACACCGGACACACACACACACACACACACACACACACACACACACACACACACACACACACACAGTCAATCTGCTGGAGACTCATACATTTTTGAAATACAGTATTGTCAGCCTGTTCTTCCTTCTCGGTCTCTTCTTTATCGTTAACTTGTTTTTCCTTGTGTGTATCCTTTACAAGTAAAAGGTCACGTCATTATTGCACTAGTCATTAGATTCCAAAGAATGTTGGAGAGTGTCTGTCAAGGAAGAACAATAGCATCCATTCTCCATGAAACCGTCTAAAGATGTTCTGATTGACCTGATAAGAATGTTACTGTCCTTGTAAATAGGTCCTGTGTGTCAGGAGGAAAGCAGACATAGTGTAAAGACCATCTGTTGTACAGCCTAAAGGTTCTCTAAAGGACTCGAGGGTTGTCAAAACTGTCCCTATCGAGGTCAGTGAATTGCGTGTAAATGTATACATCTGAAGTAGAAGACTTGGAAGACACAGTTTTCTGAGTTTGGGAAGGTGTTTTTAAAAAAGTTTACAGCCACAGTAGCAGCTCTGTGAGACCATTTACTTTGAGACATTTCACTTTAAACCGTAAATGTCAACCGAGAGTAAAAGTCAGCGGGTCACCTCAGTCACCAGAGGAGTTCTTCCTCAAGGTGGATATCTCTACCACATTTCAATGGGATCCATCAAAAAGTTGAATAGATATTTCAGTGGATCAAGATAACGTGCATCGTTTCATTGTAAGAGTCGTGGTAAATGGACTCACAATGGATCCCACAAGTATTGAGGATAACGGTACAAAGTACGATGTTTCTAGTCCTTTGGTTCAACGTTTCTTGTTTCGTTTAAATAGCTTTGTTTAGCTTTCTAATTAAACTCTTCAAACAACTCATTTTCCGAATCTGAGTTCAATAAAGGTCGTTCAAATGCGCCATCTGTTGCTGACATTATCCTCACACATTGTTAATTAATCGATAAATACTTAGAATTAATCTCCATTTATTGATCACTGCGGTGTCACTTTAAAACAGGAGGTGGTCATGACATTTTCTGCTGACTTTCTGCCATTACAGCGACTTGTGAAGAGTGTGACATAAGACATGATGATCAGCAGTTGCGACATAATAGTCTCCATTGTGCTGGTAGAAAACAACAATGTGAGTACTGGCTGAGTCACATTTTACCACGGTGAGTCTAAACAATCGATACCTGTTCTCCTCGGTTTGTGAGAAGCGGTTGACTTCGGACTCGGCATGGCGGTCCCAGTTTAGAGGCTTTTGTAACTTAAAAACATGTTTCTGTCTTTCATACTTTAACTTACATCACACTTCTGTTGTAGGGATAATTCACTTTGAACAAAATGGTCTACCTCATGGTGGTGCTAGAGATGTGTCAAGGGATCAACATTTAATTTATGAAATCCTCTTCTTGCATTAATATACAATGGCATACCATGTTATGGTTGTTAAGATGTTACAGCACATGTATCAAACTCAAGGCCCAGGGGCCAAATCAGGCCCTTGGTGGATTTAATTTCGGCCCGCAGGATAATTTCTAGTTACTATTCGATCTGGCCCGCCGGTATATTGCACGCACACCTTCACTCCATCCTGAGGGTCTCCTCCGCTCAGAGCCTGAGCCCACACATTGATGACCTTGCACCCAAGATGAGATGCCAAGTATCTGAGCTAGCATCACAGAACAGCACACTGAGTTGAATGGATGTTTCCTTCTGCACTTTCTCTCACGACAACAGGGCAGGTTTGTGTTTCTCTTTGAGGGAAATAGTTTTTTGAAGCTGTTGTTAGCCTGTGGGAAAATGTACTCATAAGAAATGACTCTGGAAAAGCTGCAGATAGAGCCATAAGAAATGAATGCAACTGATTATTTAATGTTGTTTTTATAGGCAATAATTTAAGCTGTGTTAGTTCCAGGTTTAATATGTGCAGTAAGTTCATTTCAATACGTTTTGCAATAAACATTGAACCAGTCCGGCCCTCAACTAGTACCCATTTTTAAATGTTGTCCCACTGTGTATTTGAGTTTGACACTCCTGTGTTACAGTCTTGACAGATTTTTTGCACATTTAAAAAAACACAGGACTGGACCCAAGGTACCTTTAGGTTAGCATGTCCCTCAATACAAGTATGAATAATTAAAGATGCACAATAGGCCCTAAAGTCAATAAAACATAATATTTACAATAAAATCAAAGACCAAAAAAGTCAACAACAGATTATATAACAGTCATGAGAGGGGATTACAGATTACACTAATCAATTCAAGAGGTGATACAGTAATAGATAAGAAGACATTATTATTCAAAATGGCTTGTATTCGGCTGAGATTTAAAACTTATAAAAGCTGCCATTCACAACACAACTGACCTGTTTTACTTTGTTATACACATTTGACTGGTGACAGAGCTAGGAGGGCCACATATAATTACCTTGCTTTTAGTTAGAGAAAGGGCCACTCCAATTCAATATCTAATTTTGTGTAGACGGTAACAAGTTATTTCCGAGAGCAACCTCTGTCGTGTCCATCTAAAAGGTAATAACGGCGATACAGAATGTTTGTTCCTATTCAAAGAGACAAGTTATATGTATAATGAAAGTCTTAAAGGGCCTCAAGTGGTGGACCGACCAACATTGTCAGTTTTAGAATCTCAGAAGACATACTGGGTTACGGTTTGAAGCATTTTGATTTCAGATCATTTAAATGCTGCCGTCTGTTTCTTGACGGGGAAAAAGAAATGTGAACTTCCTGCGCTGGTTACCTGTTCATCAAATAACTGACTTTGATATATTATATATTCTGGTTACTGTATCTTATACTTCCTATTTGGTGTGGATTGATGTGAGGCTTCATGACGCTTGACCCAACTGCTCTGTGCCGTAGTAGTTTTATTACAACCATGTACGTAACGTTGTAGGGTTTGTGTGTTTTAAAGGTTTAATCTTCCTAAATACATTTTACAAAGAGTTATCCCTGCTTGTTCTCAAGTCTGGAAGGAGTAGCTTCGTCCCTATGTTCGGATTTGAACTAGTGACCTTTTGCTTACAAGCTATCAGTCTCTGAGGAGAAAGACTCAGTTGTGTTCTGCAGAGTGTTTGTCCTTAGGTAAACAATGTTAAAGGAGCGGACATTCTTTCGGTGTTTTTAAAAAGGCTTGTAATGGAAACTGTGTGACTGACATTGTTTTCACAAACAGCTTAGCCACAACTTTGCTGGTTGTTATGTAAAACTGTGTAGCTGAATCAAAAATACATCCTTAAATGTTGGCAGTTCATTAAAGTCCTAAAGACACATGCCTTTTTCCTGTTTTAATCCTCAACATGAAAAAGGCAACTTTAGATTATTGCTTAGAATTGCCAAACATTTAGGATCTGTCTGTTTCAGTTCATTACCATTTTAAATCAATCTGCATGTAAGTGATCAAAGTTGTTACATCATTTGCTGATGCAGCTACAAGGTTGATTTATTTTCAGAAGGAGGGAAGACACAGTATTTGTCTCGGTTGTTAGTGAAACTCTGTAAAGGGAAATGCCCACCGAGAAGCTTTGACACTGTTCCTGCAAATAGGCTTGAGTTAAGAAGCCTTCACATGACACGCGGTAAAACGACTCTGACATTGCCGTTTTGTTTCTATGGAAATTGCGGTGCCTCCCGACTGGGCGTTGGCGATCAAAATTATCGCCTAGCGCTGCGCCCAAGTTTCAAATGATTTCAAGTGGTCTCATGTTTACCGCAGACCTTTGACTGGTAGTTTTCACCGCCCTGCGCCCAACCTTCTGCTGTGCTAAGAGCAAACAGAGTATCATGTGAATGCAGCTTGATGCTCTTTTGAAACATCCGTATCTACAATGTCGTTGTAGTTTATTTGTTCTTACAAAATGTTGTTTTGTTTGCTTCTGAAAGAAACTGTGTTTCACTCTCGATATTTTTTTTTTTTTTTGTTTCGTGTCTGACTGAAAAGTGTGAGGTAAATTCTAACAGACAGATAAAGAGGAATTGTCTTTACAGCCTGTTGCAGTGTGATGTATGTGTTCTGTGTTAGGTTGTGAGCTTTTTACTATCAGCTGTTTTGAATATGTTTACACACACAAACATCGACAGATTCCCACCATTCACATTCTGTTCTGAATTGTATGGCAGCGATGACTGTTGTATAACCAGTGGACCCTGTGAAAGTGATGCGAGCTGTGTGTGTGTCTTTGTTCTCTCCGTGAACTCATTTCCATCTCTGTGTCGGTTGTGTGTCTTGTTCTGTACCAGTGAGACCCTTGCAATATATCACCACGTTCAATTTTTAAGCACTTCTCTCTGGTTCACTGCAGGAATTGGGGAATGGCTGTCCCCGACTCGCAGCACGTTAATGCTTAATGTCAAAGTCTGAGCAGATTGGTTTGGACCTTGTTGCCCTTTTCACATTCAGCCCAATGTGATTGAGGGATTGTAAATGTTTCAAAGCATCTCTCTGCAGCTTTCTGAGCCGAGTCGAGTGCTGCTGTTGGTGCTGAGTTAGTGGAAAGAAGCACAAAGACACATATACAGTGTCTCTAAAGGGACTTTAGCGTAGAGGGGGAAATATTCAAACTCAGTGGTGTGAGAGGTTGTGTTGTCTCAGTAAATCCATGGTTTGGTCCACTGGCCTGTTATGTTGCCTTCCCTCAGTGCATTTGCCTATTATACAAATCATGTGGAACATTATTAAAGACTCCATGACATGGAGTGATGTCACGGTCCTGCTGACGTCGCTCAGTGACAGGCAGACTAGTCTACTGCTGTTTGAGGGAATGCTGTTTTTTTCTTTCAGTGACTACAGGCAAGCAAAAACAACATTAATCATTAATAATAGTAATAAAAGGATTGTCTTGTTTGTAGAGGATCTTTGTGCATGGTAAGAATGTCAAGGATTGCTCGAATGACAACGGATTAGATCATGTAAAAATGACCGGCAATCGACTCACTACATAGAAGACTTTTTAAGCCTAGTCAAACTTATCAATCATATCAACTTAAACTTTATAGTTTTCTACCAGGAACTGAAATATTTAGATCAAACTGTTAAAACAAAGGTTGTTAGAGTGAATCTGTTTTATACAAACGTGTTGACCAGCGACCTTACAGGCAGTTCTGTGTAGAGTCTGATGCCTGAAGTGCACCATGAGAGCATTACATGAGGTGTATCAAATGAGGCATGTCATTTATTGTTTTCAATTCGTTTGGGCCCTAAAGGCCCCGACACACATACCCGATTTTGGGAGTCAGAGGCCATGTCAGGCAGTCGGGCATTCGCGGCGCCCTACTCAGGTTGGTGTGTCGCGCACCGTCGTTGCTTTACGGCACATTTTCGGCCGAATCGGCCAAAGAAATCACTCTGATCGGCTGTTGCCTCTTTTTGAATGACGAACACACATTACCGCTGCCTGCTGGTAAGGACAGTTATTGCCACTCGTCAACTGAAGTCTTTGTGGTGTGTTCGTAGGTGGGCGGCGTAGGCGACGTAGGCGACGTAGCGGACGTAAAAGTCGGGACGCCTTCGGTACACGTTCTTTGGTCTCAGGTTGGTGTGTAGCGGCCTTAAGTCGAGCCCCCAGGAACAGTGCCGCGCTTTGAAGCCATTTTTATAGTGCCCAAACTGTGGAATTACGACCTCCGTGTCAGTCATGTGACGCCCTGGGGCCCATAACTTTTCATTACAACAGTTAAAAAACCACTATGTCCTATACTGTAAGTTGTATAATATGCTAAAAGACATTTGGCTGAGTTGAGACCGCCCGGTATGCAGGGTTAATGGAACCATGCGCTATCAACCCCTTAAAATGCAAAAGTCAGCAAAAGAGAGTAGGGTATTTTTATAAATTGAGCCATTATAGCTTTATGAACCACTGAACCTCTTTAATAGGAAAGAGCAGGACCCCACTTCCAGTGTTGTATGTAGTTCTCTTATTAAATCCATGCTTTAAGTTTCTGTGGAATATATGTTTGCTTTCTTGATTAAATGATTGTATAAATGTAACCATCTTTAAGTTGAAGTTAGCTTAATGCACCCAACTGGATGTCAACATGGTGTGAAGGCAGATACCATCTGTGCCAGAAGTTGACACGGGACATGGTATGAAATGAAAATGTAACCTTTGCGAGATGGAAAATGATGGATATTGGGAGAATTAGTCTTTTTATGACTCCCAGATAAAGCCTTCTATCGTCTTAAAGAAAAGAAAGCTCATAGGGAAAGGAATAGTTTCTGGTGTAGCAGAATAGTGTCTCCTGCTGTCAGTGTGTCCTTGCAGCAGGTGATAGATGTTGTTTTGTCAGTGTTGTGGAAAGGTGGCATTTAAAGGCCTTAAAGGTCACCAACATGAGCTGCATGATGCCTCACTGCTCGGACACATGTAGACTCCAAACCAGCTTAAAAGGGACAGCGGAGATATACAAATACAAAAATCAATGTATGCTTTTCAGCCATATCTGCCAATTAACACATGCTTTTAACATCTCTTTCACCATCCAATAAGTGCATGCAGAGAGACATTTCATATATTTTAAACATATTTTTCATGTTTTTCTTAAACTTAAAGCCACACAGATGTTTGTTACTATTAGGACACACGGACACACTTTTCGAGTTGTATTACTGGAACAGAAGGAATAGTTTTTCTCAAGTAGCTGGGAGCTTTAATGATTTAAGCTTTAATGATGCAATTAAGGAGTAAATGGCCCAGTACAAATAAGAAGAACATTGAAGAGTTATTGTGATTAACTAGCACGACCAGCATGCCTGACTGGTTAGCCAGTTAGCAGTTAGCTCGGCAGCTACATTAGATAACTAACAAGCTCAGCCAGTGGGCACTGCTGGATATCAGCAAACTTCTAAAACACAATCATTTAAGAAAAATGCTCGCTGTGCCACTCTTACATGTGCCCAATGAAATAAGTGAGTAACAGAAACTGTGTGAAACCCTCGCAAAACGGTTAAAGATAAGACATTGACCCTAAAATGGTTAAGGTGGGTATGGGTGAATGGGCCGCAAAGTTGTTCCTAATCTAGGGTTACCCTTTTGACACGAAAATAGTCACTTATCAGCCATATTGGTTTATTTGTAAGTAAAATGTGAAGTAAAACTAAAAGGCTTGTATTTTTTTTTCTTGGTTGGGTCCAAATGAACCAAACCATATGTGGTACAGCAACTCATTTAAACATCGGTTTAAAGCTAGTAAATCTGTTTAACTGAAGTGTCTCCTTGTGTTAAGGGAGGAGAGGAGGAGTATGGAAGAGGAAATATCCCCCGCCTGTATCCCTTCACCCTCTCTGCTCTGCGGTGTCTCCTCCTGTTATTGTCAATTTGGGTGATGGACGTTTCTAATGAAGCTGTCATGGCTGATGGCCAGCTAGAGACTCGCCAATGCTACGATGTTGCTCAGAGCCGAGGGGAGCAAATAACACTAATTGTAGCTGGGCAGATCTGTTCTAGGAGGAGTAATATGCTCATTGGTTGTGGAGAAAATCTCAATGGGTTGAGCCAAATAACTAGATGTACATACAAGCAAAATAATATACAGTAATTGTATTGCAATAGTGGATTAGTAATGGAACTCAATCTTCACGTAACCTTTAATACTAACCATACATTTTTTTAACTGTAATACAACGGTCATATCGTCCAGGAGATACAACATTTCTCATTTGAATTATACTCAATTTGAAAACCTGCAGTTCTGGCCATCAATTTATGACTAATTAGTTTTTTACAATCCTTATTGAAGTTTATAATATATTATCTTACATGTAGTAGACGAGCCCTGGCTCCTTCAAAATAGTAATCCAACCAAACTGCATTCTCATGAATCTTTTCCTGGAAGAAGTTCTTTCTCTAAGATTACACTCGTAGTTTTACATGCGTGGTTATAATTAAGATTAGAACAATCAAAAAAATAACAACACATGAAAATTTACTTGGTGATGGTTAGGTCAGAGGTCATGGCTTTGATCAAAAAGAATACATTCACTACTTTTTGATGAATTGCGGACATATATTTTAAAAGTCAACATTGATGCTGATTCAACACGAGGCATGTATTGATCCTTTATTTTTTTAATCAAAGCATCCATACTGACCGTTTCCTATATGGACTTCCATTGCATTTGATTGGAAACCTTGGAAACCTATATGTGACGTGTAAGACCGTACCTGTCTTTTATTCTTTATCCTTGTTTTACCATCTTCTTCCTGTTTTACTGCTGCACACACAAACACGCACCCTTAACAGGTAGTAAGTGCAGAGAAGCCTCAGGTCATGCTGTGTGTGTGTGTGTGTGTGTGTGTGTGTGTGTGTGTGTGTGTGTGTGTGTGTGTGTGTGTGTGTGTGTGTGTGTGTTGTGTGTGTGTGTGTGTGTGTGTGTGTGTGTGTGTGTGTGTGTGTGTGTGTGTGTGTGTGTGTGTGTGTGTGTGTGTGTGTGTGTGTGTGTGTGTGTGTGTGTGTGTGTGTGTGTGTGTGTGGTGTGTGTGTGTGTGTGTGTGTGTGTGTGTGTGTGTGTGTGTGTGTGTGTGTGTGTGTGTGTGTGTGTGTGTGTGTGTGTGTGTGTGTGTGTGTGTGTGGTGTGTGTGTTGTGTGTGTGTGTGTGTGTGTGTGTGTGTGTGTGTGTGTGTGTGTGTGTGTGTGTGTGTGTGTGTTGTGTGTGTGTGTGTGTGTGTGTGTGTGTGTGTGTGTGTGTGTGTAACACTCTCTCATTACACAGAGAAGCAGTGAGAGAAGAAGCGAGAGACTCTAAAGCAGCGGTTAAACAACCAGGCGGCCTGCTGCTCAGATGGTAAGGACACCAGTTAACTATACTGGTTTAAATTGGGATAGTTAGTTGGTTATCAGGCCATAGAGTAAGTTACTCATAATAATTTCACATCAAAACGATGAATTCCGGCAGTGATGTGAATTATATCGAGAGCATTGTTTTAAGTCTCTTTTTAAGGTAAATTGTTGCATAGCCTAAGTTTTTGTTTGCCATATTATGTGGCTTTGCATTTTACTTGCACCATTGTGTCAATTGCACTATTTTACTTAATTATTTTGCAGGTCTTTAGGGTATTGTATGTTGCACTGTTGGAGGAGCTTTGGATTTAGAATGTTCTTTGCCAACTACACTGCAGCATGGGTGCATATGAGAATAAAGCCTTTGAATGTTTGAATCAAGAACAAGTATAGCTTAGTCTGGGTTAGGGTAAACAGTTATTGTAAAAGGTAAGAATGTAAGGCGTGAATCTGGTATGTGCTATAGTCTATTTACTATACAGTGTACATTTTGAATTTGTCCGCTGTAATTAGTTGATGGCTTCATTTGTGTTGGGAGACAAAATATATTACTTTTTCACATTGTAATATTCACATTTTGTGTAAAGACACCAGTTCGAAGAAATACAATAGCTCTCGAATAATGAATAAATAAATAGCCAGCCCCTGTTTGTAAAGGCCCTTTATGCAGGTTTTCAGTTTGTTTGACGGTCTGTGATGAGCTGGTCTGTTCGGGAGTTTTTAAGTTGTATTTAGATTGTTATTCAGTGAATTATTGGTCCATTTTGCTCAGTCTGTCATTCAGTTGTTCAGGCAGGAATTATTCGGTTAACCAGTGAGACAGTCAGCAACGCAGAGCCATTAAACTAGTGATCCATTTATCCCTCCAGCCAGGCAGGCAGCGAGTCAGCTGCTGAGTGAGGGAGTGGCTCTCTGCCTCTCTGCCTCCAGCTGAAGGAGAGTCAGTCATCCAGAGAGCCAGTCATCCAGCTTCCCACTCATTCAGTCAGTCGGTCAGTCGGTCGGGTGTAGATGCAGGGCTGCTGGTCAGCTGCTCCGGATAGCTCGTATCTCCCTCAGGATACACTCTGTTGAATCAGCTGAGGAGCCACTGAGAGGTAAGGAGCTCCGACGCTCAGCAAATTCAAAGCTGACTTTTGTAGGCATGTGACACGCTGCAAGGTGACTCAGAAGAAGGCTTTGTGTGCAGATGGAGATTCAAAACTAATGTGTTTAGCTGGGGAAAGGCTGCTGTAGCTGTAGAATGTGATCACACCCTTTTTTCTACAAGTTGGAAACTGTTGCTGCGTTGTTGCGCTCAGCTGCATCATCCTGCCTGCTTGTTCTCTGGAAGCTTGTAAGCTGCTCATTAATTTTCTCTGTCTCATTATATGTGTGATAAATTAAACAGGAGGCTGTTGTTTCTACTTCAACTTGTTTCACTAAGGGATGACTTTTGTCAACTTAGTGTTATCAAAAAAACAGTTTGACTTGTCGGTTTATGTATATTTTTTTGGAAACTGTTCCTTGTCTGTTAATATGAGAAGAGGGTTTACCAAATATTCATTAAATCATTCATCATTTATTGCAAGACATACAGAATAGAGACAGTTTGTAAGTCTTTGAAAAGGCTGTGTATCTGTGTGATTATTTTGTTTTGTTTCCCATTGTAAAGCGTCCTTGGGTCTCTTGAAAGGCGCTATAACAATTTAAATTATTATTAAAAGGGTTAAAGATGATTTTTAGCCTTTACAAACAGGGTCAACCTTTTACACAGCACACTTTATAATATTGTTGATAGAATTTGTGTTTTACGAAAATACATTATGTTGAATTGTAAGACCATTTATTTTTGAAATGGAAGCTCTACTGAGACTTGGACAAAGGAAACATTAGGACTGATTGATTCAAAGATTATGGGAGCCATACAAACACATTGTTTTATGAAGCAAAAGACAATTTTCCACATCATGGACTTTTAAATGTCCTGCTCACACTTACACTGTAGCAACTTCTGCAGACGGTTAAAAGGCCTAGTAATCCTAACTCCACTGTGACGATCATACAATTACACACTGAAATCAGCTGCTTTTTAATGCTGTTTCTGAAACCAAAAGACTGAGCAGTTTTTAAATCTAAATTCTCCCTTAAAAGTACATGAAATGACGTCATTTGAGCTCTTACTGTATTACACTTGGCTTCTTTGAGTTTGGCTTTTAAGCAAACGTTTGATTAGCATAAACCTGTTGGTTTTAAAAAATGTTATAAGTTATCAAAGTGGATGGGCCAGGAGTCAATCGATTATTAACGTCTCTCGAAAACCCTTCACAAATTAACTGTAATGTTTCTTTAGCGACCAAGCTAGCTACCCTGTTAAAAGAGAGCATTTGATGGGCCCGGCAGCAATTGTTTTTGACTGACTAGCACTAGCACATTCAGGGATGGCTAGCATGTTAGCAGTTAGCTTGCCAGCTCCATCATTTCATTAAGTAGTTACTACATACTTTGCTTCTAGTGTGGCAATGAAAATTAAAATGCTGTGGTTTTCAACTTGACAGTAGCCATAAATGTTTTTTTTCCTGTTTTTTTTTTGGTCAGCAAATCTCACAACACCTCCAAAACCTACTAATCTTTTCTACCTAACAGTATTGCTGTATAGCCAAAGCTTACTGGCATATCTATGATTTGAACATCCATTGTTAAGGCAGACCGCTGCACTGGTAATGCTAATGTTTAATTAAAATGAACACAGACATTATTCTGATACAATCCCAAACAAGCTTTCTTGCTATTAATATTTAAAAGTACAATTACAGTTTTTGGGCTGACTATTATTTTACCAGACACAACATTAACACAAGTTTGCTGTTAAACTCATGAACCAAATAATGAACAGCTGTATTTCTACTCCTGTAAGGTCCGGTTTCTTTGATTTTCTTTTTTTAAGTATTTAATTATCAAACGGGGCACACTTTAATTTCAATGAACACGTTTTTTATAGTGTCTTTTGAACTGGTCACAAGGTCTAACACTCTGATATAGGAACCTCTGTGTAAATGAAAAATTATCTTAAAACTGGTTTGACTTCAGAGGAAAACTAGAGCCATTTTAAAGCCTGGTAAAATGTTCGAAAAACACTAATTTAAATGTCTGTTCTACTGCTCTTCAAACAGAAGAACTCCTTTCATGATTTAGTAGATTCTGAGGTAAATATTTTACTCCCCCATGCATGCGTAATGATGCCATTTTGAAAATACAAGAAACACCCTTGGGTATTTAAAGGTCCCATGTCATGCTTTTCTGGTTATTACCCGTCCCCTTGTGTTATGAAGGTTTTTATGCATGCAAACGGTCTGCAGAGCAGAGGTTGCGCTAGACTTTTTCACTGCCCGTCATTTTGACGGACAGGATCGTAAAACTTCTGTCAAAATCCAGAAATTACCCGTCGGCCTTTACACAACTCTGACGGGGGGGGGGGGGGGGAGAAGCATGCTTGTGAACTGTCAACGGGGGGGGGGGGGGCGGGGACAGTTCATTCTCTAACACAGTAAAGACCTGTCTATGCTGCCCCAGAACGCCTCGTTGGAGATTTCTCTTTTTCCATTTGTTTCTTCCGGGAACCGCAAAATGGATCAATCCGCGGAGCCCCTCACACACCAGGAGGGGTGGGGACCTTTAGCGTACATTTTCAACTAACAGGGAGTCCCATTGACTGCATAGAGCTCCCTGGTTGGTAATAGACGAGTTGGGATCGCGGAGAAATGCTCTCCGCAGACCCATTCTCACAGCGTTTATAACCATTTTTCTTACTCAATATCAAGCCACACTTATTGTTTTTACTTCGGCTGTGAGTGTTTGTGTGCTCAGGATGAGTTTCATGCTGCCTCGCTGTATCGCCGACCCGGAAACCACACCAGTAAACCAGCTCACTGAGCAGCGAGCCTCGCAACGTCCCGACCAATCAGAGCACACTGGGCTCACAGGGGGGGGGGAGCTCCAACAAGCCGTTTAGGACAGAGTGAATACACATACTATACAGAGATGCTGTTTGAGAAACCAATGTGAGTTTGGAAAATTGCACAATATAAATCTATTCTAGTAGACCTCAACAATGGAATTATGATCAGTAGAAATGGCCATGTCATGGGACCTTTAAACACTGACACATGACACATCTTGGCCTTACTTTATGGCACTTAAGTGGAAGAAAAACCTTCTTGATGTTATCGCTTTTAAAATGCCGTACCAGGAGAACAGGTTTTTTTGTCTCCGTATAGGCTTCCTTTCTCAATAAGGTCTTATGAAGTCAACGTTTTTTATTTTTCAGCACAAATGTTGTACGTTGTGTTCATCAGTGTCCGCTTTAGTTTCCGTGTCAAACAACAAAATTGAAATAATAGCGGACATGTTTTTTTATCGCTTATGTGAAGTCATCTATTAAACTAACACCCCCACTCCTCTCAGTGTCTGTTTTAAAGTTAGGCATGTGACATATTGGAAGTGTAAAACCCCCCTCTGTCTATTCATAGTGGAGGACAGTGACATGTGTGTCTGTGCGTGATGAAGACTTCATGAGGGCCCAGGCTCCTCCAACAGTGCAACACAATAAAACAGATAAGATAGTGCAAGTAAATACAATAAAATAGAATAGAAGTAGTGCCATACGAGTCTATATACAAGTGATACATCATTTAGAACGTCTAGTTTTACCAACCGGTGCCTCAATACCATGATATAATCAAGTATGCAGCAGGTTACATAAACATTGACCTGATCACAGTAACAAGAAGCATAAGTAAAGTTATAAAGACACAACATGTATTCAAAAAGACCAAAGAGAGACTAAATGTAATAATTTGATTGGTGGTGAGTGCAATTAATGTGAAATCCTTTGAGTTTTTGGGTTAGATATTCAAATCTCTACCACTGATGTTTTAGTGCAATATTAATTAATGAATGTGTATGTGCTTTACGCAAATGTGACATTTGGATTATTCATATTCAGTGGGTTTTATTTTCCATGTATTATATTATTTGTCATCACATTAAACCTATTTATATTTGATTATAGTGTGCGTTTAGTTTCCATCTTATTTCCCATTATTTATGACATGCTTTCTATAATCGTTCTACGTCTAAATGGGTTTTCAGATGTTGTGGTGTGTATATCATTTCCATCGCCTGCTTCACATCCGCAGCATGTCTATATCTCATTGAACTAAAATAAGTGGTAATAATAATAATTTGAAAGAAGCAACTGAAAGTATGTGGTATAATTTATGTTAATACCTCCTTTGCATTTCCTAGTATTCATTTAAAACGGTGCAAATGGTTTAAAATGTTGATGTTGAGCCACTTTTGCTAAAAAAACAACATTTTATATTAGTTTTGATAAACACAGAGAATAAAGAGGACATATTGTAGTCAGTTTAAGGTTCATATTTGTCTTTTGTGTCTCCACTGTGACATGTTTCCATAGCTTTTTATTTGTCTCATACTGCCTGTGCTGCAGCAGCTCTTTTCACCCTCTGTCTGAAACCAGAGTCCAGTCTGCTCTGACATTGTGAGACAATGATTTATACTTTTTTTTTAATTCTTTCACCTGCTCCTTCTCTCTCACACACACTCTCGCACTTCTGAACACACCAGGGCTATACGATCTGTGACCAGATTAATGACCGGATGAGCCAGTAACTGTAACAGGTGTCAAAGGTTAAATTGATTTCCATTTCCTGTCAGTATATCATTTGGCTCCAATACCGAGATAAAGCAAGATGGCGGACAATATATACATGTGTTTCAAATACGTGTTTAAAGGCTTGTGAAGAGGACATTCAAAAGTTATTAAAGGAAAGGAGCTTAATTGACCAACAATTACTATTTTGGGAGACTTTAGAGATTTCAATTTGAACCTTTGCTCAAAAGAAGCAGTATTGCTCCTGTGGAGAGATTAGATCAATGTCTCTGCCCCAGGCATTGAACCCACATGGGGTTTATTGGATGAGACGTTTGTAATGAAACGGCATAATGAATAGCTTAGACTTATATCACCATTTCTATGTAACATGAGGGTTGCTACTTGACACTGGCTGTTATTTCTTTCTACGAAATAAGTGCTTGAGTATAGTAGGACTCAAGCACACACATATAACACAAGATTATGCTTCTTAACAGTATACCCACTTTCAATGGTAAAGAAGTTAAAAGTGGAGATCATTGTATTGTACGACCCAGCTTGTAATGATGCTGTGTGCTTTACTGTCCTGGGCGAATGACAGAACCACACATTCAGTCAGCTGGCTGACCTTCACATGACCTCCAACTCAATAGGCAATGAAATGGAGTACACTTGAGAAAAAGAACAGAACAACTGAATATAATATATGGAGAAGAGTCACATTAAGAGGAAATGTGCTGTGAAACAGAACTGATGTTTGGTTGTTCCATTGAAGAGCGGACGTAAAGTGTTAATTAATTAAAAACTGTATTCCAATAAGCCAGTTTATGTCCTTCGTAGTCTGCATACTCGTTCCATTATTGTCACCTATTTCACCCGTGCAATCATTTCAGCTAGTTTAGTTTTTTAAACATATTTGCATATACATTCAGGACCTGTTGAAGGTGGGACAAGAACTTGGTATCAGAAGCTTCTTTGTTTCTTTATGTAGTCCTCGTAGTATTAACCAATCATATTTGAGCTGATTTCGGCTGCATAATAGTACAGAGGTCAAAGAGGTGGAATGCATTGGCCAATAGGGACATTGGAACCCATTGGCTATGCTCTGACAATGATTAAGCACTTTTTTTATAAAAATGTATCTCCATTGAAACATGAAACAATCCTGTTGTGATGTCATGGCCCAACTCCAACACCATATCGTATCTCAAATTGCTGGTCTGAGTGCTGCCGTGGTGACATAGTTTGTGAAGGGCTAACCTAGAAGGAAGCATCACAAGAGGTTCCCACTGGAATGTTGAATTGGAAATAATTTGTGGCAAACACACATTTAAATGATACTTACACGTTTTGTTCAGCAGCCGAATTGCCACATTAACACAGTTGTAATGTTATTGGGAGATAAATGTAATCGGCAGATGTAAAAGGTCTCACTGTTGTCTATAGACAAACTTTATAATATATACATGGCTTCGTGTCATCCACAGCTGAGCTAAGGCAGACTTGTTTTTGCCGTGAAAATGTTAGAAGTCTAATTTAGTCACTTAACTGCCAATGTATTACTCATACAGTAGAAGCTTAGCACTTTTCTTTTAGGCTTATATTAACTACAGACCCATCTCAGCCTTCTGACCTAAAACATGTTAAACATTTTTTTCTGGGTGTTAGGACTTTTTTCTGCTCCACTACGGGGTTCTGAACTTCGTACTTTAGGGTTATTGTTGGAAAACCCATTCCTGTTTTGTTCCATTTTGGCACCAATGATTCACTAAGCTCTGAGACTAATTTAATAGATTCTTCTATCCCTCTTCGCTTGTTTGGGTAATGTATGCAGCTGAAGATAGTTTGTTAGAGGAAGAAGAGCACTACTATCGAACTAATCTCTCCAACCACAAGTTAGCTTCCTGTATTTGTGTTTCAAAAAGACCAATAAAGCAGTTAATCCTTTCTTGTACAACTACTACATCTCGCTGATCATGTTAAGTCAATGTAAGTGGGAATAACTTAAATACAGCTTCGGTCCCTTTTTCCACACAGCCTGATTGTTGTGTTTTTCAACAGTTTGTCCTGTACGTGATCATAGCTGTAAGATGTAAATAGTTTAACTAAACACATCATGACTATTGAAGTCATGAGACCTGCAGGTTGCAGCTCCACATTAGTTTGAATTCTGACAGTGTTCTGCTCTGATTATCTTAAGTTTCATGTGGTCGGATTTAGTCTAATTTTAAGTGCTGCAATTGAAAGGGGTTAGTTTACTTCTCTCAGGACAAGAAGAGCTTCGCATTTGGAATTTAAAATCTTGCTGGTTCTTTTTAAAGACACTTGAAGATGTGTGATGTCTCCTTTTGGCACCCTAGTTCTTTGGGGTTATCCCCTGAAATCAATCAATGAAACGGAACCTATTCTTCTTTGGGTTTTCTGTTGTATAGGTAGATTTTTGGAGATGGAATAATTCTTCTGTATGAAAGAAACCACAAAATGGTAAAAACCGTCACTTTCTGTGTGGCCGTGAAGGAAATGGAAATGCTTTAATGACCTGGGTACGCTGGGAACTGGATCACTGATTTGTGAAAGCGACCTCAGACAGAGAACAGCAGAACATATCGGTTTGGATGGAGATGTCACAGGTTTTTGGTGCAGTACTGTAAACACCATCTGTTCAGTCACTGGTCCTTATGTGTGGTTGTTAATGGAGATAAAAGCAACATGAGTTAGCCATTTATTAGACCCTTTAATAATCTGATGCACCATACAAGTTTGGATCAGCATGTGTCTAAAAGGATTACACATTTCAGGTGATATACATATTTATAGAATTGTTTAAAGTGAGAGTGCTGATGTTGGCATTAAGCGTTTAGCTGAAACAACTCAGAGGTTATAATAAGATTCAATTGCATTCAAGTGAATTGCTGAACTCTGACCTTAGAGGTTGCCCTTCTCATCCATCCTTTCCGCACAGTTTTCTACATTCATGTTGACCTTTTTAGATCCAGCTGTGTGTGCTAACTCTACAGGTGTAAGCTCACCTCCTGCTGTGGGATAATAGAGGGGTTGTGGAAGCTATGGTTGCATCAACAGATGGATAAATAGTGTGTAATGATCTGATCTGGTTATCCAGAAGCCACAGGATGAATGTCGTCGGTCTCTCTGGTTCTTCTTTAAAACCACTTATCCATGCTGACAGTGTGGATGAACCTTATCTGTTTGTTCATGCAGAAGTTGGTTTTACAAGAATAGCCTGAAGTAAGAGTAGTAATTGCAGTTTTTGTACACAGCAAGCCACCCAGCTGCTGATTAGGTTCACTCTATTGATCTTTCTGCTGTGCCATCTCAAATACGCCTCACTGCTTTGTTAAGTGGGCCTGAAATGCTAAAAAGGTTTCAGACAATCTTAGGAGTAACCTGAAGGAAGAATGCACAAATTGGATAATCAAAGGGTCAATTCTCATCCATGTTAACTGTTATTGATTGTTCTGGAGAATAAATTGGTTAACAACAGCAAATGACCTCAGCGGAGACCGCAGATCAGATGGAAAACAGATTAGATGTCTGACCTGTTCAAGATGATTTGAAGGCCACAACCGTCGGCGACAAAGGTCTCTGACAAATGTTTGCTGACCTTTTAATATACATTTTTCTTGGAAAACCAATGTTTACTTTACTCGGAAACACGGAGGACATTGTGTCTTAATTAAAGGGTGTCTGTCAAGTATTGGCATTTTACTTTGGGTTTTTCAAGCTTTAGGAAACATCAGATTGAATTTCAAAGATTGAATTCAAAGGTTTTAATGTCATATGCTAGGGCTGCACGATTTGGGGAAATAATCTAATTGCGATTTTTCTGACAGATATTGCGATTCGGTTTGCGATATTTGTTTTTAAGCGACCCAACTTACATCAAACTTCCGTTGGGTTGCTTTAAAGTCACGCTTCAGTTTAAGACTCACCCTGTAATCGATGTAACACATGTGATGGAGCATTACTAATCTAGGAAAGTGCCATTTGGAAAGGGCAGGCACTTTCAAAAATACTTGGCAGGTGATTGGATCAATCACACTTCTATCATGGGCCACTTCTGATTGGTTAACAATGGCTGGTTCATGTGGAGCACAGCACTTCTGATTGGTGTGGATGACTGACGATAATCGCATGATTTCAAATCGCGATTTCAAGTTGATTAATCGTCCAGCCCTATCATATGCACATGAGCTACAGTGTAACACATCTTATGACCCGAGCAAAACGCATATTCAAAAACATTTATTGGCTGTAAGGCATCGAGTTTTATATCCCAACAGTTGTTTTCATTATAAAGAAACAAACGATTTGTCCATCCAGTCCCTTTTACATCTAATCAGTTCTACAATAAAGCCAGAAAGTTTACATTCCCATCTCATAATGGAGTCAAATGTCATTGCCTTCGTTTTTCAGATTAAATGCACAGTGTGTTATAAATCTGCTAGAACTGGAAATGACACTTGGGGTTTGTCGGGTGGTTTCATGCTTCTCTAAGGAAGAGACTGCTCCAGTGTTGGAACTGATATATGTCGCTGGTCAGTGTAGGATTGAACCTGTTGATTGCAAAAGCAACACCACAACACATGATGGATGAGTTGTTCAGCTTCCATTATGAGAGGACTAGCTTTTTTTTCCAAGTCAGTATTCTGTTGTTTTCATGTGCAGAATCCTTGGGCTCAGTCAATTCGATCAGATGCATTTTAATTGTGGTTTAAAAAAAAATTAGTCCCATTATGCCATCAGCTGATGCTAATGATGTGTAAACTCAAGTC
The DNA here is from genome assembly GCA_902827135.1 of Harpagifer antarcticus. Classification (NCBI taxonomy): domain Eukaryota; kingdom Metazoa; phylum Chordata; class Actinopteri; order Perciformes; family Harpagiferidae; genus Harpagifer; species Harpagifer antarcticus. Next base: position 720,194 of record CADEHL010000394.1, read on the forward strand.
ATCTCTTTTGTTAATTCTGTAGTCTTTCTACATGTTCCTCTTATTCTCTGTTGGTTTCCACTCTGCTATTGTGTGTGACGGCTCATACATTTTTAACGTCTCTGTTTTATGCTTTTGTTCTTGAGACGAAAGGTGTAGCAGACACCAGGGAAAACCTTTCCTGCACAACCTGATTGAAACAAACCTGTGATCCACTTTTCCTATTAGTCGCTATAACTTTATGATATTAGTTCTACACTAAAGACACTGCATAATGCACGCCTAGTTGAACATAATGCAGTTTAGTCTGCAATGAATCCAGTTATATCAACAAGGGTAGGCTTAACATTAGTAAGACTTTTAAGACAAAGGCAATACAGTTCAGCACCATCACAAGTAGGGCTGCACGATATTGGAAAAAACTGACATTGCGATATTTTGTTCCCCTGCGATATATATATATATATATATATATATATATATATATATGAATTTTGTCCGCAAACCTTCCTTTCTTGAACTTTAATGCTATACAATTGGTATTTTTGTAACTATTTAACCGGATGAAGGATTTTGTCACGGACGTCTGGATCTTAAGTTATCAGAGCAACAAGCTGAGCTAGCTCGGTTAGCAGCGCCGAACTGGAGAAACACATGAAACGACTTTATTCAGTGTTTTTACCTTTAATCACCGGGTCCGTTTGCTTTGGAGATTTGATTGTGATGGTGGTTTGCGGTTTGCAGAGCCTGTCACTCAAGTACCCCTGACATGAGAGCCGCAAGGTTTCCTTTTGTAGCAAGCAGCAAAAGAATTGGTGTGTACACACATTCTGCCTGTACAATTTGAAAAAATGATGTGAGGAAAAGAACTACTCTCCGAACAACCCTTAAGTGTCGCTTTGCACGCTTCTTTATCTTTTTAATGCAGAAAGAAATATATAATAACCTTTTGTTTACAATAATCACACAGAGGACAGATACACATTTTTTTTAAACAAACAATAGAAATGTCCTCATTGATGACTATTAAGAGACTAAAGAAAATAAATGGGTCTTTAGACGGGTGCAGTGGGGAAATCTGATCTATTATTCCAGAGTTTTTCCACATTTATCTTGACATTGGGAATGCTAAAAGTAAAACAAAAAGGTAACATGTGGGGCTTGTTGAACATAGCCCAGAGCCTTTGGAGATTGTAATGGGTAAATGAACAAGCCAAGTATAACCAGGGAACTTTTGGATCCACACACACTACATCGAGAACACACTGTCTGGCCTCACCGCCACCTCTGGATTGGTTTGTCAGAAAACATCATTTCTAGTGTTTTTGGGTCAGCAATACAATCATCCGGTGTTCAATTGTTTTTCTTGAACTCGTACAAGACACTTTTCAGTTTAGTAATATAGTGAGCAGAGGTGGGAAGTATTGGAGTACAAATACTTTGTTACTGTACTTAAGTAAATGTTTCTGGTATCAGTACTTTACTACTTACTTTACTTACGACTTTTACTTTGACTTCTTACATTTGAACACAAGTACCTGTACTTTCTACTTCTTACACTTTAAACACAAATACCTGTACTTTCTATACATGTTGAACACAAATACCTGTACTTTCTACTTCTTACATGTTGAACACAAATACCTGTACTTTCTACTTCTTACACTTTGAACACAAATACCTGTACTTTCTACTTCTTACATGTTGAATTCAAATACCTGTACTTTCTACTTCTTACATGTTGAACCCAAATACCTGTACTTTCTACTTCTCTACTTCTTACATGTTGAACTCAAATACCTGTACTTTCTACTTCTTACATGTTGAACACAAATACCTGTACTTTCTACTTCTTACACTTTGAACCCAAATACCTGTACTTTCTACTTCTTACATGTTGAACTCAAATACCTGTACTTTCTACTTCTCTCATTTCCCAAACAGCTGGTTCCTTTAGTCTGAATGTGTGTTTGATGCGTGATCATTATTCTTTAGAGTCATTGCGTGCCTATTGATTTGAACACGATCCGTGTATCCATCATTTCCTGGTCTTCTCTAAAGAAGAGGGACCAATGGAAACGTTGTCATGTTGCCGTTGTTCAGCATGGAACATTCATTAGCTAACAATGACATTATTGTTCTATTAATTAAAGGGAGGTCAGGTACTCTTTAAAACAGCTGCTAGTTATGGGTACTTTTTATGAAGTACATTTCAAAGCCTCTTTACTTTGACTTGAGTAAAGAATTTAGTCAGTACTTCTACTTTCACCAGTATTTTTTTAAACACGAGTATCTGTACTTCTACTTGAGTAAAGGGTGGT